>CM068959.1:125601226-125627731 GCA_035128595.1 Eptatretus atami | reverse complement strand
TGTCTGTGTTTTCGTTCATTGTCCCAGTATGGTTCGGGCTTGAGAATTCGGGAGGCCGATTGTGCCGTAAATTGTTACTTGGGCCGGCGCGGCTTTGGTAATTCCCGCTCGGTTACACCGGATCCGAGTCGGTAACAGCGACTCAGTTCGGACAAAGCCGACCGAGGGTGTGGCTTCCCCGGTAGCTAGGCCGCGCGGCTAATTAGGTAAATGGGAATCAGACAAAAAGACCCTAACCACGCGGTCGAAATATTGGCGTCCACGGTCCATTAAGCGACCCGTCGACTTCGGATTTATCCGGAGTGACGACCTTCAATTCCGGGTGTTCGGTGGGAGATGGCCCAACTGCTCCATCTAGCGGTCGCCCTCGCCACCGAACCCGGCAATTACAACAATACGTCTGCCTGTCTTACGCGTCCTCGGGGGGCGACCCACATCTTTGTTTCTGACGAAGTCGAGTTAACCTTTTGTGAAGAAGAGTTTGAACAAACCTTAGTTTGGATTTATTTATATATTTTCCATTCCGTTCAATAAGGTGAAACTGCCATATTTGACAGGTAACGCATTCTATTGCATGTCCCTAGTCGCCCTTGGACCATTGAGAGTCAAGCACAGTGTGTATTGTAGACCAAACACACACAAACATACCTGGAACATGTACGACTGAAAAAATTGACCTTTGGCCTATTGGTGATATCTATACTCTGGGAGGAGGATGGTACGGAGGTAACAGACAAGCCTTCGAGGTGTCGAATAAGTCCAGGCTTGATTCCTGACCCGATTATAAACAGTTGTATCTGCCGTTCGTATCCAGGACGGAGCATCGCAAGGTGCACCGTCCCGTCAGAGAGATATTAAGCTGGCTGTCACATCTGCTAGCACCGAGTGGTGTACGTTACATCCCACGGTATCTTTCGCCAAGAGTAGGCGAGTTATCGCCGGCACCATGAAACAAATTACAAATTCCTGCCCAAACCACCTTCATCCGAACGTCAGGCCTGACCGGCCGGTTCGTGAAAGGCCTGGGCCATAAACATTCCCCGGCCAACCGCGCACGAAGGTGGGGACAATTGGTGCTGTTGAAAAGGTAGTCGTAGGAGAATGTTGACTTTGATCTGTGTGCTCATGATGATTAATTGTCCATCCTAATGTAGTTTCTTCACTCTTAGCTGCACCACGAAACCCTTGATCTTTCTTTCAGTTCTATTTCTGATTATACCGATTCAAAATCTGACCATCACCTTCTCAAATCTTGTGGGGGGAAAAAAGTTGTGCGGCATAACCAAGCTATTGGTTACAGTGTGACCACTCCTTGGCTTTTTTTCACAAGATCTTGGCTATTCGTTGTTCACCTTGGCATCTTGGTTTTCTATAGGTTTTCTTGGCGGATAGGTATTCTATTATCATCGCTTTTCAGAAACCTTGTGAATTCTTGGCTTTTTTCATTGGCTCACCTTGGCATTTATGAAAATGAGGAGTGGTCACACTGATTGGTTATGCCAAGCAAGCTCTATGCCACCCAATGAAATATAACACAACAATATCTCATTACAAATTGAAAATTACGATTCAGGATGTAATGCACAAACACAATTAAAGTTAAGTAAAAAAACAAACAAACAGGAATTAGAAGGGTACCCAGTGGAGCGCACACCTCCGTCATGCTGAACAGGTCATGTCTAGTTTCCCAATGATAGACCGGATCTGGATCTGGACGTGAACCAAAATCGAATCGGCTTGTTCTCATCACCTAACCAACTCATTCACCAAGTTTTGTCTGAATCCGTCGACGTTTTGAAATATGGTGCTACATGTCGTTTTTTGGCACCATCTCTCAATGGTGAATAATCACTTTTTAAAAAATTATATTATCTGGATCCGGATCTGGAATCTAGATCTTCAGCAAAATCGAATCAATTCGTCCTCGTCACACAACCAACCTGTCCACCAAGTTTAGTCCAAATCTGTCCATAACTTTTTGAGATATCCTGATCACAGACAGACAGACAGACAGACAGACACACAAACAGGGGTGAAAACATAACCTCCGTCTACCTTCGGTGGTGGGGGTAATGAGCGATTGATAATTCAGAGCCTGATTGGAGGATGTATCGAACATGTTAATCCTGAAATTGTGCGACGCTGATTAAAGTAGATCTGTGTGCAGACACACACGCACGCACGCACGCACACACACACACACACACACACCACAATAACCTCTCCCATCCCTTCAAGAATGGGCAAGGGTAAAGAGCCTGTGACAAAGCTAATAACACAACAGGTGGAGGAGAATGAACTTAAACAAACAAGTCTGCAAAAAGCCATCCACAGGTGGCTAAAGTGAATCTGGGCCATAAACCCAGGGCCTGGTCTGAAAGGGATCACTATTAGAGGTGATAACACCCCCCACCACCCTTAAAGTCCTCTCTCCATGACTTGGAGTGAGCACGGTGATCTGGTTCAGCTTAGCATGGACATTGTGACAGTAGCATTGAAAAGGGATTAATGGTGACCTTCAAAACAGTGCACTTTTACTTCGAGCCTGCACTTCCAAAAGGGCAGTTGAGAGAACGGTTTCCGTGCTTTGTTCCGATATAGCAGGAGTTGATAAGAAGAGAGCCCGAGTCTCAGTTGCTCCCACCTATCCCTTCTCATGAAATGATTTATGACTGTTTTTTTTTTTTAAAGCTTTGCTGACCCTACTACGAGGTCCTGATCCTTTACTAGTGCTTTGCGAAGATAAAAATTCTCGTTTCATCCTAGATCTTAAAGTGCATTTGAATTTCCCTTCCATTTCCTTATTTATTTTCCAATAAAGGTTGTTTCTTTTTAAACACATTTTGCTCAACGTCCTACGGTGCTGTATCCTCGGCCGTTGAAGTTTGAATTTGTGTTCGAAGTTTGAATCGACCGATGTGTCGAAGGTGATGAGGACGTTAACATTTTGGCACAATCAGCTTTGTCTTTGTCTTTCTGTCTCTCGCTCTGCTTGAAGTTAGTAGGTTCAGTGCTGCCAAAAGGAGTCTCATCTTACTACAATTCACCGTCTGTCTGTTCCCAGGTACCGCAAAAACGGCTGAACCGATCGCAACAATTTTTTGGGTGTGTAATCCTGGGAGCCCTTGGAGCAAAACAGGCATAAATATAATAACATGACCCCCTTGACGGCTCCCATAAGGGAGCGGGTGCTTCTAGTGGTAAGAATTACACCGGGTTGTTTGCCATTGCCTTCCTGGTGGAAGTCAGGGAATTCATCATTTGCCCAAAGCGTGGGGACTACAATTCACCTCGTCTTCGCGAAAGACGGGATCATTGACATCCATCGGCTAACAATTTGTCGAGAAACTTTTGAAAATTACCGAAAAGTGCCCCATTTTTGGGGTGGTGGTGGATCATGGCATCACCCTGTAGTGATCCCTTTCTTTCCATAACATCATCAGATGAAATCCACCAAACACTGCTTTGCAATGATTTCATGTTTCAGGACTACAGCATGCAGGCCAGGCAGGCGAGCCCTAGCTAGGACTACATGTCCAGGCAAGCGTGACCACTCATCCAGACAGGCACACATTCACCTTCACCTGGAACTCCCAGCTTCCATTGTCAGAGTCAGCTCCGTTCCTCTTTTGTACATTTGTATTCTTCTTGTGCGTTTACCGGCATGCACAAAGGCAGACAGCTGGAGGAAACACACCGACGGAAACAGGACGAGGCAGTGCTTTTGAGGGGCATCCAGAACCAGAACCGTGTGGCAATTCGACACCAGTGCGGATTAGTTACAGAGCCTCTGCGTCTCACAATGGCCGAGACAAGGATATGCCCATTGTTCAAGCATATGGTTTGTGCTGCTCCTTTGGTGGCAGATAGGTGTTAACTTGGGGTTCAATGGACGGAGAATTAAAGAGTATTTTGTGAGCGATGGTTAGGGGAGGGTGAAAGGATGCAGACTTTTGAGCAATGTGTCTACACCTGTGTACACCTGCCATGCGCACACCTGATGAGGGAAAATGGTGGGATAAAACTGACATACAAAAATAAAATAAAAAAAATAGGTATTAAAATGGAAATGGCTATTTAAGAAGATAAATATATGGGGAATGTTTCCATGACCCCCTCAGCCCCATCGTCGATGTAATACTTCTGATCCGATGAGCCGCCGTGACAGAATGGGACTGTAAAGACGGTTATAGATCAGGAGTGTCAGGACACACAATGGGACAACCCCTACCAACTGCTGCATCACTTTGTGTTCACTGCACCAACGTCATTCCCAGAGATATTCCCTGCGTTTTTCATCCTTTTTTTTTTTAGCTCATTGTCAAGGATAAGCTCGTCTTTAACCTGGAACGCTCGACCGAGCCACTCGGAGCGGAAATGCCCTTCGACGAACTCGTCCTCATGGGAGATTGTCCACCTGCCTGCTGTGCGATTCGACATTCAGCCAACTGCCGTGCAATTGGAGGATTTTTGCACCAGTGTGCTCATGGGGATAGAAGGTTGGGGGAGGATAGGGAGAATGAGGGTGGGAAGGGGGAAGAGCAAGAGGAAAGGGATCAATCAACCCTTTACATGAGCATGCACTCGGCACTTGACACGTCGCACGTCACATGATTATATGTTACTCGCAACGTGCGCAACACCACTCACCAGGCGGGACTCGCGCAGGCGATCACCAGAGAATGACTCCCGGGACAACACAGCGACAACGCGGACACATTACGGCCGTGTCCGTGATTCTAACTCGTCTCTTGCCCCTTCCCTCCTTTTCTTCGACAGAATCTTTTGTATTTCTACCTGTCCCCCAAAAAACGGCTCCTCACCTAAAGCAGTACCCTCTCCCAAATCGCTCCTTGTCGCTCACTCCACCCCTCTCCGGAATGCCTGCACCTCCCGTCTATCAGCTCTCCTCTAAATTCATTGCTCCTCCCTTTTCCTTCATGCTTCCACCTCCAGAATCATGCTCCTCCCTTTCCTCATGCTCCACCTCCAGAATCATGCTCCTCCCCTTGCCTCATGCTCCTCCTCTAAATTCATGTCTCCCCTTTCCTCGCTCCACCTCCAGAATCATGCTCTCCCCTTGCCTCATGCTCCTTAAATCATGCTCCTCCCCTTTCTCGCTCCACCTCCAGAATAATGCTCCTCCCTTGTCTCATGCTCCACCTCCAGAATCATGCTCCTCTCCCTTCGTCATGCTCCACCTCCAGAATCATGCTCCTCCCCTTTGCCTCATGCTCCCTTCCAGATCATTGCTCCTCCCCTTTCTCATGCTCCACCTCCAGAATCATGCTCTCCCCTTTCCTCATGCTCCACCTCAGAATCATGCTCCTCCCCTTGCCTCATGCTCCACTCCAGAATCATGCTCCTCCCCTGTTCTCATGCTCCACCTCCAGAATCATGCTCCTCCCCTTTCCTCATGCTCCCCTCCAGAATCATGCTCCTCCCTTGCCTCATGCTCCTCCTCAAATCATGCTCCTCCCCTTCCTCATGCTCCACCTCCAGAATCATGCTACTCCCTTTCCTTCATGCTCCACCTCCAGAATCATGCTCCTCCCCTTGCCTCATGCTCCACCTCCAGATCATGCCTCCCTGCCTCATGCTCCTCAGAATCATGCTCCTCCCTTCCTCATGCTACTCCTCAATCATGCTACTCCCCTTTCCTCATGCTCCACCTCCAGAATCATGCTCCTCCCCTTTCCTCATGCTCCACCTCCAGAATCATGCTCCTCCCTTCCTCATGCTCCACTCCAGAATCATGCTCCTCCCCTTGCCTCATGCTCCACTCCAGAATCATGCTCCTCCCCTTGCCTCATGCTCCACCTCCAAAATCATGCTCCTCCCCTTGCCTCATGCTCCTCCCCTTTCCTCATGCTCCACCTCCAGAATCATGCTCCTCCCCTTGCCTCATGCTCCACCTCCAGAATCATGTCCTCCCCTTGCCTCATGCTCCACCTCCAAATCATGCTCCTCCCCTTGCCTCATGCTCCCTCCCCTTTCCTCATGCTCACCTCCAGAATCATGCTCCTCCCCTTGCCTCATGCTCCACTCCAGAATCATGCTACTCCCTTTCCTCATGCTCCACCTCCAGAATCATGCTCCTCCCCTTGCCTCATGCTCACTTCCCTTTCCTCATGCTCCACCTCCAGAATCATGCTCCTCCCCTTTCCTCATGCTCCACCTCCAGAATCATGCTCCTCCCCTTGTCTCATGCTCCACCTCCAGAAACATGCTCCTCCCTTTCCTCATGTCCACCTCCAGAATCATGCTCCTCCCTTTCCTCATGCTCACCTCCAGAATCATGCTCCTCCCCTTGCTCTCATGCTCCACTCCAGAATCATGCTCCTCCCCTTGCCTCATGCTCCACTCCAGAATCATGCTACTCCCTTCCTCTGCTCACCCAGAATATGCTCCTCCCCTTGCCTCATGCTCCACCTCCAGAATCATGCTCCTCCCCTTGCCTCATGCTCCACCTCCAGAATCATGCTCTCCCTTCTCATCATGCTCCACTCCAGAATCATGCTCTCCCCTTGCCTCATGCTCCACCTCCAGAATCATGCTCCTCCCCTTCCTCATGCTCCACCTCCAGAATCATGCTCCTCCCTTGCCTCATGCTCCACCTCCAGAATCATGCTCCTCCCCTTTCCTCATGCTCCACCTCCAGATCATGCTCCTCCCCTTGCCTCATGCTCCACTCCAGATATGCTACTCACCCTTCCTCATGCTCACCTCCAGAATCATGCTCCTCCCCTTTCCTCATGCTCCACCTCCAGAATCATGCTACTCCCCTTGCCTCATGCCTCCACCTCCAGAATCATGCTCCCTCCCTTTCCTCATGCTCCACCTCCAGAATCATGCTCCTCCCCTTGCTCATGCTCCACTTCCAGAATCATGCTCCTCCCCTTGCCTCATGCTCCACCTCCAGAATCATGCTCCCCCCTTTCCTCATGCTCCACCTCCAGAATCATGCTACTCCCCTTGCCTCATGCTCCACTCCAGAATCATGCTCCTCCCCTTTCCTCATGCTCCACCCCAGAATCATGCTACTCCCCTTGGCCTAATGCTCCACCTCCAGATCATGCTCCTCCCTCTGCCTCATGCCCACCTCCAGAATCATGCTCTCCCTTTCCTCATGTCACACTCCAGAATCATGCTCCTCCCCTTTCCTCATGCTCCACCTCCAGAATCATGCTACTCCCCTTGCCTCATGCTCCTCCTCCTCTCCCATATTTGTCGATGCAATATTCAGGTCATCATCGACCCTTGCAGGCCAGTCAGTACAGTGTATGTTTTTACCTCCGAGTCACAAAATAATTTATTTACTGGGAAGCATGCAGAGGAGGGGTATTGCCCAGATAATATATCAAAGTTTCAGAAAAGTGGAGGCTGTGGAAAATAGAAAAAACAAGCTCAAATGAGCTAAGATCCTCGTCCTCTTAATGATGACGTCATAAAAACGAATATGACGTCATTGTGATGCATCAGGCTTCGCATAAATATCTGTGCTAATGCCGCGCTTGATTCCCGCAAACGAAATTCAAACAGCTTGCCTAGTTTCGGAGATAATGGTATAGGCGATTTCCATTAGCGGCGATTTATGATGTCAACTTTTTTTCTAGGAAGAATTTCCAAAATCGGAGATGGTTACTGCCTGCGCGTGGGCTTTCTGCATATACATGGCAATTTACCGAAAGATCCGATGAAACTCTGGGTTGTGAAACAAAAAGTCAAAAAAGTAGGAATGACGTCATAAAAATTGATATGACGTCATAGTGATGCATCATATGTGCGGTAATTCATCTCTGTAATGCCCTGTTCGATTCCCGCAAACAGAATTCAAAAAGCTTGCCTAGTTTCGTAGATAATTTTTTAGGCGATTTCCATTAGCGGAGATATTTGACGTCATAACTTTTTTTCTAGAGAGGAATTTTCAAAATCGGAGATGGTTACTGTCTGCGCAGGGTATTTTTTACATATATATGCAAGTTTCAGGAAGTTTCGATGAAAACTGTAGGCTGTGAAACAAAAAAGTCCACAAGAAGAAGATGAAGAACAACAACGTGAGTAAGACTTCGAGATCCTCCAGGAAGATCTAAAAACACAAGAGATCTAAAACCTTTAAATTTTACATTAATCATTTCCGGAACATTATGCCACGGACGGGACACCATCGTTCCGAAAAGAAGTAACTCTTCATACTGACCTTAACAGCGTCACGTCAGTCGTGTCAATATGATGAAAAGTCAGAAGGCAGTTCCATTAAGGACACCTGCAACATCTGAGGACCTAATTGCACTTGGCAAGATTGATGCTCCACGTCACTGCTCACTTATGAGAAGTCAGACCTGTCAACAATAAAAGACCCAAAATGGAAACGTGATCTCCTTTCAAAACTCTCATGGAATATCCGATCACCAACACCCCGGTGGTCAGGGTTTATGCAGGTGGTACCCTTCCTGGACAATCATGCATCAGTTTCCTGCCAATGATGGATATGAATCCGAGTGACCCGAGCTCGACTTGTATATACGCTACAATTAAGTTTGTCTGTACCCAAGCAAAGCGCTCTGGATCAGAGGTAGTTCTCACATTTGATCAGCCACATTTTTGGAAAGTCCTGAAAATCGTCTCATGAACTGATGAACAGTGGCCTGAAGCCAATCATATTGGGACGATGAGGAGTCCACAAAGAAATGAGCTTTCTGGGATCCATCGGCCACCTTGTGGATCATCAGTCAGGCCTCCATGAACTCCTCAAAACTATATGCTTCAAATGCAGCTGGATACATGCTGACTAGGAAGTCTGCATCAAGGGAAGTCAGAGGCCACCTTCGTGGTCGACACAGCCCTCATTGCTATGTTGTTTAGAATTCCAGGATTTAAGAGAAACAAGAGCGTTGACACATCAGAAAACATGACCCCATTCGACAGCGATGATGCTCAAGAAGCAAGTAATGCTGTGTCGGAAGCTGTACAAGACGGAGGACCAAAACTACCTCGAGTAACATGCAAATCCACAACATAAATTCACTGAAAGCGATTGGAGTTCAAGAATTTAACAATATACCTGAGGATGACTTGTCAGAAACAACTCAGCTACATGAAAAACTACTGAGTGCGGACATTTCTGTAAGGATAGTCTGTGAAGAGAATTCTGATTCCGATGTACCATACTCTGTTACAGGTGTCGAAGCAGTTCAGTTCTTGGCAAGAGTTAAATTTGTTGGTTTGTCATCGCCTTCCCCAGCAGTAGATAAGACAGGAATTTGTAATTTGTTCATGTTGTTGGCGATAGTTTACCAACTCTTCGCAAAAGACACCGTGGGATATTTAACGTCCACCAACTAATGCAAGCAGATGGGATTCCCGTTTAACATCAATCAGAGGGATGGCACACACATTGATGAATCACCCTACCTGTACAAACTGTAGATGACAGTTTATAGCTGGGTCGGGAATCAAACCCAGGGTAGACACCTTTGAAGCGAATGTGCGTACCTCTAAGCTATCCTTCCAGCCATGTGAAGATAAAATTCTATTAACAAGTTCAACGAAAAGCTTGTGAGAAAAGCAGGCACGCAGCCACCTTCTCACTGCATCTCTTTGGCTTCAGTTGTACATGCAGATGATAGACAGACTCCGCAAGTTCATTCAGAGCAGATCGTACAGGAAATTGGGATCTACATCTCCAATCTGTCAAGGCTCGTGGAAGAGAGCGACAACACTGAACGGATGAGGACGCAACAGAACAAAAGGAACAGTACAGAGAGAAGGGGAAAACACCAACAGCAGGGTTGAAAGACAAAATAGAGGGAAACTTGGACAAGCAATGGGTGTGGGGAGGAATGAGGGGTAGGCGGACAAGACAAGATGGATGCAGAAGAGAACTCTCAAGAAAGAAAAACTGGAAATTTGGTCTTGGAGGGAAAACGAGATTGAAGAGAATGTGGAAAATTGGTTCCACATGTGAGAAGAAGAAAAAAGAGTAACAAATGCATGGAGGTGAGCAGTGATTCTGAATTTTTGAAGGTTCACCAGAAGGGGGTTGATGGTGGACTGCTTGCTCCCTACAGCAACCAGGGGAGGGGTGATGAAGCACGGAAAGAACAGAGGGTGCAAGACCAGAAAGGAGGTGGTAGAAGAAAGAGACTACCGACCTATCTGTGATGGGAGAGCGATAGGCACATAAACTCAGCTTCATCTCAAGGGATTTTAATGATATTGAAGGTATCTTCCATGGCATTGGCTTCCATGGCATCAAGCTAAGCAAGGTGTGGGGCCTTGAAGGTGGATAGGAGTTGAGGTGTGCCAAGGAAGGACTTTGTATGACGGAGGATGCCCAGTCGGCGGCAGGCTTTCGAGGCCAATGTTGAAATGTTATTTGCCCAAGAAAGACCGTGGCTGATAATGAGACCAAGGAGTTTGAATGATTGAACTTCATCAAGAGGATTGTTAAGAAAGAAGATTGGAGGGTTTGCCATACCATCCTTTCAGAGAGAGATAGTGAGAGTGTGAGATTCATCAGGATTGAACGACATTCCAAGTGTTTCCTTGTGATTCTGTCAAGGTCTGTAGAGAGGGAATAGACAGCTGCTTGCCTATCTGAAAAAATGGGGGATTTCACCTGAGAGGGTGGAGTCATCAGCAAAGAGATAAAGAGGATTTTCCAGAGAGTCGGAGAGATCATTGATGAATATCAGGAATAGGACAGGACACAGAACACTTCCTTGGGACACGTCAGCCTTGACAGGAAAAGGAGATTAAAGGATTCCGTTGGGAGCCAAACATTTGTTATGGGAGTAGAGGAAGTCAGTAAGCCATGAGTGGAGTTGGCCTTGGAAGCCATACGCAGAGAGTTTGGAGAGCAAGGTTGGTGCTAGACCGTATTGAATGCTCCTGCTATGTCGAGAGAGACGGCCCCAATCTCATGTCTGACATTGAGGGCCTCCATCCATTGTTGGGTGAGCAGAAGCAGCATGTCTGAGGGGAAGTGACCCGGTCTAAATCCGAATTGATCTGAGATCAGGCCATTGGAGAAAAGGAGGGATTTGATGGCGACTACGATGATGAATTACGTGCCTTTGCTGAGGGTGGGAAGTAAGTTGACATGTCTGGAGTTGAAAGGATCGGTCTTTGCACTTTTTTTTTTTTAGATCACCTGGAATACATTTCCAGGGAGTTAATGGGATTGCGCGTCGTCCGTACGTCAGTCCGTCCACAAATACTTTCAACTTCTTCTCTGAAACTACAAATATGATTTCAATGGAACTTAACCACAACGTCCATCACCATGCATGTACCAAAGTTTGTTCATGGCATTTAAAAAACATAAAAATCATGCCCTAAGGGGGTCGACGGGGGTTGTCCCCAAAACAGGTGGTTGCTTTCTTCTCAGAAACGACACATGCATTTCTGATGAAACTTAACTGCAACCTTCATCACCCATGGTGTACCAAAGTTTGTTTATGACATTAGAAAAATCGGGGTCTCAGGGTGTCAAAAGGGGGGTCCGCCCCCCTAAAAGAGGCATTTGCTTTCTTCTCCGAATCCACACACACAATTTCAATGAAACTTGACCATAACCTTCATCACCCGTGATGTACCAAAGTTTGTTCATGACATTACAAAAGTCGGGGTATAAGGGGGTGTAATGGGGGTTTCCCGCCAAAATATGTATTTGCTTTTTTCTCCGACACTACACACACAATTTCGATGAAACTTGACCACGACCTTCATCACCCGTGATGTACCAAATATTGTTCACACCATAAAAAAAAAAATCTGGGTCGAAGGGTGTCTGCAGGGGGGTTGCCCCCCAAAAGAGGCATTCGTTTTCTTCTCAGAGACTACACAAACAATTCTGATGAAACTTTACCACCACCTTCATCACCCGTGATGTACTAAAGTTTGTTCACGACATTAAAAAAAACATTGGGGTCAAAGGGATTATATGTGGGGGTTGCCCCCCAAAATATGTATTTGCTTTCTTCTATGAAATCACACACACAATTTCAATGAAACTTGACCACAACCTTTATCACCTGTGATGTACCAAAGTTTGTTCATGGCATTAAAAAAAAAAAATCCATAGGTATTTACTTTTTTCGCCATTACATATTTTGTGGGTCATCCATGCCTACCAGTGGTTCCCTGGTTGTCTTATCCAGCCGCTACCAAGTGAGTGCCCAGGGTTATTGCCCCTATGTTTATGTTATGCAGTGATGATGCCTGATTTCCAAGCATATGGATCATGACATAGGGCAAGTGCAAGAGTGAACAGACCAGAGATAAGAAGTGCAAGAGCAGAAGAGCAGATTTTTAGGACACGTGAGCTGATGCCGTCCAGGCCAATTGCAAAATCAGAGTTGAGGATTGAAAGAAAACTCTCCACCTTCTCAGGTGTAAAAGACAGAGTCCAGCAGCAATTGGGTGTGACTGGGTAGGGTGGATACAGAGAGCGAGCGTTTGGAGAAATAATATTTGGAAGCGGAGAATTGAGTCATTTGGCTTTCTCAAGAGCAGAGTCGGCTGTTGTGCCATTTCAAGTGAAGGAAGGGATGGGAGAGGGACAGACTTAACAAGGTGCCACCAGCATTCTCAATACCAGAGTATAGTTCAGATATCAGATTGATCAGTTTTGGTTGCACCCACAAAGACCAAGAGTCTTCCAGAGGGTATCCCGATTCACTGAATCGAACACTTTGTACAGATCAACAGAGGCTGCAAGGAGTCCCTGCCGAAACTCTCGATTGCGTTCGGCGAGGACCCAAAGGGCAAGGATACGGTCAATCATTGACCTCTTTGGTGTAAAGCTCTGGGTGCAGGTGCTCAAGCAGATGATGGTGAACCCTATCAAGAATTATCCAAGCAAAGACCTTGCCCGCAGCTGAACAGCTATCACCCCTCAGTCAATGTCGTAGTCCTGGCGATCACCCGTCCCTTTCCAGAGAGGGACAACAAGGCCCTCTTCCAGTCAGTTGGGATGATGCCTGTTTTCCAAGAAGAGCATAGAACTGCATGCAATGACATGAGTACAGCATTTCCACCAGCCTTGAGAAGTTCAGATGGATGCCACAAATCCCAGGAGCTTTACCCCATTTCAACAGGTTCACCACAGCCTGTGTTTCCACAAACGAAGGAGGATCACAATTCATTGGGGGGTCAGCAATAGGGATAGTAACATCCATGACATCAAACTCAACAGGTGTCAGGTCAGGTCAGATTAGACCTGTGACTTGCGACAGGTACAATGTAAACCTGTCCTAACTGTTCCATGGTCGGGTTGTCGGCGACTAAACCGTCTCGCCCACCAAGTTTCTTGGTGAGGAGGGTGTATGATATGGACACCCATAAGGATGAAAAACAAAACCTGTCAAAGGGCGGAGGAGCTCCTTGTGAGCAAACGGCCACACATAATCTAGTGCCCAACTGTGTCTGCGGATGTCCTCCTGCAGTTGGGTTACTTTTATTAGGAGGTTGGTGGCAGGGTTTGCACTCTGGCCAACATAAAACCCTTCATTCCGCAAAACATACAAAAAGCATGAAAAAAACTGAAAACTCACTGCGTGGGAATACCTCCTGTGCAGCTACCCTTCGCAGGGTCGCCTGGTTCAAAACCGATGAGTCATTTCAAAACGACCGCAACGGTCACCCATTTCAAAGACCCGCTGCTGGATCCTCGTGTATGAAGCTGCGCAGGTGGGGGTTTCTAAATTGAGCGAACCTCGTGCTGATCTGGTCAGCGATCAGATGACAGATATTAATTTTTGGCCAAGCAATCGAGTCCATGTGATGTGAGCTCCTGAACTAATTTACCTTTGACAGGATCTGTTAAACCACCAAAGTAGTGCTTTCATGAAACCGTTTGAGTGAGGCACAGCACTATTAGCCGGGGGGTGGGATGTACCGATAAGTTTGAGGAAAAGCACTTTTTTTGGATTCAGACCATGTCACTCAACCCTGGATCAACCCTGGACATCTGCTTTCCAAAAAGCTTCTCCTGCTTTCCAAAAAATGGATGGAAGTCCTCAATGCCAGACATGAGATCAGAGCCATCTCCCTTGACATATCACATGCTTTCATTATGGTCTGGCATCCCACCCTGCTCACCAAACTCTCTTCTTCGGGTATCCAAAGTCAATCTCCACTCATGGCTAGTGGACTTCCTCTCCTGTCGCAGTCAACGCTTGGCTCTTATTGGCTCTCTCTCATCTCCTCTTCCCATCCAGGCTGGAGTTCAAGCAGTGTTCTGGGCTCTGTGCTTTTTCTGGTTTTCATCAATCTCTCCAACTCTCTGGAAAATCCTCTTTATCTCTTTGCTGATGACTCCACCCTCTGCCGTACCATCTGTCATCCCTCAGATCAGCCAGGCAGCAGCCTCTTCATTCTCTGTAGACGTGGATAAAATCACAAGCTGGTCAAACACTTGGAACATGTCTTTCAATCCTGACAAATCTCACACTCTCACGTCTCTCCGAAAGGACTCGTGGAAACCCCCACCCTCCATCCACTTTCTCAACAATCCCCTTGAAGAGTCCTTTCATTCAAGCTTTTGGTGCCTCAATACCTGGCATGATCTTTTCCGGGAAAGCCACATTTCCAAGCTGGCCTCCAAAGCCAGTTGCCGACTGGGTTTCCTCCATAGTGCAGTCCTTCCTTGGCGCATCTGAGCTCCTAACCTCATACAAAGCTTTCATGTGCAGCCTGATGGAGTACTGTTCCCCTCTCTGGGCTGGTGCTTCTGCCTCACCCCTAGTTTGGCTTCACACTGTGGAAACCAAGGCTTTTAGGATCATTGGTATCTCCCGCGATACAGCTGAGTCTTTGGGTGTCTCACTGGAGGCAGGTCGGTGGTCTTTCTGTCTTCTATAGTCTCCTCTCCAGCATTCCGAATGAGAAGATTCCGAATGACGACGCACCAGCAAGAAGAGCATTCCAATCCACCGCCGACTAGCAAGAAGGGGATTCCAATAGACTGATGACGACGAACAAACTCAGAGATGCGTTCGTGACTCTTATGGGGCTTTGCGTGTCCTTCGTCGTGCGCTCATATGCTGCTGGTGCAGCCTCCTCAAGGCTTCTCGTCGTGTCCAGAACTTCTGGATGTTTCTCTCCGCATCTGGACCTTTTCTGCCGAGCATGGACCTTTCCCGCAGCGTCTGGACCCTGCGGGTGAGAATTGCATCGAGGTGACCTTTAACCCTGTCTCAACATATCCCATCATGTTAGGTCTCCTACACAAATACAATACTCTTAAGACTGAACATTTAATGATGAAATAACTATGCTATGTTATTCCCTCCCCTGTTGCATTCCCGCAACAATATCATCCTCCATCCTCACCCAAAGTCTTTTTATTTTACCCCCCCTCCCCCCAAATTAAACCTACTTCACCAAAACTTCTAAATTAGAGGATACTCTGCTTACTCCCTTCCCCTTCCCCCTGCCTCTCCCCCCTGCTCCCTCCCTCCTCTCTCTCCCATATTTTCCTGTCCATTCATTCCCTTGCCAATTGTGTCGATTTGTTTCCACACCACCTCAATGTCAGTTCATACTCTCAGTCAGTAAGAAGAACCAGTCCTGTTGATGAAGGCTATAAATGTCATCAGTGGATGAAACATCAGCTTCTCTTTGCTTCACACGGTGGTTAACCTATGACATACCTCAATCAATGTCCTGTTGATGTCATCCATTGTTCATACCGTCAGCCTCTCACCCTTCCATGAACATGGTAATTGTAAAAAAATATATATATAAACGAGGGTAACAAAATGAATAAAACTTCCAGACAATTCATGAAACATATCTTCGTTTGCGGTTCGGTGCTGTGGTTTTTCCAGGTGGTGTTGAGTAACCTGAGAGCCAACCTCACTGTCCTCGGCATTCTTTTCTGTATCTCGTTTACTACTTCCAACCTTGTTTGATGTAATTATAAGATCCAAGAAAAATTTACTTTTTCTACCACTGTATTTCTACCACCCATCCACAATGTCCTTCTATTGCCTCACATACCGGTACTTATTCTCCTATCCCACATGTTTGTTACCTCTGACACCGGAGGTGGACGGAGGTTATATTTTCACCCCTGTGTGTTTGTCTGCCTGTCTGTCTGTGAGCAGGATATCTCAAAACGTTGTGGATGGATTTGGACAAAAACTTAGTGGTCATTTTGGATGTGTGACAGAGACGAAATGATTCCATTTTGGTGAAGGTCCAGATATGATATTTATTAAAAGTGATTCCTCATCATTGAAAGATAGGGCCAAAAACGTTATATAGCACGATATCTCTAAAAGTTGCGGACTGATTCAGACGAAATGTGGTGGACGAGTTGGGTGTACATGACAAGGACTAATTGATTATATTTTGGTTAAGCTCAAGACCCAGCCTAACAGTTGGAAGTGGGATACAAAACGTAAACTTCAATATGGACATAAACAGAGACATTTGAAAGACATTACCATAAAAACAGACTAAAAAGAAAACCACAAAGCTTTTCGTTTTGCTCTCATCAAGTGAAATTCACACAAAGTGAATGAGGTAAGGAAGAAAAACAGTCTAATAGACACCTGTCAACAAAGTTAATTCCGATTGGACGTTCTCCACTGATAAGTCATCAACTCTCAACGGTCTCGGTGGGAGTAGCCTGTTCATTGTTCAGCTCTCCAACTGGAGGTTGCAGAGTCTGAGGCAGGGCCACTCAGGCTGTTGCAGAATCCTCTTCATCAACATCTGTGATTGTGTGAGAAGTTCGTGTTCCTCTTCTTGTATACACAAATAAGCAGAGTGAGTGGACAAACTCTATTTGCTGACATAACATCGGGTCCATGGAATAGATAAATGTCGCTTCTAGTATTCAGAGATGTGTTATACTTCGTCCTCTACTCAATATTCTCCTATGCATCCACATTATACTGTTCAGCACAGTTTGCATTCTCAATCAAATGTTGTCCAACAGCAGATACACACGACGTTGGGATTGATGCTGGGACATTCCTACAAGCAAGTACGGGCTGTATTCACGTACCAATAGTGTTTTTCCTGATGGACAAAGGGGCGTGCTGTTTGATTCTGTCAGTCAGAGTCTGGGTAGTTCTGCCTACATACCGAGCATCACATCGGCACTTAAACTCATAAATAATATTGCTAAGTTTTGAGGTAGGCGGAACATCCTTCTTAACTGCAGGAACCAGACGTCGAGAGGTGAAAATCACTCTTGGACGAACGGCCAGATACGTGTTTGAGACGCACCTTTTGATTTGTTCCTCAAATCTTTGCGACATTTTCCCTTTCCAAGGAATCTTGATGGAGATCGGGCACTTTTCAGGACCCATCTTCCGTTCATCTATAGCAGTGAGGAATTTGTACATAAACCTCCTGATGATATTGTTGCGGTTCTCGGAACCGCATGCATACAACAGATAGGTGTCCCAAGACAGTTATTCCATTAATATACGTGTCGATAGTTCCCTCCCTTTTGTTTAGTGGGATGACAGGGAGTGCGTTGCGATGATCTAATTCTAATGGTTAGGGTTATTAAATAATTTTCCCCTCCATTTCATTCCCAATCTCCTTTTCTTTTCTGAGGCAAATCCACGACGTGCGCTAGGTGCTGGACTGTCGCTTTGAGCTTCCACGACAACCCATGGTACCCTCCCCTCCGATCACTCCTGAGTTAAATCTGCTTGCTGCACCAACGTCTACCCGAAACCCGACATGTGCGGCGAGTCACGTGCATTTTCGCTGTAACGTGGGTGGGCTGCCGTGCCGCCGTGGAGGATCTGCTGCACCAACGTCTACCCGAAACCTGGCCCAAGCTGGCGGATCACGTGAGGGGTCGGGGCCAATCAAAGCGCCCGATTCGGGCGATGACGACGAACTCGGCATGATCCCCTCCCCCGAGCTTCGGGCTCTATAAAAGACGGAGAAGCTCCTCCGTCTGTGTGGGGTGGTGTGGTGTGGTGTGTGTGGGTGTTTTCACGCAGTGTGTTCCTGCTTCTCGTCTTCGCCCACACGACCTCGACTTCGCCTCCTGTCTCTGGACTCCACCCTTCTCCACTCAAGCTCCTCCTTCAGAACACAGGCTCCACACGTACGGCTTGGGCCAGAGACACGTGACTACTGTCGGGTACCGCACCTCGGAGCATCCCCTCCCCGAAACGCCCAGGTACCGAGAGCATACCTCAACCCCCTCCCTCCCTGGCTGCAAAAGTCCCTTCTCATTGGGGTTTATTTTTCTGTGTGTGTCTGAGTGTGCTGGCGCCTGTCTGTTAAGCAAGTCTGCAGAAGATCATTATTGTTGTTATTGTTATTAATCTCGCGTCAAGTCTGCTCTGTGTCTGCTTTCGTAAGTTGCTTGTATTATTGTCGCACCCCACATCTCTCTCCTCTATCCCTGCGTTACATACCCCAATAAATCTTTACTGTGCCACATATTTTTTCCTCGCCTGCTTGTTAATAAATTATCATTATTAGGAATGTTCCCTGCTCGTTTTGTCTTTTCTCCCATTGGTCCAGCATGGTCCGAATCCTACTCTAGCCACCGGGACTTTATTCCAACGATCCGTTCCTTTTAGCGGTACGTCCTTGGCAGTGTCGTTCGGCTGCATCCGATCCGGAAAAGTGATCCGATCCGGTAGAGTGATCCGGTTCGGGCAAGGCGTACCGAGGGCGTGGTTCCCCGGTAATTAAACCATGTGATTAATTAGGTAACCCGATTAACCCATAGACGGGAGGACCCTCGGTCATGCGGTTGAGTTATCGGCGTCCACGGTCGGTTAAGCGACCCGCCGCGTCACGGAATTATCCATGTGCGACAGCCTACAATTCCGGGGAGTCTGGTGGGAATCGACGTAGCTTCCCCCACCTAGTGGTCTTCTCACCCAACCCCGCCGGCCCGCAACAATATACTCAGGATATCCATTTTCACTGAGGATGCCGGCAATCTTGTCCATCTCTGTATGAAGCTTGGAATTGGAACATATCCTCTTAGCTCGACTCACTAATACAGTGTGTCCACTCACTTTGCATATTTGTGCAAAGAAGAGGAGGAACACGAACTCGTCTCATGATCACAGACGTTGATGAAGAGGATTCTGCAACAGCCTTAGTGGCCCCGTCTCAGACCGACAACCTCCAATTGGAGAGCTGAACACTGAACAGGCTCCACCCACTTAGACCGGTGGGAGGTGATGACGTATCAGTAGAGAACTGTTGTTGTTCGTCTTTCGGCTGCTCCCGTTAGGGGTCGCCACAGCGGATCATCCGTTATGATCCGCATACTGATTTGGCATAGGTTTTACGCCGGATGCCCTTCCTGACGCAACCCTGGTCGCCTCTTACGACACAGGGATAAGGATTGGGTTTCGCCATGATTCCGGGCTGCCCTACACCCTCTCATAGCGTGGCCCAGTGCAGAGTCCCCGTCCTCAAGCGATCCTCCAACCCAAGCCTCCGAGTAGCCGGATTACAGGCGCACGCCACTACGCCCGGTATACGTATCAGTAGAGAACATTAATTGGAATTGACTTTGTTGATCGGTGTCTGTTAGAGTGTTCTTATTCCTTAACTCATTCACTTTGTGCTAATTTCACCTGAAGAGAGCACAACGAAAAGCTTTGTGGTTTTCTTTTTAGTCTGTTTTATGGTAATGTCCTTCAAAATGTCTCTGTTTATGTCAATATTGAAGTTTTGTAGTTCCAAGCATCTTTTTTAAAACGTAAACTGTTCAGCCTGGCGGAGGTATGCGCTCTTCCGAGTTTCGTTCTAGTTCTTCCTGTATCTTTCATTTCCACCTTCTCTCCAAATTCGTCCCCTCCTGCTCTTCCTGGTGTCTCATGCCCTTCTTCACTTGTTCCTTATGCTCCTTCACTACCACTTTCATCCTCCTCACTTCACCCCTCATGCTCCTCCTCCTCCTGTACTCAAGATCTTCCTCCAGCACTGTCACAATCTCTCCTCCCCTTGTCCATTGTGTTCCTCCACCTGTCACCTTTGTTTTCCTTTTGTCTCATCGCCTCACCCTTTCCTCCTCTGTTCTATTATGCTAATCCTTCTGTCATCATTGCTCTGATTACATTTGGAAAATCACCAAAATTCCAAGAACTATACTGATGGGATCATGGAAGAGCATAAAAGCTCAACTAACATGACATTATGTCAAAAGAGACAAAGGCTCAGTGAAGTCCAATGTTTCAGCCACAGAGTGTCCTTCATCAGGAACGAAGTAATGCTTTTGTGTTTTCCCGACATGTGTTCTCGCATTTTTGGCGATTATAGATTTATCGAAGTTCTTTGATGGCTCGAAACCTCCTTTTCGTATCTGTTTATAGTTATGTATGTTGCAATCCATGGTTTTGTTATGGAGATCAGGGAGCTCTCTTTAGGAATTAGGTCAAAGTTTGAAAGCTTAAAACAAAATAACAAAAAAAAAAAAACTCAAGACAAAATAACACTTGTTTTTTTTTGTCTTCAGTAAATAAAATAACCTGTACATCTTGGTCCCTTCATGAAGCTGTATTTTTCAATGATCACCCAAAATAGATTTCCTTCTCATCCGCTTAGCTGCCTCTCTGGGGTTCCACGAGGGACCAGCGAAAAATTCCCAGTATTATTCTGAAACATTTATTTTAATAACACACGTATGGCTTAGCGACACTTCGTTTTCTACGTACAAGTTTCTTGAACAAATATTTCAACGGAATTTTGCACAAACGAAAGTTTTTAGATGAGAGAAAATATTCTCATGTTGAAAGTGGAGCATTCTGCTTGTGGGTTGGGCGGGTAGTAAGCAGTGTGACCACTCCTTGGCTATTTTTAACAAGATCTTGGCTATTTGTTGTTCACCTTGGCGTCTTGGTTTTCTATAGGTTTTCTTGGCGTATGGGTTTTCTATTATCATAGCTTTTCCAAAACCTTGTGAATTCTTGGCTTTTTTCATTGGCTCACCTTGGCATTTATGAAAATGAGGAGTGGTCACACTGGTAGTAAGTCCTCGGTGTATTGCCTTTCCTGGTGGTGGGTTCAATTCCCACGCTTGCTCGGTGGAAACTGTCTGACTCCTGTAAGGCAGTGACAACCGGTCTGTGACAACACTTGTGACCATTCCATGCTGAACCATGGGCTATCATAAGACTCCACCAGATACCACTACCACCGACCTAGAAAATGTCCATGCACATGCACTGAGTAACCATGCACATACGCAGGGCTTGTGCAAGGGACGTCACAATCGCAAACACAACAACAATGGCATAACTGCCTCATGTCTTCCTGCAGGGTGATGAATAAACACTCCAATGAACAACGAAGGAAACCTGAAAGGGACACAGTATTGCAGTGTGAAAAGGACACGATTGCTCGTAAGCATATTAAAGCCCCAGCGAAGCACACAAATGAAGCAAGGAGACCATGTTGTGAAGGTACTACAGACACTTGTAACTGAGACCGAGTGGAATAAAACCAACAACACTAAAGTTGTCTTGGTCCTTCGCTCAACTCCATAAGCCATTCATCACTACACTGCCACGCCGGAAGGAAGCTCGAACGGCCCGACCTCCTCGACCATTGGGATCTGAGGATCGAGCAGCCTCCTTCGGATTGTCCAGTTCAGCAGCCGACATCCCACCAGTGGGTGTATCTGGTGGTCTGACAATAGCTTATGGTGGTCTATTGTCAGACCACCAGAAGCCTGGCTCAGAGACTTGCTTCGAGAGCGCCTGTCATGAGAGCTCCTGTGAGATGGACTCTGGCACAGGCGTGGCAAAGCCTGGCATGTCCTGTGGTAGCTGGTGAGCTGCTCAGAATCGGACTCGGACTCCAAAGTTACATCTCGGCCTCGAACAAGACTGTAGGGGGCCTGGCCCATTAATGTCGACCCAACAGGGCAGCAGTTCTATTGTTGAACACCGTAGGCTTTGCGACGAAGTTGAGAACATACATTTTCTCAGTTGACACCATCCATTGTCAAAGGAAATCCCTGTCACCATATACTTGTCACGAGCTTTGCATTTGTTTCTGGCATTCTTGAGGAAGACGAGGTCATCTACATCAAAGCAGTAGGCCACGAGACTTGGCACGAGGGCTTGGGACATGGTTCTCCTTCCTGCTCATATTCCGATTGAAAATTAACTGTTTATCTGATATCGATAACCGCTACCCAGAATGCTCTGAAAGACTGCAAGACGATGGTGATACCTAGACCTGATGATTTGCTGTGGATCGTCACTGATGGGTCTGTCAAGAACAAAGGCATTGCAGCTACGATATATGCACACAGGAATGGTGACTTGCTCTTAACAGGGTTCTTTAACGCTAAACTCGACAAACACCAGGTTACATGGCTGCCTTGTGAAGTCGAGGGACTGTGGATTGGGGCAGCCATTCAACACTTTGTGCCATTCATCATCAAGTCCCACCACAGTGCCCAAGTGTTCACGGAGTGTCACCCCTGCGTCCAAGCCTTCAGCAAACTTATGCGTGGCGAGTTCTCGGCCAGTTCAAGAGTAACTTCATTCCTCTCCACCGCCAGCCGTTACCATGTACAGGTTCGGCATATTGATTGTACAGTGTTGCTAACTTGCCATCTGACTTTGGGAGTCGCAACCCTCAGGTGTGTCTCGACGCAAGATGTCAAGTGCGCAAGTTTATCGAAGAAATAATGGAGGCCTCCATTGTGCATGGTGTCTCCGTAGGTGAAGTATTAGAATATGGCTTACGGGCCGTGTCACTTGGCATGCTACTCCGCTGGAGTGCCCTGAACTCAGACACACACATTCTCACCGAACCCAAGGTGTTCGCCCATCTAAAAGGTTGACAAAGTTTGGGGACGTCAAGCCGGATTCCTGCTACAATTCCTGTAATGACCTCTTGGTATTACTGGTGCTGGTCCCGGTGTTTCCAAGACAGGGTGATTAATCAGTGTGTGTGCCGTCCCTCGGATAGACGTTAAACCGGAATCTCATCTGCCGTCATTAGTTGGTGATTGTTAAAGATTCCATGGTGTTCTTCGCGAAGAGAAGGCAAGCTATTGACGGCACCATGAACAAATGACAAATTCCTGCTATAATTGCTATAAATGATGCTGGTCACAGGCATATGACGTCATTGTCATCCAGATAGGGAACAATAGAATTAAACAATTGAGAAAAAACATTTTATCAAAATTAATTTTTTTTAATCCCCCCAAAAAACAAGAGAGGAAGGAAATGACATCAACAATCCTTTACGGATTGCCATCACGACAATTGTGACTTTTTTTTTTTTAACCGTCTCAATCCCACAGCAAATAAAATACACAATTACACCGACCCACACTACAAATCCACAACTACCTTTAACACAGACATCTTCATATAATTGTTACTATTGCCACCTGTAACAAAAAGTGTGTGTGGTGTGTCTTCATATGTGGGTTTCACATAAGGTGGAACAGAGCCCTCCAGGTCTTAAAGTATCTGTGTGTGTGTGTGTGTGTGTGTGTGTGTGTGTGTGTGTGTGTGTGTGTGTGTGCTAATGTATGAAAGCTCTTTCTATCCACAGACTGATTGATTCCCTCACTCACTGATATTAAAGATTCGTACCTTCCGGGTGATGTAGAAAGTTGAAATTTTGCATGCTGATGGACATCGAACTTGGTACACCTGGATAAATCCCAGAATCGTCGAACAACATCCATAAACGAAAATATAAATAAATGGAAAAATAAAATAAAATTTAAATGTAAGTGAGCGACCCGAGACAATGGGGAGGCAGGTAATTTTGTGTGCCGACGGACAGGAAAGCCAATACACCAGGAAAAAAAAAAAAAATCACAGAACAGTCGGAAAGCATCTGCAAATATAAATAAATGAAAATAAATAAATGAAAAAAAATCCAAATCATCGAGCAATCATCGAACGCATATTTACAAGCAGATGGCAGAGAATGGCAGACTTACCCCTCAGTACGTATTCCCCTTGCACAGATTTACTTATACAAAATACTGTTGTGGGCGCGGGTTCGGTGTGATAAACGACCACTAGGTGGAGCAGTAGAGCAGTCCCGACGAACACCCGGAATTTAGGTCGTGACTCTCGGACAACTCCGAAAGGTAACGGGTCACTTAAAGACCGTGCTCGCCAATTCTCTGACGGCGTGGGGTAGGGTCAATAGCCAAATTTCAATACAACCCAGTAGTGGGGCAACTTAGCTAAATACAGCATAAACAATTGTGCATTTGTGAGGAAAGCACCAAATTTGGCACACTAGTAGCCTATCATATTATGAACAGATTTGGATATTGGGCCATCTCAAAATTTTTTGATGGCAGTGGAAAATGGCTGCCACAGCCATCAGCGGCTGAATTTGAGATGGCCCAATATCCAAATCTGTTCATAATATGATAGGCTACGAGTGTGCCAAATTTGGTGCTTTCCTCACAAAATGCACAATTGTTATGCTAAGTTGCCCCCATCGTCAACTTACGGGGAAGTCACACCCTCGACGGACTCTGTCGAACCGGGTCGCCTAGCGACCTCGGTCCGGTGTAACCGAGCGGAATTACCAGAGTCCGTCAGACCCAATGACAACTTACGGCACGACGCCCTCACCAATTCTCAATATGCACCGTGCTGGGTCAATGGTAGAACAACAGGCAACGAACTGGAACATTAACAGGGGATTTATTTACAATAATAAGACAGTGCAGACTTAATCACGAATATCAGGCAGGCAATGTACAATGAGCAAAAGCACTTAACAATCTACTTATCAGACTGGCGCCACACACACACACACACACACACACACACACACACACACACACACACACACACACACACACACACAAATGGACCCTGTGGGGTCTTATTTGTCCCTCAGCTCAGGAGGGAAAGGCGAGCTGGGGCCAGGGCTCGGCTTGACTGGTCGTCGGAGGAAGGCGCGCTCTGTGATGCGGAACCTGACAAAGGTCGTTGGTCCGATCCCCAGTGCACGTGGGGGACTCGTGGTTCGTGGCGGAGCCCGGGTGGTGAATCTCGGGGTCCAAGAACTCCTCGTGCCAACGCCAACGACAACAACCACAACGACCTTCCGTCCACACCACTCCCGTTTTCCACCAACAAAACAACACCCGCCTCAGAGGTCTCTGGAACTTATGGACCTCCCTCAGTGGGGAGGGGCCTTGGTCAGCACCTCGCTGTTCGCTTCTAATTGGCCAGGATCCTACGGCACAGCCTTCCTGGGCGGGGTTTCGGCCATGCAGGAGAAAGCCCCCCCCCTCTCCACGCGTGTTGAGGAGGTGGATGGTGGTGAAGCCACCATTGCTGTGGAACGTTCGTGGAAGCCGAGGACTGGGACGCGAGCCCCCCTCTCGGCAAGTCAAGGGACGAGCAGCCAACGGTGCTGATGGAGCGTGATGGGCAGTGTGTGAGGTGTAATAACCTAACTATTAAAATAACTCGCAGCGCAACACCGAAATTCCCATTAGACAGAAGGAAGGATTCTAACTATAAACACATACTTATCGAAATAACTATTCTACGGGGACTGCTGTCTGTTTGTGTCAAATGGCTTCCAGATTCGTAACAATACATATGAAATCATTCAATCCGGGAAGAAAGGAGAGCAGAAGAACTGAGGAGGAAGAAGCAGAACGGAGTGTGGGGACGACTCCTCTCTTACCTCACGAAACCATGCCCTGGGTAACGTCAGGCCGAATGTTGTGAGGAAGGAGAGGGAAGGGGGGTGGTTGTATGTTCGGATGGGCGTGGTTTCGTGGATGTAAACGGCATGCGAGCATCTTCCTCATTGGTGCGCGTCCAACGGGGGCGGGGGCAGCGAATGAGCGGTGGAAATTTCCACGTCGTTCTGTGGTGATGACCACGTGCTTGCACGCGCCAAGGCGGCGACGAGAGCTTCCCCTCCCGCCCTCGCGCGCGAACGTTCCATTGTACGATGTGTACTGTGTGGTGTACGTGAGATGAGTTGGACTTTACTTTACCGATTGGTACGAATGATTCATGGTCTCATTGGAGGGACGAATGAACATATCACATCTGGTGAATAATGAGGGTGAATAATCGGATGAACGGTTGGGACGAATAAAAGAATGAGTGGTATTTAGTGGTGAGGAAGATCGACGAACCGAAGGATGAGATTAAACCCGCGGGGGGAGGGGGGGATTCTTCGAACGGACCGATGGATTGAGTAGAATGATTGAAAGGGGGAATGGGGAGGGGGGGAAAACATCACACCGGGGAACACAAAACAAACAATGCATCCCCCCCCCCCAAACCCTGAATCAAGAGGGAAATACCAACCACATAAATTAATTAAATAACTCAATGTTGGGACCCCTCAGTGTGCGTGTGTGTGTTGTGTGTGTGTGTGTGTGTATGTGTGTGTGTGTGTGTATGTATATGTGTGTGTGTGTGTGTACGTATGTGTGTATGTGGATGTATATGTATATATATGTGTGTGTGTGTATGTGTATGTGGATGTGTATGTATATGTATGTGGATGTGTATGTAT
>CM068959.1:125557556-125580370 GCA_035128595.1 Eptatretus atami | reverse complement strand
CACTGCTTTGGTAGATGGAACATGTCTTTCAATCCTGAAGAATCTCAGTCTCACCCTATCGCTTCTCTTTCCTGAGCCCGACCATTTAACAAAGTTAGCTGTAGATTTGTTCCTTGTCGATCCAAATCTTTCTTTGGAAAATTAGAACTACTCATTGTCTGCAAAGCCTTTGTCTGAATCTCAATGGAGTACTTCTCTCTGCTATGGGCTGGCGCACCATAATCACACCCATCTCTCCTGGAGTCTGTGGAATCTGAAGCGCTCAAAATTATTGAAATCTCCTCTGATGAGGCCGAAGCACAAGGTCTGTTGCTTTCACGTCACAAGTAGGTCCCTGGTCTCTGTTTTTTTTTTACTGCCTCTTCTCCAATGTTGCCTGAACCTTCCGAAACTCCAAGCTGTGTGCATTCTTCCAGTAGCCTCCTTGTGGTTAAAGTTCCAAAATTCAGGCTAACTGCATATCTCCACTCTTTCATGCCTCACTTCTCCCATCTCTGGAACTATCTTCGAGATCTAGAAGCTGTTCTGTCTCACTTTTCCTTCCAAGGTTCCAAGCAGGCAGTGAGTGCACTGCCATTTCTTGTCCTACCCAATTCTGTCCCATGATATTTCTTCCCTGATTAACCTTTCCTGACCCAACCATCTTATTTGGTAGTTTCAGTGTCTCCTTCCATCCTTGCTTTCCTCTTATCCTATTCATTTATTCCCTTGTTGTTTGTCCCACTGTCAGATCGACCTTGCTCTTCCATGAGCCTCGCTCCTGTAAAGAAAGAAAAAAATAAAATAAAAACTACCCAGATAATGTGGGGGAGAAGCTGTAATTATCCCGACGTTTTTTCAAAAAAACGGGGATATTGTAATTGGCTCCGTCTGTCACGCTGCCTCCTCCGAGAGACCTAGACAGTTGGGCAGAAATTCACCAAACTTGGTAGTTACGATCACATGGCAAGAAGGTGCGAGAGGAGTATCATTTCTAGATCGCTCCCTGGGGCGAAATCAAAAAAAGGTCAAGTACCAAAAATGCAATTACTGGCACATTTTTAAACATTTTCAATTAAACTTTGTATATGCAATCAACATTGGGGGACGCATGAAATATGTAATGATTTTTTGGGGGGATTTAATTGCCGGTTTAAGTCTCAGGGATTGATGACAAGATCACAGGGGTCAAAATAGGGGGAAAAAAAATTAACTCAAAATTTGATTTTGGGTCATTCCTGGTGAAACTTTTTGCCATCTTTAAACTTTGCTTTCGGTGTGAAGCATGGGATTTGTGATGGCGTGCCATTGACTTGGCTTTCATTTCAGAATGTAATAAGATGTCCAAGTGCTATTCCATATGACTTGTGTATCAGTTTTTTCATTCGGACCAGAAAATGCTGATGCTAACGAGTGTCTCGTTTGTGCAGTTTTTTCTGATGAGCAGTCATTGGTGACATCTCTTCAGGAGACCTTTGCTTGCCATGTGAAGGACACAAATCTTTCCCTGCACAATGTTGCTCTTGATGCTGTCATGGCTGCGAGAAAGTTTTTCAGTCACGATGCAAGCGATGGGCTTCAGGTAAGCTTACCATTTTCACCATCGCTCAAAACCTTTGTTTGGTTCCTCACCCTTCATATTGTTCACCATCCAACTATTCTTAACACATGATTGTGGTCTATTCCTTTTCGGATCCTTTGTAGTAACTGGTTGTTCCACCCTTTTCCATGAACTGCTTATCATAGTCCTCTTCACTTCTTACTATGCCCAGCTTCCTGGTATTTAGATGTCTTAGCCTTTGATTGCCATTCCTCTAGACCCAGGTTTTGATGAAGGATTTGTTTTTGAAACATCTACTCAAGACCAAATTGGACATTCAGCAAGCCTTTGGGGCCGGTGACAGCTCCAGTACCGAGATCAGAGAGTACGTGTCCGTAATGTGTTTCTTCTTGTCCATTGTCATAATTGCTTTACATTTCTGATCTTTGCCGTAATACTTATTTTATTTTTACTTTCGCTTGATGTGGAGTTTGCGGTCTAACAACTTTTGTTGCCACGTATCCATATAGAATTATTCCTTGCTCAACCATCGCTTTTTGTGTTCCAGGTGTAAGCTGCAGGTGTTTCTGCGCCTTGAGATGTTGGCTCAGCTTCCTGATCTGCCTTTT
Source organism: Eptatretus atami (assembly GCA_035128595.1). Lineage (NCBI taxonomy): Eukaryota > Metazoa > Chordata > Myxini > Myxiniformes > Myxinidae > Eptatretus > Eptatretus atami. The sequence continues at coordinate 125,578,222 of CM068959.1, read as the reverse complement.
GAGGAAGAACGCCTAGTTGTTGAGGTCACAATGTCATTCAAACGATCACACCTTTTCTGAACATACACAGTGCCTTTTAGAGAGTATTCACGCCCCTCGACTTTTGTCACATTTTGTTGTGTTACAGCCTGGATTTAAAATGGATTAAATTTTAGTTTTGTTTTTTTTTGTCACCGATTTAACACAAAATACCCCCATCATAATGACAGTGAAAACACCTTGTTAGAAATTTTTACAAATTAATTAAAAATGCATTTGGGGATTTTCTCCCATTCTTCCTTGCAGATATGCTCAAGCTCTGTCAAGTTGGATGGGAAGCGTCGGTGAGCAGCAATCTTCGAGTCTTTCTGCAGTTTCTCAATGGGATTCAAGTCTGGGCTTTGGCTGGGCCACTCAAGGACTTCCATGTTCTTGTTCTGAAGCCATTCCGGTGTTGCTTTTGCTGTATGCTTGGGGTCATTGTCCTGTTGGAATGAAATCTTCACCGCAGTCTAAGGTCTTTTGCACTCTGAAGCAGGTTCTCCTCAAGGATTTGCCTGTATTTGGCTCCAATCATTGTTCCCTCTGTCATTAAAAGTCTCCCAGTTCCTGCCATTGAAAATCATCCCCATAGCATGATGCTGCCACCACCATGCTTCAGGGTAGGGATGGTGTTAGATGGGTGATGAGATGTGCTTGGTTTCCACCCAACGTAGCGCTTTGCATTCAGGTCAAAGAGTTCAATTTTCATTTCATCAGACCACAGTCTTTTGCCTCATGCTCTCAGAGTCTTTTCCGTGCCATTTTGCAAACACTTGGCATGCTCTCATGTACCTTTTTCTCAGGAGTGGCTTCCGTCTGGCCACTCTCCCATAAAGCCTAGATTTGTGAAGTGCTGCTGAGACTGTTTTCCTTCCAGCAGGTTCTCCCATCTCAGCCAAGGAACTCTAGTTCTGTCAGAGTGGTCATTGGGTTCTTGGTGTCCTCCTTGCCCGGTTGCTCAGTTTGGTGGGACGGCCAGCTCTAGGAAGAGTCTGGGTTGTTCCATATCCTTTCCATTTCCTAACGATGGAGCTCACTGTACTCTTGGGAACTCTCAACACTATAGAAATTGTTTTATACCCTTCCCCAGATCTATGCCTCTTCACAATTCTATCTCGGAGTTCTATGGACAGTTCCTTGGACTTCATGGTGGAGTTTCTGCTCTGACACGCATTGTCAACTGTGGGATCTTGTATAGAAAGATGTGTTCCTTTCTAAATCACATCCAATCAATTGCATTGGTCACTGGTGGATTCCAAACAAGTTGTGGAGACATCTCAAGGATGATCAAAGGAAATTGGACGTACCTGTACTCAATTTGGAGCGTCGGAGCAAAGGGTTTGAAGACTTGTTGACGCAAGACATTTCAGCTTCTCATTTTTAGTTAGTTTGTAAAAAATTCTAAAAACACGTTTTCACTTTGGTATTTTGGGGTATTTTGTGCAGATCGATGACAAAAAATTTATAATCAAATCCATTTTAAATTCAGGCTGTAACACAAGAAAATGTGAAAAAAGTCGAGGGGTGTGAACACTTTGTGAAGGCACTGTATTCTATTGAATGTCTTCCTTTAATTTTGTGCCATTGTCTTGATATTCTCTCAATGTGCATCGTTTGTCCACTTCTATCAACAGATGGTGGCCCTTTTGAGGCTGATCTTTATGGTGGGAGAGACTCTTTCAAACTTCTTGCAGGAAGATCTCATGCCATTGTGGGTTTTCGAATAAACTTTACAAGCTTCTATTTCTGTAGATTGCTGAAACAGTATTTGGCAACATTATGCAATGAAGGCACATATTTAAAAAAAAATTTTTTAATCAACGACCCTCACACGAATGAATAGAATGGAATTGAGGATGTAGCCAATGCTGTAATGAACGATGCATTTTTAGCACATGCACACAAAGCTAAAAGCGGGGTAAGCAATCCGTTAATGTCCGTCTGTCCGTTGGAATTAAAAACCGGAATTAATTTATTTATATGACCTTTACAGTCTTTATTTCATTTAAATTGAATTATTTATTTGAAGACTGTACACCACAAATCGTCTGTTATAATACTTCCAAAAACCTCTAGTTTTGCCATATTTCAAATCGTATAAACTATAAAGGATCAATGAGGTGGTGTATGAGGGTCGTGTTCGGGACTGCTTCTGGACTACTTCGATAGCACTAACGGTTCGGATTAATTTTTTTTTAACTATTGTTAAAATCATTATTTTATTAAAATTTAAGTAACATTGTGTGTGCTCTGAACTCTCTAGTTTTACGTTTGTTAAAAGTTTTTTTTTTTAGAATTTCATGATGAACTTGCTGTTTCGGTTTTTGCTCGAAAAGCAATCCATGTATGTCGTTGGTATCCTTGTTCTCTGTGTACTGCAGATATTAGCTCTGTAGTTTTTCCACTTAAAGGGCACAGCTAAGCTTATATAATTTACTGCCAGATGTGTGTTCCAAGCATTAATGTTCCAGAAGTGTGGTGATGTCCTTTGGGACAGTTTACCTCTAAGGCAGGCTGTGAGAATTGATGATTTTGCCAACTGCAGCAACTTATGCTGTGTGTGATGTCTGTTTTTATGATGTAAACTTCAACAATGAGTCATGAACAGGACCTTTGATGTTTTTTGTTTAGTTGCATGGGACTACACCTTGTTTTTGTTTGAATTGCTCAGCTCTGCCAGGTGAAACCGGAAGTTGATATTGCTGAGACAGAACTTGAGCATGTGAACATTCTGGGTTTTTAACGGGTGCTGTGGCTGTATTTGTTCGGGAGAGCGCATACCTTCACCAGGCTGAACAGTTTACTTTTGTATATCACTGGTCGGCCAGATCTGCATCCGGATCTTCACCAAAATCTAATCGGCTTTCGGGTCTTGTGCATCTCATTTGTAGGTACAAGTGTAGCCTGCCTCGGGTCCTGGCCTCGGTACACACTGCCCTGGGTCATCCTCTACCCAAGACCTTGGCTCGTGCCCTGCCACCTGGTTTTCTCAGTGACCATTCATTATGTGCCGATGAAGGTGACGACGATGCGGTCACAGACTTATTGAGTCCTGACAGTGAAAGTGTTACCTCTAGCTGTGGGCCCTCGTCCTCTATGCCTGGATCAGTCAGCTCTTCTGATGCTCTTTTTATGAGCACCCATGGCCGCAGGTAAGAGCCTCCAAAATCATATATTATTCAGTTCTGTTTATGATGATGCTCTGCATTTTCTTTTCACCACTTATGCCTTCCTTGTGGGTGGTCATTTGCTGTTTTGTTTGGGTGGGATCTCTCTCTGCCATTGCAGGAGTACTACAATAGTACGGCACAGGAGTTTGTGTGACTCAACACAGAACCCTCGACAGATTGAGGTGCCGGTTAGTAAGAGGTCAAAGGTAAGGGTTGCTTGTTTTGTTGTTTTATTTTGATTGCTTTATAGTCTACGGGCCAAATCCAGAAAAATCCCCAGTTTTCAAGCTTGCTGCACCCCACCCACCCTGCAACTTCAGTTTGATGGTGTCAATGAGTTCTAGGACCATTTAGAATAATAAATTCACTTGTCATTCTCAAAACCATGGACAAGAAGTTTGACAAAAGATTTTTGTGTATGTGGGGGTCCAAATTTTTTGAAAAAGTAATTTTTGGCTTTAGACCAACAGATTGTTGAGGAAAAGGGTCCACAATGGTATAAAAGTTTCAAATTTTGTTATATTATTTACGTACTTTGACACAATTTACAGATATGAAGATGTGCAACCATGGCCCCTGGTGGCCAAGCACGGCACTTAAAAGTGGCAACGGAGTGGTATAATTCCCAAATCCCCCAAAAAACTGGGTATTCTTCATTTAGCGTAAAGTTTATTTCACATTGAGTGAGTTTTATGAGGAATATATGGACTGTATTTTCTTGCTTAATCATTATCAATCCATCCATTGGGACCATACTCTGTGCAGAGTGTTAGTGCTGCCTAAGCAGTCTCCTTGGTTATTGGACACAATCCTCGACGGGTTGCCACTCCGACATAGGATACCAGCAAGCTGGCACTCATTTTGCTAACCTCGGAAGGATGACAGGCAGAGTCAACCCCACCTGGTATTAATTCAACAGCTGAGGAGGATTTGAGCTCAGGATCCTCGGATCCCATGCCCACCACCCTAACCATCAAGCCAACACCAGGCATGATGAAATGCCCTGAAACTAAAACTGGTCATGTAACTTATCATAATGAAGCCTGTAAGAACACTTAAATAGATTCAAACCTTCACCAAGTTATAGATTTGTGAACTTGTCCATTCACAAGATATTACTAAATCTGTATTATCGTTAACTCGTGTCAATTATACAAGTGAATTCTCACATGTTAGATTAGTGGTTGGCCATGTACATGTTTCCATGTTTCATCATTTAATATTCATCGTCACTGGAATCTAATTGGACGGAATCATTGTCCTTCAGATTGGTACAGTCCTTGCAGTTGCTCCCATCTGTACATGGCATCGCATTTTTGCGACATGAGCACCTCACACCCACACATCGGTCCTTGCTGTTACTTGGCTGAGGAGCAAACGCCCTTCTTCGCTTCACCTTTGTTGCATGGGCTGGTGCAGTTTTTATATCGTCTCTCTGTATGATGATACCATTCATACAGTGGTTTGTACCATGGCCACTCAATGTCTCTTCATTTATGTCATTGTTGTCCCAACACATGAGGACCAGCATATTTGCTTGAATGTTTGGTGTAGTATAGACTGCATCGTCTTCAATCTCGTATGTATGTCTCTCTGCCGTGGATGTGTCGACTTCTTGCATCTGACTATTGGATAGCCCGTGACCAAAACGGTTAAGAATTTCTACTAACTGAGAGCTCCGAGTTTGATGTCTCGCTGTCGATGGCAACACTACGTGTTCCGGTCTCTTAACCCGACCACCAGAAATACAATGTATCAGATCTTGCGCAATGGACATCACATGTCTGGTTGCTCCCTTGCAGTTTGGGTCTTTGGCCCAAGTCAAGTTCACTATCAGGATCACCACAGAGAACCCAAGCCAGAAATTTGTACACCAGATCAGGGACTTCCTTGTTACTCTCTTCAAGGTCTTCTGGCATCGGTGGCCATGGCATTGTATTTCTAACTGTCATCAGCTCAGTTCTAATTATTTGGGTTCACTTGAAAACTCGGTAAACTTTGCCGATTTCATACTCTGCTACAGATGGAACTGATGTCTGGTGTTCTTCAGCAGCAACCGAAGCAGCAGCTTTAACAGCCTGAACAGCATTTGAGTATATCATCTTTGTTTCTGTTCTTTGAGGCTTCCAGAAACAAGTTTGTCACCAAAGTACTTCACAAATTTGTTTTTTTTTTAACTTTTTCGGTGCGATACTTTGAGGCCTCGATTCCATTCTCAGCCAGAAGATCGATTATTATCCATGTTGTGTAGGTCGGTCATTTTGATTACGTCCAGACCATCGATGACCATCTCATCAGACACATTGTAAGCAAGTTGTTCAAATAATGCCTCGTAGGATTGGCTGTCTTGGATGTCTTCTTCATGAACAACTGACTCACCTGGTGTCTCATGCGTATAGGTACCATAACATGTTTTGTGGTATTTGATTTCAATGGCTATCAGGTCTTTTACTCTGATTTGTAAAAGTATTCTCTGGTCGTTTTTGCGTTCTGCTGCTTCAAGTAGCTTTTCACTTGCTTGCACGGTTAAGCATTGGGAAAGTGTTTCTCGTCGGCATGACTGTTGACAAAAGATACAGGTATCTGGTTTCACTCGAGACATCGTCGGAGGATTGAATATCTCTTTATCATCTGTAGTTGACATGGTTGAAGAGTCACGAGTTGATGTTCTGTCATTGCGTGTGATTTCTCTTCCGGAGAGAAGTCCCTCGGAGTCTCGGTTGTATTGGCCTGATCGCAAGATCAATGGGATCCATCAGTTGGGCAGTCTTTCCAATGTCCCTTGAACTGCTCGAAGATGTCATATTAATGGGCTTCCGCCGACTGTGAATTTGTTCCAACTTTGTGACGTGAACGGACTCGAGTTCTCGAACATGGATCTCACATGGCAAAGGCATTGGTTCCAGTCAGGTTCTCCCCGTGGTGCTTTTGCCGCATAGGGGTCCAAATTCGCAATTGGTTCAGCCATGGCTCCGGGTGATCATGGCAATGAGACGCGGTAAGGTATGGTTAGGTACCTTGCCTCGTGGTAAGTTTGATCAACTAAACTATGAAAGTACTTGGTACCTGAATATAAAAATTATCATGAACCTAATCCGACTGAAATGGAATTGTCATTATTTTGGGGTTAATAAAAAGAATACAATCATTGTTTCATTGACCTGATGTGTTCACTCTTATGGATAAATGTATTAGTAAATTTTATTATACAACTTATGGATAAAAACATCTATCAGGTCACTCGTCGTGTTTCCCCTGCTAAGAAATTTGAAGGCCTTAACTCTTGCAAAAGTGATGCTACATATTTGATGCGTCGATACCACATTGCCTGAAAAAACAAAATCTTAGTTACGTGCAATTGTTATGACCTTAATTATTTCAAGAATAATAAAAAAAAATTGGACTTCTTTAATATTTTCCAAAACAATAAATATTACAAAGTTTCCTACAAATCGTCAAGATCTGAAACACAGTGAAGCCATGATGTCGATTCCAACACGAGGCAGTTACTTTGTTACACGATATCTTTTGACGTCGTTCCATCGCAATCCCACAACAAAAGTAAAATGTCAAAAGATATTGTGATGCTAGACCATAAGAGGATTGTTGTGTCGTATTGTGGCATTGTAATGTGGTGTCATTCCTCCATTGTTTTGTTGTTTTTTTTGTGAGATTTCATCCCTCTGTTGTTACATTTATTTATTTATTTTTCTAGTACTTCAAAACACCTCACTCCACTGGAAAATGTGGTTGTTGGTGTTTGAATTAAATAAGAAAAATGAACATATTCTCCATAAAACTCACTCAACATGAAATAAACTTGTACTGAATGAAAATATACTTCTTCTTTTTATCGATTTGCCACTTTTAAGTGGTATTTTTGGCCACCAGAAGCCATGGTTGCATGTCGTCATATCTGAAAATTGTGTCAAAGTATATTATCTTGCCAAATTGTATACTTTTACACCATTGTGGACAACTTTTCTCAATAGTCTGTTAATCTAAAGCTGAAAATCACTTAAGTGATGTTCAGTCTTCAGTAAAAAAAAAAGTCCAGTGATGGAAAAGAAGCTTGCAATTTAGATCGAAGATCAAAACCAATGCAATGCCAACGTGAACTTGACGGTGATTCAGTGGAAGGCAAAATCCTTGTTTAACGACTTGAAGGCCAGTGTAGGTGAGGGCTCCAAGGATGAAGACTTTCATGCCAGCCGGGGAGGATTTCAGCATTTTAGACAACGCTATAATTTTCATGATATCAAAGCGACTGGCAAGGCTGCTAGTTCCGATACTTTTGCTGCTAAGGGTTTCATCCCAGAACTAAAGAAAATCATTGAGGAAGGAGAGTATTCACCGAAGCAAATCTTTAACATTGACAAAATCGGGCTTTTCTAGAAGTGTATGCCCGAAAGAACCTACATATGGAAGGAAGGAAAAACAGCGCCTGGCTTTAAAGCAGCAAAGGATCGTGTACCATTGCTGCTGGGGGTGGGGAGAACGCTGCTGGCGACTTAACGATGAAATTTCTCCTGATTTCTCATGCTGCCAACCCATGAGCTCTGGAGGGTTACTCAAAGGATCACCTCCCTGTTATCTACAAGGATAACAATAAGGTGTGGATAAACAGCACTCTCTTTAGCCAATGGGTAACTATTTATGCCGTCCCTGCATGGAAGGATTATTGTGCAAAGGAGAACTTGGACTTTAAAATTCTCCTTCTCGTCGATCACACTCCTTCACATCCACCCAACCTCGATGATTTGCATGACAACATTAAAGTCGTTTTCCTCCTCAATACAATACGACAGCCTTGATATAACCGAAGGATCAGGGAGTTATCGCCGCCTTCAAAGCATATTATTTACACCAGACCAACTCCTCGTCACTCCTGATTATGAGGATAAGCCGAGAATCCGTAAATATTGACAGAGATGCAATATCCTAAGTGATTAACAACATCGCCAAGGCATGGGAGGAAGTTACAGAAAGTTGCTTGACCGGTGGGTGGTGTAAAATATGGTCAGAGTGCGTCAATGACGACAGGATTCAAAGACGTTATCCGAGTGTTAACCGTGATATTCTCAACTTGGCTCAAGAAGCAGGCTTTGAAGAGTTGGAAAGTGAGGGTATTGAGGAAGTGCTTGCATCCCATACTGAAGACCTCACCAACGAGGACTTCTCACTGCTGGCACAAAATCCTGAAGAAGGTGGTGGCGATGACGACGACAAACCCCAGCAAACTCTCACAACTAAGCGCATGGCTTTTGCACTCAGCCGTGTTGAAGAGGCACTGCAAGTGTTCACCGATGATGACCCTAACAGAGAATGTAATTCTAAAATTTATGGAAATGTCATGGAAAGTCTTCGGTGCTACGATAAAATTTATAAAGAAAAGAAGAGGCAGAGCACCAAGCAGTCAACCATGGATGCTTTTTTGGGGGGAGGGAGGAAAACGCTCATCTCAATGGCCAGCAGAAGCCTTCACATCACAGCAATAACCAAGGGAGGGGGGAGGAGGAGGAAGGAGGAAGGAGCAGCAGCCTTGGTGGACTCGCAGTCAGCTGGGGAAAGGGAAGAACCCTCAGTGACTCGCCACCCCCCACTCTGCACTCTCCATTCTCCACCATCCACCAGTAGATTGTTTTATTTTACGAAAGGGTGATTTTTTTTTTTGTAGCTCGTTACATTTATTTACAGTACTATATTACAATGTACAATATAGAATATATAAACAATGAAAAGTGTGTGAATTCACAAAGATGTGTTGCATTTAATGGGCGAAGGAACCTAACATACCTATTTCTTTTGAGTCCCCTTCTGGTTTCACCGGAGGTGGCTATAGGTTTGCTCTCCATCTGTCCATCCATCCCACCTGTGGTTTTTCTGAACGTTTTTTCCATCCCCTTTAACGTATTCAGCTGAAACTTGGTACGTGGCTTATTATGGTAGGTTGCAGAACAAGTTCGAGTTTCAGGGCATTTCGTCAATTTTTCAGAGTTATGCCCTTTTTGGACTTAGAAAATATCACATCGCATGGGGCATGCATTGCAAAGCAATTCTCAATCTTATTTCTTTCTAGCAAATACCACCCGTCGCTTCGCTGATGGAACACTGAGATTGGGGGGAGTGGAGGAGGGAGATAGAGAGGGATGTGGGGAGAGTGAGTAGCGAGGGGAAAGAGGGAGGGGTGATAGTGAGGAAGGGTGGGGGGGATTGAAAGCAGCGAGAGGTGAGAAGAAGGGAAGGCAGATGTGTGGTTGAGCATTAATTACGATTCATACTGTCTCATCAAAATGATTCTGCATGAAATAACAGTGAAGATGGAAACAAAATAATGTCTGAAATCCATTTTCTACTGGTCATACTATAAATACCGCACAGACGCGACCGGAGCCAAGCTGTCCGGCAACAAACACTGCCCGGACACGTCCGGAAACAAACTCCCATCCAGACATAAACACCGCCCGGACACGTCCGGAGACAAACCCCGCCCGGACATAACCACCGGCTAGACATATGAAGATACGCGTCGGAGATAAACTCCCGTCCAGACATAAACACTGCCCGAATACGTTCAGAGACAAACATCTCCCAGACATAAACACCGCCGACGCGTCGGAGCCAAGCGTCGGAGATGAACATCGCTCGGACACGTCCGGAGACAAACTCCCATCCGGACACGCCCGGACATGACCACCGTCGAGAGATAGAGATAGAGATATATGTGGGGTAGTGGAGTTATCAGAGAGATATGTTATGCTTTGTGAACAACACACAGATGCATGCTTGGCCAATATCAGCAATTTTTCGGTAATCAGCAGGTTGGAGTCGGTGTGATTACCAACTACAGTACGTATTGTATACGATCCAGAAACCTTGAGTAGCTTTCACCAAAAAACAAAGTTACATCATACGTACCTCTGCTATATACTACTCTTACCTCGTAGTAACTGTCGACTGGACATCCCGATCGGGACACGAACTGTATGCCATCAACCGACAAGGACTGTACAGCTCGGTAAGTGGCTGAAGCACTCATGCAAGCACTCCAACGGAATGCCTGGCTTGGCAAGCGATTACCAATTGCCGGCGATACAGCTATGCACCTGGAAATGCCCATGCAATGTCCAAATTGGATAAAACAACACTTTTTTTTTTCTAGGAGTCAGAACTGCTGATACTTTCAAATCTGGAGCTTACATTTTGTAATTCTGCTTAGGCCTTAGTTATTTTATAACTTGTTACAGATCCACCGACGGTATATTTGCCGAAAATGAAATATAAATATAAAACACATTTTTAGCCTTTTATATTTTAAATTTTCCGCCGAAGGTGCAAAAGTTTCAAAACCCGAAATGTAAACGTACAAATATCACATCGGATGGGGCATGCATTGCAAAGCAATTCTCGATCTTATTCTTTCTCGCAAATACCACCCGTCGCTTTGCTGAATGGGGGGGGGAGTGGAGGGGGGAGATAGAGAGGGATGTGGGAGAGTGAGTAGCGAGGGGGAAGAGGGAGGAGGGAGGGGTGATAGGGAAGGGTGGGGGATGGAGGGGGAGATAGAGAGGATGTGGAGAGTGAGTAGTGAGGGGAAGAGGAGGAGGAGGGTGATAGTGGGGAAGGGTGGGGGTTGAAGGCAGCGAGCTGTTACATACAAACAACCCTAAACCCTAACCTAAACTACAAACACTTCAAATAAAAAACTGAAAAAAGTTTGGCAAATCGTTAATAGAGAATGGAAGAGAATGATCAAGATGAACTCCCAATCCAACACACGGAAGCAATTCTGGACATGATTGACCATAGAATGTACAAAGAGAAACCTAAAGAAGTTAATCGGAGAAATGACAACAACATCAAAATTATGTTGATAACAAAGTGGTGGAAAAATCAATGTAAAGAAAATATGACAACAGAAGAAAGTGGGACTGGACTAAACTCCAGAAACATTGCAACAGAGAGAGCCACCAAGGGTTGTGTACACTTTGCAAAATGCAATTAGGTGAAAATCTTCAACTATAAGGAAACAGTACAATCAATAGATGTAGAGGAATTTTGAATAACACACATCATTGTAATGTGAACATTCCTTATTTAAAGATCCACATCATAAATACATTATCACAGGTGATCTCAGAATAGTGAAGAAAAAAAACTAGAAGGGCACTCGGTAGAACGCATACCTCCGCTACGTAATGCCTGATCCACAAGAACTTATCGGGCCCAATACATTTCGAAATATGCTGTATATCGTTTGTGGCCCAATGGTGAGGAATCTCTTTTTAAATTACACAATCCTCGTATCCAGATCCGGATTCGGATCTTCACCAAAATCAAATTGATTCGTCATGGTCACACACCCAACCTGTCCACCAAGTTATGTCCGAATCTGTCCACAACTTTTGAGATATGTGCTAGATATTAGTTTAGCCCTATTTCTCAATGGTGAAGAATCACATGAAAAATTATCGGATCCGGATTCGGATCTTCAGCAAAATTGAATCAATTCTTCCTTTCACACACCAACGTGTCCACCTAGTTTCGTCCAGATTCGTCGACAGCTTTATGAGATATCCTGCACACAGACGGACAAACAAAACAAGAAGACGACGTCGTGCAGAGCACATACTTCAAAATCTATAAAAAAACAAATTGACCTCCAAAATAATTGGTGGTTGAATTCAGTGACCTGGAATATAAATCCTCTTCAAATTTCAAGTCAATTGGATGAAAACTGAGGATTTTAGAAATACCACCTTAATTGTTGACTCTTGGGCCTATGTTGACCTTTTGGTCCATTTGACCTCAAAAATAATTGGCTGGTTGAATTCATGACTTGAAAGATAAATCCTCTTCAAATTTCAAGTCAATCGGATGAAAATGAGGATTTTAGAAATACCACCTTAGTTGTTGACCTTTGGCCAGTTGACCTTTTGACCTCAAAAACAACAGCTTCTTCCTTATGACAAACTACCACCGTGTGGTGAAAGTTCGTGAGATTGGTTTAATATGCACCTGTAGGCGACAAACAAAACAGACAGACAGAATAACATCGACTGACCATATACTTGAAAAATCTTCGATTTTGCAAGTAACAAACAGACAGAACGAAAGGGGTGAAAACATAACCTCCTTCACCTTTGGTGGTGGAGTATTATGTGCATTATTACAAAAGGACCAAATTATAGAGAAATAAAATAAAAGGAATAAGGCAATGGAACTTTCAACGATTGGACTAATGAATGGATGAGAGAACAAATATGATGAACACAAATACCAAACACACAAATGGCTTACGGTTGGAGGAGGTGGAGAACATGTAAAAGGAGAATTGTTGTTTTGAAAATAAAAGTTCAAATCGATTATCCGAAGGTAATTTTAAACAATCCAGAGACGAGTGATTATTTAAAACGGCTTCAAACACAAGATGTATTGTTCCAATTGACAAAGCAAATAATAAGATTGCATTTGAATGCAAAACATCCACATTCAAACACTTTTGGAAAATTGCGCTTAAAAGACTAGACTTTCAAAGATCGACAAAGAAGTAACGATAATAAAATACTTCATACAACACCATATACGTTACAAGCAAATCGAGACACAGGTGGAGGACATTCAGCCCATCATGCCTTGTTCCACATGAACACCACAACCAATTTTCAACACCAGATCAAAAGAAGAAAATTCAAATATATATTTTATTATATATAATATTTTTAATAAAGTGTTTTTGTTGGTTTTTTTGAAAGTTTTTGTATTTTTTTTTCCTCAGGGAGAGGGCATGGGCTGGTTAAAAAACACACAACACCCCTTGACAAGACCCCCACCAACAGCACTCGTACACATGCACACAATCACCATCAATGCTCAACTACCGAAAAGTGCTGTCAACATCCCCATACCCCTCTTATCTCCATAACTTCCAGGTACTATCTAATTCTAATTTAAACTTATCTCCTGTTTCGTCTGCCATTACCTTTCCAGGAGGCCATTCCATGCGTTTAACTACTCTCTGAGTAAAAGTCCCCTGCCTTAACGACCGTCTAACTCTCCTCTTCTTTACTCTCAACTCTGGCCCCTGGTCCTATCACTGTCAACTCTTGAATAATTCATCTGCACTTATTTTATCGATACCTTTCATTATCTTAAACATCTCCATCATATCTCTTCGTAACGCCTCCTTTCTCGATGAATAAAGCCGTTGTCTCCTTCCAGCCGCCTCCTCATAGCTAAGTCGAGCTTGGCCGGAATCAATCAAGTAGCCCTGCGCTGAACCCTCTCCATGGCATCGATGTCCCTCCTAAGTTGTGGTGACCAAAGCTGCACACAAATATTCTAGATGTGGCCCTCACTAAAATCCTGTACAATGTTAACACCACCTCTTTTGATTTATAATTGACCCCCCTCCAATACAACCTAAAACCCTCTTTGCTTTCCCTATAGCTGACTGGCATTGTGCTCTGCTCTACCTCCCGTATCTATTACCACCTCAGATCCTTCTCCCTGTGTGACACGCTCCAAAAATTACCCCTTGCATCCTTAATCTCTATTTTCATTGTTCTTCCATCCCCAACACTTTACACTTGCTCAGGGTAACTCCATCTGCCAATCTTTTGCCCAATCTATACAAGTATCAATACTTTCCTGAATCGGATCACCACCCTCTCTGCTATCCACCTTACCTCCAGCTTTGTGTCATCTGCAAATTTGGGAAAGCCTACTCTTCACCCACTATCCAAATCATGTGATGTAAATAATGAATGGTAATGGTCCAAGTACAGATCCAGAGGTACCCGCTACTACATCCTCCCACTCACAGCCATTCTTTGCTTCCTACCACAAAGCCAGTTTGCAATCCAATTAGCTCCCTGACCACAGACACTGCTTATAGAACTCTAAAAGATTTGTTAACAGGAACCACCTTGGTAAACCCATGCTGACTACCTTCAATTAGTTTGTATTTGTCTAAATTGTCCTTCCTCTGGTCCTTAATTATGTCCCAAACACCTCCCCACAACTGAAGTCAAACAAACAGGTTAAAGTTTCCCAATTCTTCTCTGGATCCTTCTTAATATTTGTGTTAGCATTTGCTTCTCCCAATCCTCCGGTACCTATCCTGACTCCAGTGAGCTTTGAAAATATCCGTTAACATCTGCTTACCTGCTCAGCCACCTCCATCAATACTCTTGGTTGCATACTATCTGGACCCGGACCTTATCTACTCTTAGATTACCTAGTTGTCCTTACTCCTCCACTCCAACCTGGATCTCTGTAAAAGTCCTTACTCACCTCCTTGATGCTCTGAGCTATTGGCAATTCTCCTGACTGTTCTTGTGTAAAAAGTTGAAGCAAAGTTCCTGTTTTATAAGCCTGCTATCTCACTTTCCTCACTAACCACTCTCCTGTGTGATATTCCTCAATGGGCCCACACGGTCCTAACCTGTTCTTTCCCCTGATATACTTAAAGAATGCCTTGCTATTATGTTTTATATCTTAGCCATGTCCTTCTTATACTTTCTTTTGGCGTGCGAGTTATTTTATAACTTCTTCTGTTTACTTGGATTGTGATATAAATCTAACTCCAGTTCTGTTATTTATACCAATAAATGCCTTTTGCTTCTCCTGAATAGCATTCCTTATCTCACTGCTCAACCACCCTGGTCTCTTTCTGCTTCTAGTTTTACACCTCATTGGAAGTACTTACTCTGCACTCTACACATTGCTCCTTGAAGGTTTCCCATTTCTCTGATACTGTTGTTCTATTGTTAGCTTCTCCCAATCTACATCACCCAATTCTCTCCTCATATCCTCAAGGTTGCCTTCCTGAATCTAATAGGCCTTACCCTACTATCCTGAACTCTAACCCTTGACAGAATCTTTGCAGCACACAATGTGTATGTCACTTGCTCTAAATGCTCCCCAACCTCCACCTCCTCCACCATATGAGAATCGTTACTTAAAAGGAGGTCTCACACTGCACTCCCTCTCGTGGCTATCTTCAAACTGGGTAAAAAGCAATCTTGGAATAAAACTAGGAAATCCTCGTCCGCTCTTCCCTTTCCCTGTTCCTGACCCAATCTATCCTGGCAGTTAAAATCCCCCAAAATAATACTCTCCCTTTACCACATGCCCTTTGAATTCTTCATGCACTCCTCCTTCCTCTCTTCCCTTCCCACCGGAGCTATAAAAGCATCCTACCAGTATCTTACTGTTTTACAATCTCCAATCTCCACCCATACAGAATCCTCAACATTATTCCTTCTTAATTCACCCCTTCTCTTTGATGCATCGCTCCTTTACCCAGATTGCTACTCTCCCTCCTATTCTCTCCTTCCGATCACACCGATACACCTTGTAGCCTTCTAATCCTGTCCTCCATTTACTCTCCCTCCTTAAACCATTCTCATCACTACAACTATGTCATACTCTCAATATATCGTCGCACTCAAAAGTGAGAAAATGTTAGTTATAGATATTGTTATGGTCACTGAGGTTCATTCAAAAAAGTTGAGGTTCATCATCACAAGTGAGAGTGCAGTTGAAACCATTGTCAGGTAGTAATGCAGGGGTGATGAAACTAATGTACAAATTATTTAAAACTACCATGAAAAGGCGAGGTTTTATTCTGGTGTTAAATTCTGAATCGTTGATAACTCCAAACCGAAAAGCCAAATAAAATAATTATAGTTTCTCGTCCAGGCTTTTCAAAAAAAAAAAAAAAGTAGGGGCACCTACTATTTGATATTTTCCAGATTTTGATACTTCTTTCCAAGATGGCCACCACATGTGGAAGTCGACCAGACCAGACACTAGCCCTACCACCAACACACATCCCGATACATTAAAAAATACGTAGGTCATATACCCGATACGTCAAACTACTGCAGCAGTGGCACTGTCTGCTGTACTGTGCCTTGTTCGTACTGAACGGTACTCGATAAATTGTGGACTTGCACTACTGACCTGAGCTGTCTGGTCATTGTCGTCGATGGCGATCCTGTCAAACTCCCCATTTGCAAGTTCGTTGCCAATATCCCCCAGAGTCGGGTTCCGTCAACACCGTACGAGTGCACCATTGCTTCGAAAAACTTTTCTGCCAATTTCTGGACGCATACACAAATGAAGACACTTTAACTTTTTTTAAATTATTTTATATTTCTGAAGAGAAAATAGTAAATATCAAGAAAAAAGGAGGCGGCTATTAAAAAGAAGTGAGTCGGGACGAGAAACTAAGAATTTATTTTACTTGGCTTAATTGACAGTTCCACAACATTAATAACAAGCGTAAGGCTAAATGTTTATCAACTTGTGATTTTTTTTTTCCACATTATACACAAAACCTTCCACATGACAAGCTCGTAACCACATTGGACAGAGCAGTCGATTAAAGCGTTGCCGGAGGTAATAAAATGTACATTAAAGTCGATCAAAAATAGAGCGCACTGGTCTGTAAAGGGAAATCAACATCATGTAGTTTTTCAAAAAATAAACTTAAATAAATGATTAGTTTCTCTTCAGCAACAGATTCTTTACATTTAGGAACAAGATACTGCAACGTACAATGGGGAATACCCATGAGTTCAGATCCGCCCCTTTCTTTGCAATTTGTTCCTGCACATGTACGAGTCTGATTGGGTTCACAACATGTGGCAATATGAACTAGCAA
Organism: Eptatretus atami; assembly: GCA_035128595.1. Taxonomy (NCBI): domain Eukaryota; kingdom Metazoa; phylum Chordata; class Myxini; order Myxiniformes; family Myxinidae; genus Eptatretus; species Eptatretus atami. The sequence continues at coordinate 125,561,359 of CM068959.1, read as the reverse complement.
CTGCCACGAAAATGTGGAAACTACTTTAGATTCATGATGATTTGCTAGTAATTAATGATGGGTTTGTGTTTTATATGTCACTAGACGACCGTGAACCCGTTGGGTTCCGTTGTGACAGCGGTTGATAAAAAAAATCATTTCAAGAAAAAAAAAAGATAAATCCAGTGAACTATGTCGCCGAGGTTGTTTGCATTGATCAAATTCTCCCGAAGAGTACTTGACTGAATGTGGAATTGATTTTTAATAATTTTTTTCGTGCCCGGATTCACCAAAACTTATACGCACACCGCAGGCCAATGGTGAGCAACGTGGCACTAAAATTTTTGCGCTATTGTGTTCCTTGGCAGTTATTTCAGGGAACACACACAAATTGAGATTTTAGTAATATAAATTAATTACAATTAATATTTTTGCTCCGCTCTCAATGGTGAAGAACACTTAAAATATACTACAATGCACTCGTAGGAGCGCATACCCCCACTCAAGCTGATTATTTCGTTTTGCATCTCACTGATGGCCGGATCTGGATTCGGACCTGAACGAAAATTAATCGGTGTCTTGTCACCGAACAACAATCCACCACTTTTTATCAAATGCATCCATAATTTTTTTTTGGAAATATCTCTTATATCGTTTAGTACTATCACTCAATGGTGAAGAACACTCCACCCAACTCTCACACAAATAAGTCTGGAACCGTCACAAACTTTTGAGATATTGTACAAACAAGCAAAAAAAACAAACAGACAGACAGGGTGAAAACAAACTCCCTCCACTTCGGTGGCAAGAGGTAAATATAACAGCAATGTTGGTCCAGTGTCTTGGCTTCATCACGGTGGCTCAAAACACAAAAACGGTCACTAAAATTAAAGATTTTGTGCTTCTGATGTATTATATTGAGTCGGACCGGAACAAACTTGGCGCAAAACATTACCTGCCACGGCCCCTGTCAGAAGATAGCAGTAAACTGGTCCGTGCTTCCTCTTGATTATTACGGTGTTTAAGATGCGGGAGAGGCTTTCCATCCACTTTGAATGTCTTGCAATTCTGTGTAATTATTATTAATTATGATTTATCATATTATTATTATCATATAATTTATCTCACAAAAAGATCCGCAGTGGGGGGCTGTTCAAACAGGCATACATTACTGTATATCACTGGGTTTATCATAACACCCCCAATGGTCAAAGTGCTATCCCCCTTCCGTTTACCTCTTCTGCAGTGTAGCTTTGCGATAAAGCTTCTATCTCTTCGAATTGCCAAAGCAGACGACCATCAGGGTGATTGAGACTTCCTCCTTCAAAAGTCATGTTCGCATAAGGGTGATGAGGGATCAAACGGTTGCAGATTCGTTAAAATACTTAATGAAAAGAACAAGCTACGAGATATTGAGAGAAAACGAGTCCGTCACGCATCTCCTCACTAACGGTGGTGTAGAAATTCACCAAACTGAGATCACCACGTGCATGAAGCTTGCAGAGCAATACATATTGGGGTCAAAAGCAAATTTACCAAAAACATGCATTAACGGGCACCTTTTAAAAACATCTGTTTTTTAATGAAAAACTGCCTGTGTGCAATCAACAAAGGGGAGCAATAAACTTTTTTTGTATTTTGACCCAGTCATAAACCCAGTGGTGGGGGACTTCAGGCACACATGGATTCAAAATGTTAAAAAAAAAAAAAATAACTCAATTTGATATGGTCATCAACTGCGAAACTTTCTGTTGCATATTTAACTTGCTTTTAGGTGGGAAGGTGGGGACGGTACGATGGCATGCAATTTTCTCAGGGATTTTTTCCAGGGGCCGGAAGTCCAAGGACTCAGTGTGCTTCAAAGGGTTATATTATTGCGGACCATTTCTTTCTAAAATAAAGAAGTTGCTACTCCAAACAATTTTTCTATCATGGTCAATGATAAAGTGTCATACCATTGTCGGCTACAGCTTTAAGATAATGAAGCCATATTTATAACATTCATACTTTGTTCGTAATTGCTGAATTTCCAGGTGTTCGGCGGGACCTTTTCAAGGTTTATCAACTGAATCAACTGCCGAAACAGTCACTGGTTCATATCATAGTGCCTCGTTGGAGCTCCATTCGAAATCCAACGTCCTCCACTAAAGGTCAGCAGGCAAGGCGCTGTCTTGTGAATGACTCCTCGGGTTAACATTGCTTCAGGCCCTTCACACCTACTTTTAGCCCAGGAATGGCAACGTATAAAAAATATGATAAAACTTGGCGTACCGCTGATTTAGTTTTAGTGCGTTTCATAACAGTTGTTCGTAAGCAATACGTATAGTTAACGGCACAGACGTTTCGTTGGTTAATGATTAACTATACCAACGAAGCTTAAGCCTGTTGTCGCTCACAACCATGCCCAAAGATAGTTTAACTTTAGTCAAAGGCGCGCAACGATATCGCCGTACGAACTCTTGCGTCTCTTGTTTAAAAAACCCTGCCAGCAGCCTGATTAACATCAACAATGCCTTGAAAATTGGAAGGCAACATCGCGCACACCTGACGTTTAGCCAGCTATGCCGACCGTATGAAAAATGTGCTAAAACGCTGGGACAGACGTCGAATAAGTAAGGTAAGTTGTATACGTAGAGACACGCTGAAAAACAATGAAGTAACGCTGGCATAATTACGTGGATACTTCATACGTCGTGAAAATTTCAAGCATGCTGAAAATGTTACGACCGTACTCGACGATGGCTCACAAGTTCCGCATTACGCGTGGCATAGTTCCTCCGGTCACGCTCCCGCGATCGTTTACACACGAGTCGGACACACGTTACTTGCTAAGGTTACTCATAAGTCGCAAACACGTCGAGGTAATGTTAGCATACCCGAACTTTATTTTTAACCTACGAGTAAACGTGCTTTGAAACCTATTAGTAGCGTGCTTTGAACCATGTAGCGTGCTTTTGAACCTATGTGTAAACCGTATCTCAAAACGCACATGGCGTCATAGTAGACGAATTTGATTGACGTCTTCGGACGACCACAGAACTTACTGGAACGTGTTTCTAACTTACAAGCTAGCCGTTATAATGGCGTATTGGCCAGCGTTTAGGGAATTTGTATATACAAATTGGGCTTCACAAGAGGACCCGTCAGTGTTCCGGACTTCCATGTTGAGGTAGATGTTCAATGTCAGTAGCCATAGCAGTAGCAGTGTAGTAGTAGTTAGTAGTATTAATAGTCGTAGTAAGTAGTTCGAGAGATTTCAGTGATGTCGATTGTTAATTAGTAGTAGTAGTAGTAGTTCGAGAGAATTTATGCTGATGTCGATGTTAGTGTGCGAGTAGTAGTAGTTCGAGAGAATTTAGTGATGTCGATGTGTATAGTAGTAGTTCGATGAGAATTATGATGTCGTTGTTAGTAGTAGTGAGTAGCGTACAGGAGCATAGTAGTTAGTAGTAGCAGTAGCTTCGAGAGAACTTTAGTGATGTCGATGTAGTAGGTAGTAGTTTCGAAGAATTAGTGATGTTAGTAGCTAGAGTTCGAGAGAATTTAGTATGTCGATGTTGGTAGTATAGTAGTAGTGGTAGTAGTTAGTTCGAGAAATTTAGTGATGTCGATAAGTAGTAGTAGTAGTAGTAGTAGTCGTATAGTAGTTACTTTCAAGTAACGTGTTGCAAAGTGTGAACAACGTTCGTTGTAGCGTGCTTCAAAACGTACTTCATAGGTTAGAAATAAGTTTCGGTACGCTAAACATTACACTCACGTGTTTCGCTATGAGTAACTACAAGTAACGGTTTCGACGTGTGTCAATATCGCATATCTCTCTCTGT
>CM068959.1:125524561-125545601 GCA_035128595.1 Eptatretus atami | reverse complement strand
TTAAACATAATAGGCAACGGCATTCTTTAAAGTAATCAGGGGAAAAGAACAGGTTAGGACCGTGTGGGCCCCATTGAGGAATATCACACAGGAGAGTGGTTAGTGAGGAAAAGTGAGATAGCAGGCTTTATAAAACAGGAACTTTGCTTCAACTTTTTACACAAGAACAGTCAGGAGAATTGCAATATGCTCAGAGCATAAGGAGGTGAGTAAGGACTATTTACAGCAGATTCCAGGTTGGGAGTGGAGGAGTAAGGACAACTAGGTAATCTAAGAGTAGATAAAGGTTCGCGGTCGCAGATAGTATGCAACCAAGAGTATTGATGGAGGTGGCATGAGCAGGTAAGCAAGATGTTAACGGATATTTTCAACAGCCTACTGGAGTCAGGATAGGTACCGGAGGATTGGAGAGAAGCCAAATGTAACACAATATTAAGAAGGATCCAGAGAAGAATTGGGAAACTTTAGACCTGTTTGTTTGACTTCAGTTGTGGGAAATGGTGGTTTGAGAATTAATTAAGAGGACCAGAGGAGGAACAATTTAGACAAATACAACTAATATGAGGTAGTCAGCAATGGGTTTACCACAAGTGGTTTTCCTGTTGAACAAATCCTTTTAGAGTTCTATGAAGCAGTGTCTGTGGTCAGGGAGCTAATTGTGGATTGCAAACTGGCTTTGTGGTAGGAAGCAAAGAAATGGCTGTGAGTGGGAGGATGTAAGTTAGCGGGTACCTCTGAGATCTGGTACTTGGACCATTACCATTCATTATTTCATCAATCGATTTGGATAGTGGGGTGAAAGAGGCTTTCTCCAAATTTTGCAGATGACACATAAGCTTGGAGGTAAGGTGGATAGCAGGAGGGTGGTGATCTGATTCAGGAAAGTATTATACTTGTAAGATTGGCAAAAGATTGGCAATGGAGTTTAACCTGAGCAAGTGTAAAGTGTTGGGGATGGAAGAACAATGAAAATAGAGATGAAGGATGCAAGGGGTAATTTTTGGAGCGTGTCACACAGGGAGAAGGAATCTGAGGGTGGTAAGATACGGCGAGGTGAGCAGAGCGCACAATGCCAGTCAGCTAATAGGGAAAGCAAAGAAGGGTTTTAGGTTGTATTGGAGGGGGGTCATTATAAATCAAAAGAGGTGGTTTAATCATTGTACAGGATTTAGTGAGGGGCCACATCTAGAATATTTGGTGGCAGCTTTGGTCACCACAACGTTAGGAGGGACATCGATGCCATGGAGAGGGTTCGCGCAGGCTACTTGATTGATTCCCGGCCAAGCTCGACTTAGCTATGAGGAGGCGGCTGAAGGAGACAACGGCTTTATTCACGAGAAAGGAGGCGTTAACGAAGAGATATGATGGAGATGTTTTAAGATAATGAAAGGTATCGATAAAATAAGTGCAGATGAATTATTCAAGAGTTGACCAGTGATAGGGACCAGGGCCAGAGTTGAGAGTAAAGAGAGGAGAGTTAAGACGGTCGTAAGGCAGGGGAGCTTTTAGCTCAGAGAGTTAGTTAAACGCATGGAATGGCCTCCCTGGAAAAGGTAAATGCAGCAAGAAACAGGAGATTAAGTTTAATTAAATTAGATAGGTACCTGGAAGTTATGGAGAATAGAGGGGTATGGGATGTTGAACAGCACTTTTCGTAGTTGAGCATTGATGGTGATTGTGGTGCATGTGTAGAACGAGTGCTGTTGGTGGTGGGTCTTTGTCAAGGGGTGTTGTGTGGTTTGTTTAAACCAAGCCCATGGCCCTCTCCCTGAGGAAAAAAAAATTACAAAAACTTCAAAAAACAACAAAACACTTTATTAAAAGAATATATATATTAATAAAATATATATTTGTAATTTTCTTCTTTGATCTGGTGGTTGAAATTGGTTGTGGTGTTCATGTGGCACAAGGCATGATGGGCTGAATGTCCTCCACGCTGTGTCCGATTTGCTTGTAACGTAATATGGTGTTGTATGAAGCTATTTTATTATCGTTACTTCTCTTTGTCGATCTTTGAAAGTCTAGGTCCTTTAAGCGGGCAATTTTTCCAAAAGTGTTTGAATGTGGATGTTTTGCATTCAAAATGCATCTTATTATTTTGCTTTGTCAATTGGACAATAACATCTTGTGTTTGAAGCCGTTTTAAAATAATCACTCGTCTGCTGGATTGTTTAAAATTACTTCGGATTAATCGAGTTTGAACTTTTATTTTCAAAAACAAAATTCTCCTTTTACATGTGTTCTCCACCTCCTCCAACCGTAAAGCCATTTGTGTGTTTGGTATTGTGTCATCAATTTGTTCTCTCATCCATTCCATTAGTCCATCGTTTGAAAGTTCCATTGCCTTATTCCTTTTATTTTATTTCTCTATAATTTGGTCCTTGTTGTAAATAAATGCACATATTACCATCCACCACCAAAGGTGAAGGAGGTTAATGTTTTCAACCCCTTTCGTTCTGTCTGTTTGTTTACTTTGCAAAATGAAGATTTTTCAAGTATAATTGGTCAGTCGATGTTATTCTGTCTGTCTTTTTGTTTGTCGCCTACAGGTTTGCAATATTAACCAATCTCACGAAACTTTCACCACACGGGGAGTTTGTCATAAGGAAGAAAGCCTGTTGTTTTTTGAGGTCAAAAAGGTCAACATCGGGCCAAAGGTCAACAACTAAGGTGGTATTTCTAAAATCCTCATTTTCATCCGATTGCTTGAAATTTGAAGAGGATTTAATCTTTCAGTCATGAATTCAACCAGCCAATTATTTTTGAGGTCAAAATGGACCAAAAGGTTCAACATAGGCCCAAGATCAACAATTAAAGGGGTATTTTCTAAAATCCTCAGTTTTTCATCCAATTGACTTGAATTTGAAGAGGATTTAATTCCAGGTCACTGAATTCAACCACCAATTATATTTTGGGAAGTCAAATTTGTTTTATTTAAGATTTTGAAGTACGTGCTCTGCCGACGTCGTCTTCTTGTTTGGTTTGTCCGCTGTGTGCAGGATATCTCATAAAGGCTGTCGACGATCTGGACTGAAACTAGTGGACACGTTGGGTGTGTGGAACAAGGAAAGAATTGATTCAATTTTGCTGAGATCCGAATCCGGATCCGATAATTTTCATGTGATTGCTTCACCATTGAGAAATAGGGCTAAACTGATAATCGTGCCAATATCTCAACAAAGTTGTGACAGATTCGGACATAACTTGGTGGACAGGTTGGGTGTGTGACCATGACGAATTCAATTTGATTTGGTGAAGATATCCGAATGCCGATTGGAATACGAGGATTGTGTAATTTTAAAATAAGAGATATCACTCCCATTGGGCCACAAACGATATCAGGCATATTTCGAATGTATTAGGGCCCGATAAGTTTCTTGTGGGAATCAGGCATTACGTAGGCGGAGGTATGCGTTCTACCGAGTGCCCTTCTAGTTTTTTTTCTTCACTATTCTGAGATCTACCTGTGATAAATGTATTTAATGATGTGGATCTTTAATAAGGAAATGTTCACATTACAATGATGTGTGTTATTCAAATATTCCTCTACATCTATTGATTGTACTGTTTTCCTTATGAGTTGAAGATTTTCACCTAATGCATTTTGCAAAGTGTAGCACAACCCTTGGGTGGCTCTCTCCTGTTGCATATTTTCTGGAGTTTAGTCCAGTCCGCACTTCTTCTGTTGTCATATTTTCCTTTACATTGATTATTTCCACACTTTGTTATCAACCATAATTTTTGATGTTTGTTGTCATTTCTCCGATTAACTTCTTTAGGTTTTCTCTTTGTACATTCTATGGTCAATCATGTCCAGAATTGCTTCCGTGTGTTGGATTGGGAGTTCAATCCTTGATGCATTCTCTTCCATTCCTATTAACGGATTTGGCCAAACTTTTTTCAAGTTTTTTATTTGAAGTGTTTGTAGTTAGGTTAGGGTTTAAGGGTTGTTTTGTATGTAACAGCTCGCTGCCTTTCAACCCCCCCACCCTTCCCCACTATCAACCCTCCCTCCTCCTCTTCCCGCCGTCACTACTCACTCTCCCCACATCCTCTCTATCTCCCCCTCCACTCCCCCCCACCCTTCCTCCTTCACCCCTCCTTCCTCCCTCTTCCCCCTCGCTACTCACTCTCCCACATCCCTCTCTATCTCCCCCCTCCACTCCCCCCCCCATTCAGCAAAGCGACGGGTGGTATTCGAGAAAGAAACTAGATCGAGATTGGCTTTGAATGCATGCCCCATCCGATGTGATATTTGTAGTTTACATTTCGGGTTTTGAAACTTTTATGAACCTTGGCGGAAAATTTAAAAATATACAAAGGCTAAAAATGTGTTTTATATTTATATTTTTCAATTTTCGGGCAATATACCGTCCCGGTGGATCTGTAACCAAGTTATAAAATACTAAGGCCTAAGCCAGAATTACAAAATGTAAGCTCCAGATTTGAAAGTATAGCAGGTTCTGGACTCCTAGAAAAAAAAAGTGTTGTTTTATCCAATTTGGACATTGCATGGGCATTTCCAGGTGCATAGCTGTATCGCCGGCAATTGGTAATACGCTTTGCCAAGCCAGGCATTCCGTTTGGAGTGCTTGCCATGAGTGCTTCAGCCACTTACCGAGCTGTACAGTCCTTGTCGGTTGATGGCAAACAGTTCTGTTCCCGATCGGGATGTCCAGTCGACAGTTACTACGAGGTAGAGTAGTATATAGGCAGAGGTACGTATGATGTTACTTGTTTTTTGTGAAAGCTACTCAAGGTTTCTGGATCGTATACAATACGTACTGTAGTTGGTAAATACACCCGACTCCAACCTGCTGATTACCTGAAAAATTGCGATATTCGGCCAAGCATGCATCTGTGGTGTTTGTTCACAAAGCATACACATATCTCTCTGATAACTCCACTACACCCACATTAAATATCTTCTATCTCTATCCTCTCGACGGTGGTCCATGTCGGGCGTGGTCCGGATGGGATTTGTCTCGGACGTGTCCGAGCGATGTTCATCTCCGGACAGGCTTGGCTCCGGACGCGTCTGGGCGGTGTTTATGTCTGGGAGATGTTTTGTCTCTGAACCGTATTCGGGCAGTGTTTATGTCTGGACGGGAGTTTATCTCCGTACGCATCCTTCACTATGTCTAGCCGGTGGTTATGTCCGGGCGGGGTTTGTTCCGACGTGTCCAGGGCGGTGTTTATGTCTGGATGGGAGTTTGTTTCGGCACGTGTCCGGGCAGTGTTTGGTTGCCGGACAGCTTTGCTTCCGGTCGCGTCTGTGCGGTATTTATAGTATACCAGTAGAAAATGGATTTCAGACATTTATTTTGTTTCCATCTTCAACTGTTATTTCAATGCAGAATCATTTTGATGAGACAGTATGAATCGTAATTGAATGCTCAACCACAGCATCTGCCTTCCCTTCTTCTCACCTCTCGCTGCTTTCAATCCCCCACCACCCTTCCTCACTATCACCCCTCCCTCTTTCCCCTCGCTACTCACTCTCCCCACATCCCTCTCTATCTCCCTCCTCCACTCCCCCCAATCTCAGTGTTCCATCAGCGAAGCGACGGGTGGTATTTTGCTAGAAAGAAATAATGATTGAGAATTGCTTTGCAATGTCAATGCCCCCATGCGATGTGATATTTTCTAAGTCCAAAAAGGGCATACTCTGGAAAAATTGACGAAATGCCTGAAACTCGAACTGTTCTGCAACCTACCATAATAAAGCCACGTACCAAGTTTTCAGCTGAATACGTAAGGGGATGGAAAAACGTTTCAGTAAAAACCAAACAGGGGGATGATGGACAGATTGGAGAGCAAACCTTATAGCCACCGTCTGAAACAGAAGGGGACTCAAAAGAAATAGGTAATGTTAGGTTCCTTCGCCCCATTAAATGCAACACTCTTTGTGAATTCAAACACTTTTCACTTGTTTATATATTCTATATTGTACATTGTAATATAGTACTGGTAAAAGAATGTAATCGAGCTCACAAAAAAAAAAATCACCCTTCTCGTAAAAATAAAAACAATCTCTGGTGGATTGGTGAAGAATGGAGAGGTGCCAGAGTGGGGGGGTTTGCGATCACTGAGGGTTCTTCCCTTTCCCAGCTGAACTGCGAGTCCACCAAGCGCTGCTTGCTTTCCTTCCTCCTTCCTCCTCCTCCCCCCCCTTGGTTATTGCTGTGTATGTGAAAGGCTTCCTGCTGGGCTTGGAGAATGAAAGGCCGTTTTCCTCCCTCCCCCCAAAAAAGCATCCATGGTTGAACTGCCTTGGTGCTCTGCCTCTTCTTTCTTTATAAATATTTATCGTAGCACCAGAAGACCTTTCCATGACATTTCCAATAAGATTTTAGAATTACAATTCTCTGTTAGGGTCATCAATCGGTGGAACACTTGCAGTGCCTCTTCAAGCACGGTGAGTGCAAAAGCCATGCGGCTTAGTTGTGAGAGTTTGCTGGGGTTTGTCGTCGTCATCGCCACCACCACTTCTTTCAGGATTTTGTGCCAGCCAGTGAGAAGTCCTAGTTGGTGAGGTCTTCAGTATGGGAGGCAAGCACTTCCTCAAATACCTCAACTTTCCAACTCTTTCAAAGCCTGCTTCTTGAGCAAGTTGAGAATATCACGGTTAACACTCGATAACGTCTTTTGAATCCTGTCGTCATTGAACGCACTACTGACCATATTTTACACCACCCACCGGTCACACGCAACTTTCTGGTAACTCCTCCCATGCCTTGGCGATGTTTGTTAATCACTGGATATTGGCATTCTGTCAATATTTACGGATTCCTCGGGCTTATCCTCATAATCAGGAGTGAACGAGGAGTTTGGTCTGTGTAAATATCTTGCTTTGAAGGCGGCGATAACTCCTGATCCTTCGGTTTTATATCAAGGCTGGTCGTATTGTATTGAGGAGGAAAACGACTGGTAATGTTGTCATTGCAAATAATCGAGGTTGGCGTGGATGTGAAGGAGTGTGATCGACGAGAAGGAGAATTTTTTAAGATCCAAGTCTCCCTTTGCACAATAATCCTTCCATGCAGGGAACGGCATAAATAGTTACCCTTGGCTAAAGAGAGTGGCTGTTTATCCACACCTTATTGTTATCCTTGTAGATAAAGGGAGGTGATCCTTTGAGTAACCCTCCAGAGCTCAATGGAGTTGGCGCATGAGAAATCAGGAGAATTTCATCGTTAAGTCGCCAGCAGCGTTCTCCCCACCCCCAGCAGCAATGGTACCGATCCTTTGCTGCTTAAAGCCAGGCCTGTTTTTCCTTTCCTTCCATATGTAGGGTTTTTCGGGCATACATCTTCTAGATAAAGCCCGATTTGGTCAATGTTTAAAGATTTGCTTCGGTGAAATATCTCCTTCCTCAATGATTTTTCTTTAGTTTGGATGAAACCCTTAGCAGCAAAGTAATCGGAACTAGCAGCCTTGCCAGTCCTTTGATATCATTGAAAATTATAGCGTTGTCTAAAATGCTGAAATCCTCCACCGGCTGGCAATGAAAAAGTCTTCATCTTGGAGCCCTCACCTACACTGGCCTTCAAGTCGTTAACAAGCGATTTTGCCTTCACTGAATCACCGTCAAGTTCACGTTGGCATGCATTGGTTTTGATCTTCGATCTAAATTGGCAAGCTTCTTTTCCAATCACTGGACTTTTTTTTTTACTGAACCGACTGAACATCACCTTAAGTGATTTTCAGCTTTAGATTAACAGAACTATTGAGAAAAGTTGTCCACAATGGTGGTAAAAGTATACAATTTGTGGCAAGATATATAACTTTGGACACAATTTCAAGATATGACGACATGCAACATGGCTTTGTGGCAAAAAATACCACTAAAAGTGGCAAATCGATAAAGAAGAAGAAGTATATTTTCATTCAGTACAAGTTTATTTCATGTTGAGTGAGTTTTATGGAGAAATATGTCATTTTTCTTATTTAATTCAAACACCACAACCACATTTTCCAGTGGAGTGAGGTGTTTTGAAGTACTAGAAAAATAAATAAATAAATGTAACAACAGGAGGGATGAAATCTCACAAAAAAAACAAACAAAAACATGGGGAATGACACCCACATTACAATGCACAATACGACACAACAAATCCTCTTAGGTCTTAGCATCACAATATCTTCTTGACAGTTTTACTTTTGTTGTGGATTGCATGAAACGACGTCAGAAAGATATCCGTGTAACAAAGTAACTGCCTCGTTTGGAATCGACATCATGGCTTCACTGTGTTTTCAGATCTTGACGTTTGTGGAAACTTTGTAATATTTATTGTTTGGAAAATATTAAAGGAAGTCCAATTTTTTTTTATTATTCTTGATAATTAAGGTCATAACAATTGCACGTAAATAAGATTTGTTTTTTTTCAGGCATGTGGTATCGACGCATATCAAATATGTAGCATCCTTTTGCAAGAGTTAAGGCCTTCAATTTTCTTACAAGGGAAACAACGACGAGTGACCTGATAGATGTTTTTAATCCATAAGTTGATAATAAAAATTTACTAATACCATTTATCCATAAGAGTGAACACATTCAGGTCAATGAAACAATGATTTGGGTAATTCCTTTTATTAACCCCGACAATAATGACAATTCATTTCAGTCGGATTAGGTTCATGAATATTTTTTATATTCAGGTACCAAGTACTTTTCATAGTTTAGTTGATGGCAACTTACCACGAGGCAAGGTACCTAACCATACTTACGCGTCTCATTTGCCATGATCTACCCGGAGCCATGGCTGACCAATTGCGAATTTGGAACCCCTATGGGCAAAAGCACCAACGGGGAGAAAACCTGACTGGAACCATGCCTTTGCCATGTGAGATCCCATGTTTCGGAACTTCGAGTCCGTTCACGTCACAAAGTTGGAACAAATTCACAGTCGGCGGAAGCCCATTAATATGACAATTTCGAGCAGTTCAGGGAATTGGAAAGACTGCCCACCTGATGGATCCATTGATCTTGCGATCAGGCAACTACAACCGAGTACTCCGAGGGACTTTCTCTCGGAGAGAAATCACAGCAATGGACAAGAACATCAACTCGTGCCCTTCAACGCATGTCAACTACAGATGATAAAGAAGATATTCAATCCTCCGACCGATGTCTCGAGTGAAACCAGATACCTGTATCTTTATGTCAACAGTCATGCCGACGAGAAAAACACTTTCCCATGCCTTAACCGTGCAAGCAGTGAAAAGCCTTACTTGAAGCAGCAGAACGCAAAACGACCAGAAGAATAACTTTATACAAATCCAGAGTAAAAGAACTGATAGCCAATTTGAAATCAAATACCACAACATGTTATGGTACTATACGCATGAAGACACCAGGTGATCAGTTGTTTTCATGAAGAAGACATCCAAGACAGCCAATCCAGCGAGGCAATTATTTGAACAAACTTGCCCTTCACATGTGTCTGATGAGATGGTCATCGATGGTCTGGACGTAATCAAATGACCGACTACACAAATGGATAATAATCGATCTTTGGCTGAAGTGGAATCGAGGCTCAAAGTATCGCACCGAAAAAGTTAAAAAAAAAAAAAAATTTGTGAAGTACTTTGGTGACAAACTTGTTTCTGGGAAGCCTCAAAGAACAGAAACAAAGATGATATACTCAAATGCTGTTCAGGCTGTTAAAGCTGCTGCTTTCGGTTGCTGCTGAAGAACACCAAGACCATCAAGTTCCATCTGTAGCAGAGTAATGAAATCGGCAAATTTACCGGAGTTTTCAAAGTGAAACCCAAATAATTAGAACTGAGCTGTGACAGTTTAGAAAATACAATGCCATGGCCACGATGCCAGACAGAACCTTGTGAAGAGAGTAACAAGGAAGTCGCTGATTCGGTGGTGCAATTTCTCGGCTTGGGTTCTCTGTGGTGATCCTGATAGTGAACCTGACTTGAGGCCAAAGACCCAAACTGCAAGAGCACCAGACATGTGATGTCCATTGGCAAGATCTGATACATTGTATTCTGGTGTCGGGTTTAAGAGAACCGGAACACGGTAGTGTTTGCCATCGAACAGCGAGACATCAAACTCGGAAAGCTCTCAGTTTAGTAGAAATTCTTAACCGTTTTGGTCACGGGCTTATCCAATATCAAATGCAGAGTCGACACAGTCCACGGCCAGAGAGACCATTACATACGAGATTGAAGACGATGCAGTCTATTACTACAACCAACATTCAAGCAAATATGCTGGGTCCTCATGTGTTGGGACAACAAGACATAAATGAAGAGACATTGAAGTGGCCATGGTACAAACACTGTATGAATGGTTATGCATCATACAGGAGACGATATAAAAACTGCAACCAGCCCATGCAACAAAGTGAGCGAAGCAAGGGGCGTTTGCTCCTCAGCCAAGTAACAGCTAAGGACCGATGTGTGGGTGAGGTGCTCATGTCGCAAAAAATGCGATGCCATGTACAGATGGAGAGCAACTGCAAGGACTGTACGCAATCTGAAGACAAATGATTCGTCCAAAGAGATTCAGTGACGATGAATATTAAATGAATGAAACATGGAATACATGTTACATGGCCAACCACTAATCTAAGCATGGTGAGAATTCACTTGTATAATTGACACAGTTAACGATAATACAGATTTAGTAATACTTGTTGAATGGACAAGTTACAAATCTTAACTTGGTGAAGGTTTGAACTCTATTTAAGTGTTCTTACAGTGCTTCATTATGATAAGTTACATGACCAGTTTTTAGTTTCAGGAGCAATTTCATCCATGCTGGTGTTGGCTTGATGGTTAGGGTGGTGGGCCATGGATCCGAGGATCACTGGAGCTCAAATCCTTACTCAGCTGTTGAATTAATACCAGGTGGGTTGAACTCTGCTGTCCATCCTTCCCGAGTTAGCAAAATGAGTGCCAGCCTTTGCTGGTAATCCTATGTCGGGAGTGGCAACCCGTCGAGGATTGTGTCAATAACCAAGGAGACTGCTTAGGCAGCACTAACACTCTGCAGCAGAGTAGGTCCCAATGGATGGATTGAATAATGATTAAGCACCAGAAAATACAGTCCATAATATTCCTCAAAAACTCACTCAATTGTGAATAAACTTTACGCTAAATGAAGATACCGAGTTTTTTTGGGGGATTTGGGGAATTATACCACTTCCGTTGCCACTTTTACAGTGGCGTGCTTGGCCACCAGGGGCCAATGGTTGCACATCTTTCATATCTGTAAATTGTGTCAAAGTACGTAAATAATCTAACAAAATTTTGAAACTTTTAATACCATTGTGGACCCTTTTCCTCAAATCTGTTGGTCTAAAGCCAAAAATTACTTTTCAAAAATTTGGGACCCCAACATAAGCACAAAATCTTTTGTCAAACTTCTTTGGTCCATGGTTTTGAGAATTGACTAAGTGAATTTATTATTCTAAATGGTCCTAAACTCATTGACACCATCAAACTGAAGTTGGCAGGGTGGGTGGGGTGCAGCCAAGCTTGAAAACTGGGGATTTTTTCTGGATTTGCCCGTAGACTATAAAGCAATCAAATAAAACACAAGACTAACGTACAACAAAACAAGGCCAACCCTTACCTTTGACCGTCTTACTAAAACCGACCTCAATTCTGTCGAGGTTCTGTGTTGAGTCCACAAACTCTTGGCCGTACTATTGTAGTACTCCTGCAATGGCAGAGAGAGATCCACCCAAACAAACAGCAAAATGACCACGCCACAAGGAAGGCATAAGTGGTGAAAAGAAAATGCAGAGCATCATCATAAACAGAACTGAAAATATACTGATTTTGAGGCACTTTTACTCTGCGGTCCCATGGGTGCTTTCATATGAAAACGGTATGCACAGAAGGAGCTTGAGCTGCATCGCAGGCACGCATGAACATGAGTCACAGGAAGGTCCTGTCTTGGAGCGAGCCCACAGTAAGGTAACAGCTTTCACTGTCAGGACTCAAATAAGTCTGTGACCGCATCGTCGTCACCTTCCATCGGCACATAATGAATGGTCACTGAGAAAACCGGTGGCAGGGCACGAGCCAAGGTCTTGGGTAGAGGAGACCCAGGGCAGTGTGTCGAGGCCAGACCGAGGCAGGCTACACTTTGTACGCTCAATGAGATGCACAAGACCGAAAGCCGATAGATTTTGGTGAAGATCCGGATGCAGAATCTGGCCGACCAGTGAATATACAAAAGTAAACTGTTCAGCCTGGTGAAGGTATCGCTCTCACGAACAAATACATGCCAAGCACCGTTAAAACCCAGAATGTTCACATGCCAAGTTCTGTCCTCAGCAATATCAACTTCGGTTTCAACCTGGGCAGAGCTGAGCAATTCAAACAAAAACAAGGGTGGGATCCATGCAACTAACAAAAACATCAAAGGTCCTGTCATGCTCATTGTTGAAGTTTACATCAATAAAACAGACATCATCACAACAGCATAAGTTTGCTCAGTTGCAAATCATAATTCTCAAGCCTGCCTTGAGGAAATCTGTCCGCAAAGGACATCACACACACTTCTGGAAATTAATGCTTGGAACACACATCTGGGCAGTAAATTATATAAGCTTAGCTTGTGCCCTTTAAGTGAAAAACTACAGAGCTAAGTATCTGCAGTAGCACACAGAGACAAGGAACCAACGATCATACATGGATTGCTTTTCGAGCAAAAACCGAACAACACAAGTTCCATCAATGAAAATTCTAAAAAAAAAACTTTTAACAAAACGTAAAACTAGAGAGTTTCAGAGCACACACAATGGTTACTTAAATTTTAATAAAATATGATTTTAACAATAGTTAAAAAAAAATTAATGCCGAACCGTTAAGTGCTATCGAAGTAGTCCAGAGCAGTCCCGAACACGACCCTCATACACCACCTCATTGATCCTTTAATAGTTTAAATACGATTTGAAAATAATGGCAAAACTAGAGGTTTTTGGAAGTATTATACAGGCAGAATTTGTGGTGTACAGTCTTCAATAAGATAATTCAATTTAAATGAAATAAAGACTGTAAAGGTCCATATAATAAATTATTCGGTTTTTAAAATTTCCCAACGGACAGACGGACATTACGAATGCTTACCCGCTTTTAGCTTTGTTGTGCCTATGTGTAAAAATGCATCGTTCATTAGCAGCATTGGCTACATCCTCAATTCCATTCTATTCTTCGTGTGAGGGTCGTTGATTAAAAAATTTTTTTTTAAATATGTGCCTTCATTGCAATAATGTGCCAAATACTGTTTACGCAATCTACAGAAATAGAAGCTTGTAATTTATTCGAAAACCCACAATGGCATGAGATCTTCCTGCAAAGAAGTTGAACAGAGTCTCTCCCACCATAAGAATCAAACCTCAAAAGGGCACCATCTGTTGATAAAGTGGAACAAACGATGCACATTGAGAGAAATCAGACAATGCACAAAAATCTAAAGGAAGACATTCAATATAGATAACAGTGCCTCAACCAAACGTTGTTCACACCCCTCCGACTTTTTCACATTTTCTTGTGTTACAGCTGAATTTAAAATGGATTTTGATTATAAATTTTTTGTCATCGATCTGCACAAAATACCCCAAAATACCAAAGTGAAAGTGTTTTAGAATTTTTTACAAACTAACTAAAAATGAGAAGCTGAAATGTCTTGCGTCAACAAGTCCTTCAAACCCTTTGCTCCGACGCTCCAAATTGAGTACAGGTACGTCCAATTCCTTTGACATCTTGAGATGTCCTCCACACTTGTTTGGAATCCACCAGTGACCATGCAATTGATTGGATGTGGATTTAGAAAGGAACACATCTTTTCTATACAAGAATCCCACAGTGTGACAATGCGTGTCGAGCAGAAACTCCACCATGAAGTCCAAGGAACTGTCCATAGAACTCACGAAGATAGAATTGTGAAGAGGCATAGATTGGGAAGGGTATAAAAACAATTTCTATAGGTTGAGAGTTTCCCAGAGTACGAGTGGAGCTCCCATCGTTAGGAAATGGAAAGGATATGGAACAACCCAGACTCTTCTAGAGCTGGCCGCCTACCAAAACTGAGGCAACCGGGCAAGGAGGACACCAAGAAGCCCCAGATGACCACTCTGACAGAACTTAGAGTTCCTGCTGAGTGGGAGAACCTGCTGGAAGGAAACAGTCTCACGCAGCACTTCACAAATCTAGGCTTTATGGGAGAGTGGCCACAGACGGAAGCGCACTCCTGAGAAAAAGGTCCATGAGAGCATGCCAAGTGTTTTGCAAATGCACGGAAAAGACTCTGGAGAGCATGAGGCAAAAGACTGGTGGTCTGATGAAATGAAATATGAACTCTTTGAACCTGAATGCAAAGGCGTAACGTTGGGTGGAAACAAGCAACATCTCATCACCCATCTAACACCATCCTCCTGGAAGCATGTTGGTGGCAGCATCATGCCTATGGGGATGATTTTCATGGCAAGGAAACTGGGAGACTTTTAATGACCAGAGGGAACAATGATTGGAGCCAATACAAGGCAAATCCTTGAGGAGAACCTGCTTACAGAGTGGCAAAAGACCTTAAGACTGCGGTGAAGATTCATTCCAACAGACAATGACCCCAAGCAATACAGCAAAAGCAACACCGAATGGCTTCAGAACAAGAACATGGAAGTCCCTTGAGTTGGCCCAGCCAAAGCCCAGACTGAATCCCATTGAAAGAAACTGCAGAAAGACTCGAGATTGCTGCTCACCGACGCTTCCCCATCCACTTGGACAGAGCTGAGACATATCTGCAAGGAAGATGGGAGAAATCCCCAATGCATTTTTAATTAATTTGTAAAAATTTATACAAGGTGTTTTTCACTGTCATATATGATGGGGGTATTTTGTGTTAACTCGGTGACAAAAAAAAACAAAACAAAATTTAATCCATTTTAATCCAAGGCTGTAACACAACAAAATGTGACAAAAGTCGAGGGGCGTGAATACTCTCTAAAAAGGCACTGTGTTATGTTCGAAAAGGTGTGATCGTTGTTGAATGAATTGTGACCTCAACAAACTAGCGTTCTTCCTCAAAAAGGCAAGATCAGGAAGCTGAAGGCCAACATCTCAAGGCGCAAGAAACACCTGCAGCCTTACACCTGGAACACAAAAAGCGTGGTTGAGCAAGGAATAATTCTATATGGATACGTGGAACAAAAGTTGTTAGACGAAACTCCACATCAAGCGAAAGAAAAATAAAATAAGTAATTACGGCAAAGATCAGAAATGTAAAGCAATTATGAACATGGACAAGAGAAAAACAATTACGGACACGTACTCTCTGATCTCGGTACTGGGGCTGTCACCGGCCCCAAAAGGCTTTGTGAATGTCAATTTGGGTCTTGAGTAAGATGTTTCAAAACAAATCCCTTCATCCAAAACTGGTCTAGAGGAAATGGCAATCAAAGGTAAGACAATCTAAATACCAGGAAAAGCTGCGGCATAGTAAGAAAGTTGAAGAGGACTATGATAAGCAGTTCATGAAAAAGGGTGGAAAACCAGTTACTACAAGGATCCGAAAAGGAATAGACCACAAATCATGTGTTAAGAATAGTTGGATGGTGGAACAATTGAAGGTGAGGAACCAAACAAAGGTTTTTGAGCGATGGGTGAAAATGGTAAGGCTACCTGAAGCCCATGCGCTTTGCATCGTGACTGAAAAACCTTTCTCCAGCCCATGAAAACCAGCATCAAGAGCAACATTGGTGCAGGTGAAGATTTGTGTCCCTTCACATGGCAAGCCAAGGTCTCTGAAGAGATGTCAACCAATGACTGCTCATCAGAAAAAACTGGCAGCAAACGAACACTCGTTAGCATCAGCATTTTCTGGTCGGCCGAATGAAAAACTGATACAGTCATATGGAATAGCACCTTGGACCATCTTATTACTTTCTGAAATGAAGAAAAAGAATGAAAAAGCCAAGTCATGGCAGCCATCACAAAATCCCATGCTTCACACCGAAAGCAAAAGTTTAAAAGATGGCAAAAAGTTTCACGCAGGAATGACCCAAAATCAATTTGAGTTAATTTTTTTTCCCCACATTTTGACCGCCTGTGATCTTGTTCATCATCCCTGAGACTTAAACCGGCAATTCACTCCCCCAAAAAATCAATACATATTTCATGCGTCCCCCAATGTTGATTGCATATACAAAGTTTAATTGAAAATGTTTAAAAAATGTGCCAGTAATTGCATTTTTTGGTACTTGACCTTTTTTGATTTCGCCCCAGGGAGCGAGTCTAGAAATGTACTCCTCTCGGCACCTTCTTGCCCCATGTGATCGTAACTACCAAGTTTGGTGAATTTCTGCCCAACTGTCTAGGTCTCTCGGAAGGAGGCAGCGTGAAACAGACGGAGCCAATTACAATATCGCCGTTTTTTTGAAAAAACGTCGGGATAATACAGCTTCTCCCCACATTATCTGGGTAGTTTTTTATTTTATTTTTTTTCTTTCTTTACAGGAGCGAGGCTCATGGAAGAGCAAGGTCGATCTGACAGTGGGACAAACAAAAGGGAATAAAGTGAATATAGGATAAGAGGAAAGCAAGGATGGAAGGAGACACCTGAAACTACCAAATAGAGATGGTTGGGTCAGGAAAGGTTAATCAGGGAAGAAATATCATGGACAGAAATTGGGTAGGACCAAGAAATGGCAGTGCACTTCACTTGGCCTGCTTGGAACCTTGGAAGGAAGTGAGACAGAACAGCTTAGATCTCGAAGATAGTTCCCAGAGATGGGAAGAAGTGAGGGCATGAAAGAGTGGAGATATGCAGTTAGCCTGAATTTTGGAACTTTAACCACAAGGAGGCCTACTGGAAAGAATGCACCAGCAAGCTTGGAGTTTTCGGAAGGTTCGGCATGGGAGAGAGGCCAAGTAAAAAAACAACAGAGACCAGGGACCTTTGTGACGTGAAAGCACAGACCTTGTGGCTTCGGCCTCATCAGAGGAGATTTCAATAATTTTGCGCGCTTCAGATTCCACAGACTCCAGGAGAGATGGGTGGTGATTATGGTGCGCAGCCATAGGCAGAGAGAAGTAACTCCATTGAGATTCAGACAAAGGCTTTGCAGACAATGAGTGTTTCTAATTTTTCCAAAGAAAGGATTTGGATCGAACAAAACGGGAACAACAAATTCCTACAGCTAACTTTGTTTAAATGGTCGGGCTCAGGAAAAGAGAAGCGTAGGGTGAGAACTGAGAGATTCTTCAGGATTGAAAACAATGTTCCATCTACCAAAGCAGTGGGGAGAGAGAGAGAGAGAGAGAGAGAGAAGAGAGAGAGAAGAGAGAGAGAGAGAGAGAAGATGGCAACGCTTGTCTGCCCAGCAGAGGGATGGAGATAACCTCAATCATGTTGAGTTATCTGCAAAAAGGAAGAGAGTTTTTGAAAGCATCAGAGGCATAAAGGAGAGGTAAGCATAGGGAGGTAATCCCAAAAACGAGCACAAGATTTGAACTTGAACTTCCTAGATCGAGGGTGTCAGACAAATCTGCTTGCAAAAAAACAAAACCTAGAAAAAGAGTTCTTCACACATATACTAATTCTTCCAAGCTCATGTTTAATTCACAGGCTTCCTCCCCACAATCGCGGCTTTGTTGTGAGTAAAAGAGGCTCCTACCCTCGAGGTAGCAATCGAATCGGCGATGTCAGATTCTCCAGCTGGATGACTTGCGATCAACGGATATGCTGAGACTTGGCACTCATTCGTGCAAACGTTGACCATTACGCAGTGCACGGTTTCTGACCCCTGGAGCTTTCTCTGAACAGGAAATCGTACAGCCTTCCCTGCCAAACAAAGAGATACTGTTCGAATCTAACAATTGAGGAAATGAAAATAAATATTAATGTTATTTGCTGTGCTGATGGTTCGCCACACTTTCCCAAGTGTGCTTTGGGTGCAAGAATGCTCTGTTTCACTGTATAGTACAAATCACAAAGCCATGCTGAGAATTCCTGCTCCATCATCTTGAGTTCAAATTCAATCACAAATCTCACTGACAAGCACATGGAACCAGCAACATGGAGGTAATGAAGAAATATAATAAATAAAAAATTCCCTCTTCAAATAACCATTACAACACTTTGGAATGTTGGGACTGAAAACAAACTGAGCTCTAAAAGTAAATAAAGTGCAACTCTAATACTTTAAAGTCCAGGTCAATCCTTCAATCATTTATTTACGAAACAAAAAATCAAGACAACACAAGAAACGGCAGATGATAGAGCGCATCCTCCGCCAGGCTGAACAGTTTAAATTTTTTGTATCCCACCGATAGGCTGGATCTGGATCTGTGAACCTGGAACCTCAACCAAAATCTATCGCCTTTGTTTTTGTACTAAGCCAACTCATACCACTAGTGTCGTCCGAGATCCCTCCATAATTTTTTGAGTTACTCTGTCACGCAGACAGACAACAGGGGTGAAAACAATGTGCCGTCCCATCTTCCGATGGTGGAGTAATAATTAAAATCTCTATACCCCTCCTCCTCCCTCCATGCCTCCTCATCCATCACCTTAAGCTTAATCTTCATCAAGGAATGAGAAATGTACATTATTCTCTTATATTTCCACTTCCATTGTTTGTCAGATAAGACAAATGATCAACATCCCCCTTCAAAATGGTGCCGCTGCATTGGCATGATACACCACCATTTTCCATACCATAACCAAACAAAAGGTAGCTCGAATCCAGAAGAAGAAAGGACCAAATCCTGGCACGGGGCTGCTCACCTCCAGTTGCACACTAAAACCATGTCCCACACTAAACCAATCGTAAGAGCCACCGCTGCAAACCTAACAGGAACTCACAATCTAATTCAATCACTATTGGTACCCCTACCTCCCCAATTATTGGGTATATTAATAATCGATTGTCTACAGTGATAATGGCAAACTGAACATCATTCTTCAGCTTTGGTACCTGCCAATCCTTAATAAAGGCCTTTGTTCCAGCATTAAATCACACCTTGTACCACTGATTGGCCACTGCAATATTGCACCCAGCCTTATCGAAACCACTTTAAGATGGTTGTGTCAGCACTTTGACCTGCTGTGACAAAAACAAAAGCAAGGTCAGACCAAAGCCAGAAAAATAGGGTCAAATGCAAATTGGGGGTACAGTACTCCATTGAAACAGTAAACTCATTGAAAGAATTAAACATGTCAATAAGGTGTATTTGTGAAGCTCCATCACACCGGTCCCAGCATGCACGTTGAGAAGTTCAGCAGGTGACCCGGCATCAAAATCATCTGTGCCCACAGGCAAGTGACACAGGTGGCGAATTATCTTCTGTCTGGGGAAAAAAAAAAAAAAAAAAAAAAAAGAAAAAAAAAAAAAAAAAAAAAATAACCAGCTCTGAGATCAGAGTTTGCTAGTCGGCTTGCTTGCATCGGGCGGAGCAAAGAATTAGTGGGCGGAGCCGGGGCCAGCACTTGGTACAGCAGGCCGAGCATGGAACAGTGCCCGCGCAACACACACATCAACCACCTGGAAACGAGAATAAAACCAGCCGCACCTTGGTGCATGTGGCATACACAGCTTCTCCTGATTTTTCAAGAAAGGCCCAAAAAAGCGATTTGAACCGGAATGCATTTAAACACAATCCTTTCCGCCAACGCCATCCCGAAATCTGCTACACAATGCTCATAAGCTGCTTCTCACAAATGGGTGGTGACACATGCATAAAAGGGGTCTTTGTAAAGTAGGGATTGTGTTGGACGCAAATTTGATCAACATTCACAACATGGTCCAGTTTCGCTTCTAATGTGGTTAATTTTATTCTTAGCCATGTCCTTCTTATACTTTCTTTTGGCGTGCCGAGTTATTTTATTAACTTTCTTCTGTTTACTTGGATTGTGATATAAATCTAACTCCAGTTCTGTTATTTTATACCTAATAAATGCCTTTTGCTTCTCCTGAATAGCATTCCTTATCTCACTGCTCAACCACCCTGGTCTCTTTCTGCTTCTAGTTTTACACCTCATTGGAATGTACTTACTCTGCACTCTACACATTTGCTCCTTGAAGGTTTCCCATTTCTCTGATACTGATTGTTCTATTGTTAGCTTCTCCCAATCTACATCACCCAATTCTCTCCTCATATCCTCAACGTTTGCCTTCCTGAATCTAATAGCTTACCCTACTATCCTGAACTCTAACCCTTGACAGAATCTTTGCACACACAATGTATGGTCACTTGCTCCTAAATGCTCCCAACCTCCACCTC
The DNA here is from genome assembly GCA_035128595.1 of Eptatretus atami. Classification (NCBI taxonomy): domain Eukaryota; kingdom Metazoa; phylum Chordata; class Myxini; order Myxiniformes; family Myxinidae; genus Eptatretus; species Eptatretus atami. The sequence continues at coordinate 125,525,348 of CM068959.1, read as the reverse complement.
CTCCACCATATTGAGATCGTTACTTAAAAGGAGGTCTCACACTGCACTTCCCTCTCGTGGCTTATCTTCAAACTGGGTTAAAAAGCAATCTTGGATAAAACTAGGAAATCCTCGTCCGCTCTGCCCTTTCCCTGTTCCTGGACCCAATCTATCCCTGGCAAGTTAAAATCCCCCAAAATCAATACTCTTCCCTTTACCACATGCCCTTTTGAATTCTTCATGCACTCCTCCTTCCTTCTCTTCCTTCCCACCGGAGTCTATAAAAGCATCCTACCAGTATCTTACTGTTTTTACAATCTCTAATCTCCACCCATACAGAATCCTCAACATTTATTCCTTCCTTAATGTCACCCCTTTCTCTTGATGCATCGCTGTCCTTTACCCAGATTGCTACTACTCCTCCTATTCTCTCCTTCCGATCACACCGATACACCTTGTAGCCTTCTAATCCTGTCCTCCATTTACTCTCCTCCTTAAACCATGTCTCATTCACTACAACTATGTCATACTCTTCAATATCGTACGTCACTCAAAAGTGAGAAAACTGTTAGTTATAGATATTGTTATGGTCACTGAGGTTCATTCAAAAAAGTTGAGGTTCATCATCACAAGTGGAGAGTGCAGTTTGAAACCATTGTCAGGTAGTAATGCAGGGGTGATGAAACTAATGTACAAATTATTTTAAAACTACCATGAAAAGGCGAGGTTTTATTCTGGTGTTAAATTCTGAATCGTTGATAACTCCAAACCGAAAAGCCAAATAAAATTAATTATTAGTTTCTCGTCC
>CM068959.1:125487382-125516314 GCA_035128595.1 Eptatretus atami | reverse complement strand
TTCGCTCGCTCCTGATGCAACCAGAGCCGCCCATGCTAAAACCACGCTCTCTCCTCTCCAACCGCACCCAGAGTGACAGGATCCAGGACACGTTCCCTGCCAGAGCGGCCGAGACCTGACCTGGCCTTGACCATCTTGCAGTGTCCGACCGGATACTGCAGGGTATTTCTGTCCTGTGATTCCCTCTGTCTTTCTACTGTGGAATGATTGGGCCTGATAAGGACTTAAGATAATTAAGGCTTCCCGTTGGACACATGTATCAGTCGTGCGAAAAGGGTTGTTATTGTTTTGATCATTGTGCATCGCTTCTTGTGCTTCATAAGTCATGTGCTATTATTAAAATTAAACATACGTACATAGTCTTGGGGTGAATTTGAACTGCTGTGATCATTCTTTGCAATTAGGGGAAGTCCGTTGAGGACTAATTGGCAACGTTAATTAACACCGTACATCCAGACCATACTACGCCTCTCCTCACTCAGCCGTTAGACACGAAGCACATGGTACTAATTAGCGTAAACACTCGGCCGACTCGGAGGCTCAATTGGTACGGTATCCTGACAGTGGACACGTGATCCAGCTGGGGGTCGTCGACTCGGTTGGCCTTTACGACCACTGTTGAAACTGGCTGTCGGGACTCGTTCCAGGCAACTGGATTGACCTTGCATGGCTACAACAATACTTCACAGAAAATTGCTTTCAAAATGGTTGTTCTTCGGAAGATGCCTATTTAATAATGAAGGTACCACAAGGTATTACAGTCGATTTGTATCGTTGATGCCTGCGATCATAGCGTACTGGGAAGCTAAATTAGTTTACTTTTCAGACAGCTCACCTATTTTTGAATGTAAAAATTTAATAGAAAACCAGCAGTAAGGATACGAGTGGAGTGAGACCAGTAGGGATAATTCTTAGACGGCATTCACCAAAGTGTAATGCTTAAGCGATGCATTTCTCTAGCAAGCAGGACAACAACTGCCAAGAGACCCTTATTGATGTTCCCTGAAGTATATGTGGGTGATTCCAATGGTGATGGCAATCGGCCTTTGGCAAATAATTTTCTTATGGGAATCTTGCCGTGGCTGGAATATGATTGCATCCTTGTAATAGGGGGTTGAATGAAATCGAACCTTTTTTCACATTCAGGGCGACACAGACTGCTGACGAAGCAAGTGGCAGAAACTCCAGCTCATAAGCAGTTTCCCAATCACCTGCTGAGAAGGCAGAGGAAAGGAAGGTAGGTCAAGGATGCGGAATCATTCTCTAGTGCTTTGTGCATATCCTTACCTCTGTGTAATTAACTGCTTTAAATGCGGACTTTGTGGTATCTTCAGGCTGGTCGTATTTGCTGTTGATAGTTTAACGTGATGATCGCAGGTCATAGCCTACTGTATCTTATTTGAAAGTGCACTGATTCTGGTGCCAACCTCCCCCGTTTAGTCATTGTATCTCTGGTATATTAATTTTCTAATGCCAATTCTTGACAACACCTTGTATAAGTGCACCTGAATTTGTGCCAATTGTCTAATCATTGAATATCTGCATTGTGAATGTGCCAGTTTGTTGCGGCTCTCCTGCATTCGAATAATTTTAGGCCAAAAACATCGGAACATATTAAATCTAGCTGAGATCAATTTGGTTAGTATGCGACGGCAACCTCAGTATAGATGCGTCAATGCTGCATGAATACAATGGCATACCGGGTTATAAAAAAATTTAATATTATAATTGTGCCCCCCCCCATCCAGTTCATATGCCCCCCTTAATACTGAGCCCTGGCGACGGGCCAGACCAAGACGACAGTTTGTAGCTGGGCTGAGATTCAAACTCTGCCGAAACCAATGTTAACTGCAACACTTAGACTAATTTGAACAAATAAATAAACAAACACCTTACAGACACACAACTAACCTGTTTACATATAAGCAATTTCGCCAAGATGTTCTTGATATGTCATAAATGATCTATGGATGTTCCAATGATGATTTATGTCTGTTTACGAGTACAATATGGTTTGTTGTGTTTTGTATGGTCTGTGGCTGCTGGTTGCATCATTTTCTGGAAGTGCGGCTGTATCGCTGATTACCAGTAAGCTGGTACTCATTTTGCCGACCTCGGAAGAATGACAGGCTGAGTCAATCTATCCGGTGTTATTTAACAGCACGACGTGGGCTCAAACTCGAGACCCAAGTATCTTAAGCCAGCCACCTTAACCGTTAAGCCAACAACAGGCTTGCAATATGATTTCAGCACCACACATGAATGTACACACATGGGACAACAACTTACTTGGTACAGAAACCACCCCAAAGCCTGTTTCCATCTCAGACGGCAAACTTAAATGTTTCCAATTTCTTTTCCTTCCGGCACCTGCAGGGAATCTATACATTTTGAAACCCTTCTCGGATCAATTGATGCATCCAACGGCATAGCATCCTCCTGTCATTTAAAAATATATATAGAAAGCATCCCAAAATGCAAAGCCCATCCACATCTGCTTTTGTACAATACTCACTCGAAATAAACTTGACCAAAACAAGATCTACTATAAAAAAAAATATATTTATATGTCAGACCCCACTATTCATGATCCGCGGACCCTGCGTATTCGCGGTTTACAAAATGCAACCTGCTTCGACATTCACAGCCCTATACTTCGCTTTTTCGTGGGCGTATTCACAGTTTTTTGTGGGCTTATTCACATTTTTTCACAGGATTTTTTTAATTTTCCCTAATGAATCACAAAGCGTCGGGAACTTATCCCCCCTTTTTCCATTGAAACAATGCCCCGCTATTTGTAGATTCGCGATTCACGGCATTTTCTCGGAACTGATACCCCACGAATAGCGGCGTCTGACGGTATATACTCCACACAATGCCTTCAGAAAGTATTCACACCCCTTGATTGTTTTTTTCTTCTTCACATTTTGTTGTTACAGCCTTAATAAAAAAATGGATTAAATTTATATTTTTCTGTCACTGATCTACACAAAATACCCCAAAATGACAAAGTGAAAACAAATTTTTGTAAATTAAAAAATAAAAAGTTGAAATGTCTTGCATCAATCAAGAAGTATTCAACCCCTTTGTTATGAGCTCACACCCCCAAATTGAGCTCGGATGCGTCCAATTTCCTTTGATCATCCTTGAGATGTCTCTATAACTTGATTGGAGTCTACCTGTGGGCAATTCACTTGAATGGACATGATTTAGAAAGAAACACACCTTTGTCTGAGATCCCACGGTTGACAGTGCATGTATGTCGGAGCAGACAATCTACCACGAAGTCCAAGAAACTGTCCGTAGAACTCCGAAATAGAATTGTGGTTTGTTGAAAATTTGATGACAAAAGCTCAAATGGTAAAACAGTTATGGCCTGGACTGACTGACACTTACACAGGTGATTACAAAACCCCAATTTCCGTTACGCAGGGTGGGGATAGAGGAGGAAGGGGGGGGGGTGAACTAACGATGAGCTGTTGTATGCTCATTCAATGAGATATCAATAGATACAAAGTGGCGCTCATGACTCACAAGACCAGAAAACTTTGGGGCACGTCATGTCGCTCGCTACTTCTTGTATATCGGGACTCTACCCTGGCTTAGAGTCCCTATATACTCGGATTATGTGACGTGGTGTGAACCTTTACTTGCACATTGTACTTCATTTTGCCACGGTTTATGTGATATGTTTTAGGCTTAAATCAGTCCTGTGTGATGTGTTGGAAGAACAAAAACAAAGCACTTAGTCATATAATCTCCCTTTTGGGTGCAAAAAATGGACACATTACGCTTCACGTACAATCGGTGCACCACGCTCGATGGAAACAAAATGGCTTCTAATCGCAAGTTGTCACTACTCCAATTGTATAGGGACTCTACCCTGACTCGCAGGTAGGCAATGATAGGCAGGTGTTTTATGGTTTATACGTTGAATGATACTTTTGCGCAGAAACGTATTTACGTGCAGTTGGTGCCCTGTTCTATCATTTCGAGTCGGGCCATTGATAAACTGTCTGTTTGCAAAAACTACAATTTTGTTCACACTTAACTTGCCGAATAAACAGTTTATTGTTCAAATAATCCTAATTTGGCCTTTGGCCTGGGTAGTCGGGAAGGGATGCCAACTATATCTTTCAGCCGAGATAACCGTGAGTTTATCCTTAGTTGGGGGCCTGATGCTCATGGAGGAACTTGTCCGTAAATAACCTGCAAGACGACGAGCACGTGCAAGGAGACTTCGATGTACCTTTGGATGGATTAAATTGGCAAATCAACACAGCATATGGGATTTGATCCCAGCATTGCGGCATCGTGAGCAGTCGGCTTGGAAGGAAATGCCAAACAGGCCGTTCTTAATGGTCAGCGTCCGAAGCGTCCGCGTCCGAAGTGAATGCTGCTACGTCCGCGTTTGTTCATTCTCAGTTCTATTTATTGTTTCCAGAATATTCCATTATGCCAGTTTTGCAGAAACTAGATTTGTGATTTAATTTCCCTTATGTAAAATTCAAGGGAAGCGTGCTGTCGCACTTCTCTGTAAGGGTTCGGCACGAAGGACGTTTGCCTTCGGAGAACTTTTCGGGTTTTCGTTTTTTTTTTTTATCTCGTAGTTGCATTGCACTGGTGGTGTGAGCAGTTCATGTGCCTTGGCTACTGAAGCAATAAAAATTAAAGTTGGTGGAAGAATCAAGAAGGAAGGATATTCCACAGGTAGTCTCATGATGAGCCCCCCCCATTCTTTCCCTCTCCCTCTCTCTCCCCTCCCATTTTGTGAGCTACAGATGTAAAATGGGCTTTGTGATTGGCATCTGATTTCCTCCTCCTTATCTTGTTTCTCTATACAGAACCCACCACAGCGATTCCTCCAGTGCTCGAACATGTGCAGAATCGCCAACTAAAACCGTGGACGGTATGATGCAAGTGTTTAGCAAAGATGTCACGGATACCACAATATGCCTAAACTGCACAAACTTGTCTTTTGGACGTTCTTTTAGTCAGAGGTGGATTTGACATTAAGGCGCTGGTGGATTTACTCGTGGGGGTTGCACAGGTGGAGTTACTTTTAACTCAGCCACCAAAGGTGCACGGAGGTTGTTTTCACCCGTCTGTCTGTCTGTCTTTGGCTGTGAGCAGGATATCTCAAAAGCTTGGGGACGGATACGGATGTAACTTGGTGGACAGGTTGGGTGTGTGACAAGGACGAATTGATTAGATTTTGGTGAAGATCTGGATACGAGAATTGTTTAGTTTTAAAAAAAAAATGATGTTTCACTATTGAGAGATGTGGCCAAAAACGATATATAGCACGATATTTCAAACAGTTGTGGACGAGTTATGACAAAACTCGGTGGATGAGTTAAGTGACAAGAACAAGCCGATTCAATTTTGGTTGAGGTCCGGATTCAGATCCGGCCTATCAGTGGGATACAAAACGTAAACTGTTCAGCCTGGTGGAGGTACGTTCTCTCCGGAGTGCTGTTCCGTTGCGCCAAGTTGTCACTCTATGAGTGATTTTTCATTTGTCTGTTTGTTACTTGACGAAATTTTTTTATGTGCCGTTCTAGTTAATTTTTGTCATTATCATGGCTGAGCTCTTGGCCTCTCGGCCATTTTAACTCTTGATCTCTTGGCCAAATGTCCTCATCCATTTTAACATCCTGCTAAGCAAGAGTAATCTTATAGCTCGGTGCAGCCAATTTATATGCAATGTAACAGGTATTGTATACTGGATATTAAAAAAAAGTAGAGGTCCGCGTTATCATACAATTTATTTAATGCAATGTATTGTGTAAAGAACTACCAACATCCTAAGCTCTAGTGAGGAAAGTGTAGAAACTTTAAGGTAAACACCAGTAACTGTTGGACTTTGCTGAAATCCAGGTGCAGTAGTGCAAAGCAGCAGGTGGTCTCTCCGTTCATCCCTCCAACGATGTCCTTCGTTCTATTCAGCGGAACAGCCCATGGCTCGTGCTGCACGCTTCGTCACTTCTCAACAACTTCTTTCCGGAACGAGTAGTCCACGACAAGGTGAGCAACCCATTTCTCGGTGCTCTTCTAACATTGCATTATCAAAGGGGACACACGGGCCTCCTATCATCATTAAATTGTCCATCAATTGATTTCATTCATTCTCTTGTTTTGAGGACCATCAAAGGAACCTCCCAGGACCAAAATGTTGTCCAAAAATGCTTCAAAGTAAAGAAATTCAACCTATTCTCCTAGGTGTAATGAAGCTCCATGATAATCTAATATTACCAGATATATGGGAAAGAGGATTAAACGCAGAGCTGAAATGGCTAAGCTCACAGGTCGGGTCTGCCATCACTCAAATATGCAGCCTCTCTTTCACACAGTTGTGTTAGGCAATAAAAACACACACATTGCAGTTCTCTGTATTTTTGCTACTGATTAAAAAGGCAATAAAACCCCGTCGTGGCGTCATTGATGATTACCAAATTCCCATGGCAGAGTTGTGGAGTGTTCCTCTTGTACCAACTCTACAAACATTAGCTGAGCTACATTGGCTCACAAGGTTTATCCTTTGAAAATACCCTGCATTGGCAGAATCTCAGGAGGTATTTAAAAAAATTTTTATTTGAAGCTTCATCATAACCTCATCACCACACCTTGTGTTTCGGATCAAGTACGTTGAATGAGAAAGACCAGAAATGATACTTCACATGCAAGGGAATTTGTCACACTTGACAACAACACTACTTTTCTCCCACTATTGGGTTAAGCCTTTTTATTTATTTATTTTGTCCCTTTGTGCCAGCCAGACCAATGACACCATTTATTTTCGTTGTTATGTCAGGCCGTAAACGCTTGCTCTCTCCAAAACCTCGCGCTGGACCTTCGCCTCGCACCCTCCTCTTTGGTGCCGCTGTGGGGAGCCCAACAGAAAAGGCAACTCTGCCCAGGTCTCCCCGTCTGTCTGCCCGCTTGACAGCCTCACCGGTATGGCCAGCACTACTTTCACGCAACAGGACCATTAACAGGAGGGTGGAGAAGGTGGAGGGTGGGGTGTGGAGACGCGCTCTATCGTCGGGCGTATTTTGGGCATGGAAAAAAAAAAAAATTTTGGCAAAATATTTTCTGGAAGTAAATTATCCAAGACAAAGTGAAATCATTTCTGACTTGTAGTATGATGCTTTGTATGAAATGTAACTGATATAAAGACTACTGTGTGCAATTTGCATGTTTTAAAAGCTACGGTTGGATAAACTCGAAGCACCCACTCTCCCTGCAGGAGCAGCCAGGGGGTTATTTTATTATCGTTATGATTTATAATTAGTAATATCATAGCAGAGCTATCCCCCCCCCACCCTTTTGGGCGATCTTGTTCCAAGCATGCAATCTGTTTCTCCTGACACATCCCTTTATTTGGGCGGTGTATAGGAAACAGATCCCTGTATTGAGCATTCCCAAAAATTGAAGTATATTAAGCAAAAACATACGTACTGCTTATGTGCATATATAATACATTTTGGTTAATATAGCTCAGATAATTAATTAAAATTGCACCACCACCACCCCCCCCCCCCCCCTCAAGGAGAAAATGCCAAGATAGTAAAAAATAACTTCTCAACACTGGATGGAATCAAATGAAACTTGCACAGACACAACTTCAGGGTGCCCTCATTATTCCCTGCAGTTGTTGAGAGATGGGGCCAAAAACAATATATAGCATATCTCAAAGAGTTGTGGACGAGTTTGTGACAAAACTCAGTGGATGAGTTGGTTAGGTGATGAGAACAAGCCGATTAGATTTTGGTTAAGGTCCGGATGCATATCCGGCCTTTCAGTGGGATCCAAAACGTAAACTGATCAGCCTGGCGGAGGTATGCGCTCTACCGAATACTGTTCGAGTTTATTTTTGTCATTGTCTCCTGACAAAATGTAACTATCGGAGACGTAGACGGACGTTAAATGGGCATCTCGTCTGCCAGTCAATTTGTTGGTGGATGTTAAACATCCCATGGTGTCCTTCGCGAAAAGTAGGCGAGCTATCGCTGGCATCACGGCCAAATTCCAAATTCTTGCCCAAACCTACAGGGAACTGCGTCAGTGGCACATCTGCGCCCTCAGCCAATGATGCTACCCCCCAGCTTTGTGTTGCATATGAACGAAGAAGATTGGAGATGTAGAGATATGGTATGCTGAGCACTATTACCTTGCAAATAATTAAATAAAACTTGACAGAGAAAACTTCACATGTACTTTTTGTGTTCGCTGTTGCACTTGCATGTAGGTTTTCAACAAGCTACGCAAACGGAGCCAGACAAAGCGGACGCAGTGTGATGACGCCGCTGCACGAACATCGTCCAAAAGTGCAAAGACACCACGTCGCTCACTCTCATTCTCAAGCTCTTCGGAGGAAGCTTTCCTGAAGCAGAGACACCCCGAAGGAGGGGCTTCTGTGCAGGCTGCACAAAATGTTGACTTTCGAAACGAGGGAAGCTCTGCAAGTTTGGGTGAAACCGATAAAGAAGAGGAGAGTCCAGTTAAAAAGGCAGAGGAACAAGTTGTATCAAAGAGCCCTCAACAAGGAAATGATGAACTCGCGGTTTTTACTTCTCCTGAGAGCCACCAAATTCAGCCGAAGCGGTGCAAGAAAACCATTGCCACATTGAGGCCGAGGAGAGAGAGTGAGAAGCATACAAAGGAATTGGGCACATTACATGAGAGCAGCAACTCGCCAAGCATCAAGGCATCCAATGACTGCACAGATCAGCAGGTTTACACCTCACCTGGGGATAGTGTGGAACCGAGCACCAGAGATTTTAGAGACAGTCCTGCAGCATGTCAGAAAGCGAAGTACTCGCTGCGTCTGACTCCGGATCGACAGCAGCGCCAGGCCGAGGCAAGACAGAACGCCCAGCTAATGCAAGCTACTGAGGTGCACACGGTCTGTGGAGAGATCGAGGTATTGCTACTCGTTTTATTCCTTTCTGATTTTGGTTTTCTTCATACCTTGCAGGATGATGATGAGCACGCTGCATTGAGAACACATACGTACGGTATTACACATTTAGTACTTGTGTTTGAATTGTGCCATGGTGTTGTGAAAGGATATGTGATTATAAGATATCATTGATGTAATATCCCTGCAGTTTGAGAAATTAAGTAGGAAGATCAACATCTGCTCGACCGAGCCTTTTAACTCTCCCTTTTTGACTTTTCCATTTATTTGTTTATTCATCTATTTTTTGTACCATTCTAATCCCTTAGACATCGACGTGTCCACCGGAATTTGAGGTCGAAGTTGTTAACACAAGCTCGGGGATTCCACGCCTGCTTCTGCGTCGCACTAACTCGATCAAGGATTGCTCCAAGAAGTCACCTTCGACAGGATCTTCGACCGCAGAAAGGCAAACAGGGTTGCCCGTCTCCCCACCTGTACATTCACCGCCACCCTGCACACTGCACCGCATGCGGACAAACCGAACGACCCCGCCGTGTCTGCGCGGATCTGGCTCCCCGGTGCCCATTCAGACACGCATCTGCCTCTCGCTGACACCCACACGGCAAGAGGAAGGTGGCGCCGGTCACTCTCCGTGTTCAGTTCGTCCCCTCGCATCGGTGACTCCAGATGCCATCAGAAAATGGCCAAGAAGGAAGCGTGCAGGAAGTGCATCTCCGGCATGGCGTTGCAAGGGCTCACAGAATGGCCAAACAAACTCGGCAAAAAGCTCCCCGGAAGGCCTGATGCCAAAGGTGTTGGCTGATAACGGTACAGTCACATGTCACCCAGCCCGAAAGCGCGTATGTCTCACCCCACCACCACAAGCGACCAAGAAGTCCTGTCAGGAGGAACTTTCGTCAGTTAGCGACGCTGGATCTTGTGTCGATTTGAGTGATGCAGCTTCTAGCATTTCTGTCGCATCCGAAGTGTTTGTAAACCTTGATGGTAAGATCAACACCTTTCTCTTTTGCTTTTCTATTAATGTCACCTTTGTTGTCATTGTTAAGTTGCATCAATCTTTTGAACCCCCTTATTAGGGTACCGAAGGAACCCTGTTGTTTGTTCTGATTATTGGGGTACCAAGCCTTTCAGGCTGGGTCACCTATTGTTGTTGTTAAGATTATTAGCATATCTGGAATTGGAATTCCAGATAAGGTATTGTCATCGTGGTCCGTCCGTCAATCCATCAGTCTCCAATTTCAACTTCTCCGGCCAAACCGCTGGGCCGATTTGGCAGCAAGGTGTTCCGCTCCCGACGGGTAACTGGGATCGCAAAGCTCGTTCCGGTGATGTGACTTGAAGTAGGTCAAAAATGCGGACTTGGAAAATTCGTTCAAAAATCTTCTTCTCCAGACCCACCAGTCAGAATGCCACCAAATTTGGGTTACATTAGGCCAGAGCTCAGATAAGTTACAGACAGGTCCAGTGGATTGCAAAGCTCGTTCCGTTCACTTGACTTGAAGTAGGTAAAAATGGCAGCGTTTGCAAACCTTGAAAAATTCTCTCCTCTCAAACTGCCGAACCGGTCAATGCAAAACTTTAGGTATGTCATCGAGTACCCTTGACGATAAAAGTTTGATAAGTTCTAAAACGTCATCGGTTTAAGTGGTTTCAGAGAAAATGATTTTAAAGTTTTTCCTTTAATTGAATGTGGCTGTGAAACCATGTGATCCATGGTGCCATTGTGATCACACCCTTTTTCACGTGGGTGGCGGTATGATGTATTTCAAGTTTCGCTTCAATCGGTGAAATGGTTCCCGAGAAAAAGATTTTGAAACGTTTTCCATCGATCCAATATGGCTGCCAAACCGTGTGAACAATGACTTCATACTCATCAAACTTTATTCCTTGTGGCTAGCATTTTTGTAAGCGTCCACGTAGAATCTCCGCTCATAGTTATAAATGGCAGTTCTTGGGACGGACTAGCCGTGAGAAATGTGGTTTGATCAAATAGGATGGCATCGTCATGGCAACAGGTAGCATAGGATGGCATAGTCCTTGGCACGAGCATCATTCAGTACCCGGCATAACTGCTCACAGTTATAAGTGGCATATCTAGTTTAGTTGTTGTTGTATCGCCCCGGACAGTTCTCTCAAATAGTGCCACGGCACGGACACAGCCGATCGATCTCCCAGGAGTGACCCAGAGATCTCCCACATCCAAGATGGTGTAACCTCCACTTTCGTGAAGCAGGGCCACAAGAGAGACAGAGACGAGGGAGTGAGCCGGTCCATGGGACCGATCGGCGTTCTGACGTGGTCACACTGCACTGACGAATCAGGGCAGCAGGGAAGAGTGGGGAAGATTTGCTCTCCCCCCCCGACTTACGTTTGGGGGGTGTACAACCACTGCGTAAAGGCATCCCGATAGTTTCCTCTCACTTAGTTAATCCTTTTCTTGTCACCTGGTGCATATAAGGTTCGAGCTGCAAGGTCTCCAATATTTACCCACCCCCCCCCCCATATGTGGAACACTTCCACATCCTCTTCAATCCATTCTTTCCACCAGATTTTCAGAAAGCTGTTCGCCACCTTCCCCCTCCAAACCATGTTTTGTTTTTTTTCCAACATCAAGTACTTTGAGTATTTTAGGTGTTGAAGTTCTCTAATATGCCTGGTGTTGGCTTAACGGTTAGGGTGGTGGGCTTGGGATCTGAGGGTCCTGAGTTCAAATCCCACTCAGATGTTCAATAAATACCAGGTGGGTTGACTCTGCCCGTCATCCTTCCAAGGTCAGCAAAATGGTACCAGCTTGCTGGTATCCTGTGTCGGAGTGGTGACCTGTCAGGATTGTGCCCAATAGCCAAGGAGACCGCTTCGGCAGCACCAACGCTCTGCACAGAGTATAGTCCCAATGGATGGATGGATGATGGATGGATAGATGGATAGATGGAAGTTCTCTAATTGTTCATCAGCCATCTTTTTGCCCCATAAGTTATGAAAGTTTTTTTTATTAATATTATTATTAGCCTCACCCAGGATGGGAGAGGCTATGTTAATTGGTCTGTGTGTCACTGAAGAAGTCCTGATGCAGATCTACTTTAATGTACATGTTCATTGTACATCTACTCAATCTATATACCCTGCCAAGTCTGTGCATTGTTAAATTCTTGGTCTTGTTTGATTTTTTTTCATTAATGATTTGACATTGGCATCCAACTGTAAAATGAGCACTCTTTTGCACATCTAATTGCTCTTTCTGTCTACCCAACGGTCAAAAACATTTACACGAGCACCGATGACCGCACTCGGCTCAAAACCTTCAGCTTTCCGTTGCAACCGCAAGAACGTTTTCTCATCTTTGAGTTTGATGTGATCGTTGCAATTTCAAGTCGAATAGTGAACCGGGCTCGTCTTCCAAAACTCAACGTGAACTATGCATGAAAAAGGTGGATCTTCCAGTAATTGCTTCAGCTTGCAATTGCTACAAAGGGGGGGGGGGGGATGTCTCGATTCAGTATGAGGCTTTTCATTCCCTTTTAGGGTGGATGTAACAACGTTTGAAATGAATACAATGACAGTTGGTGTTGTTGAGGGTCGACGTTGACCATTATAATGAGGAATACCATTCCACACTTCCTTCACTCGTTCGGTTTTCTAATTGACGTTTGCAACAAATTGTGTTCGTACCAATCTACTCGTGCTGAAAGGTCCATGTTGAGTGATCTTTGTGTTATTATTCCTCGCATATAAGACTCGTCGCTTTGCTGATGGGAATAGCAATCTTTGCTGCGATGGGCTAATCTTTGGGGAAAGAACAAAAAAAAATGATTCCTGAGAGATCTTGCCCTCCATGTGGGGATAACCAGCATCACAAGTACCCACACACAAACCTTCCTTCCTTCCTTCCTTTTCCCTTATTTTTTTTTGTTGCGTCACAAACCTTCCTGGGAGCTCCCTGAATCCACTGTCGGTTTTGTTGAAATCTGTAACCCGTTCTCAGGTTATAGCACGAGAAACAGACAGACAAAAATTGTCCGCAGCCTGATGGAGTACTGCTCTCCCCTCTGGGCTGGTGCTCCTGCCTCTCGCCTTTCTCGGCTTCACGCTGTGGAAACCAAGGCATTTAGGATCATTGGCATCTCCCGTGGTGAGGCTGAGTCTTTGGGCCTCTCACTATGTCCCCACCATATGTCCACAGGGCGCTGAAGGTCCACCAGGAACCACCTTCTGGTAAAACTACCAAAATCAAGAATCACTGCTCACCTTCGCTCTTTCATTCCTCTGTTTTCCCACCTTTGGAACAAACTCCCACACTCTATTCAATCCCATTCTTCCCTCCAGGCCTTCAAAACAGCCGTTCACCACCACCTCTTATCTTCCCCCATCCAAAAACCTCGATCTTTTCTACCCCCGTCAATCCACCCCAAGCCCACCTCCTTCAAATTCCCTGCTTTCCTTCCTGAAAGTCCCTGTAGTGTCCATCTTGTATACCCCGTGTTCCCCGCCACATCCCTCTCCCTTCCACAGATCTAATGTCTCTGTTCCCCACTGTTTTGTTCTTGCCTCTCCTACCCCTCTCGACTCCTGCCCCCCCTTGATGTGCGTTGTGTGTTCGCTCTCATACGAGCTTCGACAATGTATACAAATAATATATATTTTTTAAAGACAGTCAGACAAGGCTCCTTTTTTGATGTCGATTTTTACGTGTGCACGTCGCATCAGTCCGCCACCCCTCAGGTATGCAGAATACAGTGCAGAGGGAAATTCTGCTATTTTTGCTTATGTAATAAATAGATGATATAGTGTTTTGACCGACAGGTTTTAAGAGAAAAATAAATAAAAAATTAACTTTTACCCTCTTAAAAACGTGAAAATAAATTGTTGAAATAAATAAAAAATTAACTTTTACCCTCTTAAAAACGTGCAAATAAATTGTTGAACTATCAGCTGTTATTCGTCCGTATCCGTTTCTCACCTGTGTTGCAAAGTAGAGCGACCTGCTTTGTGATGCTTTGAATTAAAAGAAACCAGTGTGCGAGTCATGTGTTTGCACAACAATCCACTTTCTGTGACGTCAGAGCCAAGTTGTCAAAACTGGTCTCGATCCGGTCTGATTGGTTCTCTGGTCAGAACCAGAGCCAGCTTGTCTCGATCCAGTCCGACTAGCCCCGTTAATCTCCATCACGAACCAGTCATACTTTGCTGTGATTTGAAGTGCAGGCGTACGACAACCCACGGCTTTCATTATCGTGAAGAGGATCGACGCCGTTTTCTTGTACAAAGGTTCTCTGTACCCACACCCTTTAATTGTTCCTTTCCTGTGCAGGACCACAAGACACAGATGGGACTTATTGCAGCCCACCAGGTGCAAAATCCCTTTCAGCCAGCGCTCTCACCGCACTCACCAGCTCGCCCATCCTCTGGACCGCCAGAGGGGGCTCGGATGCCGACGCACGGCTCGGTGAGTGCTCGGTAACTTGGTCTCACCGTCTTCTCGGTTCATTCGGTCTGACTCTTAACACAGACAGACATACCTGGTGCACACCTTTCCTCCTTGCGTTGTGTATGTTCTAACTTCATGTGCCTTTGACTTGCGAACAGGCCAACAGGTGGATGCACTGGAGAAGGAGCACAACGAAGGCACAAGCTCCACACATTGCTCACCTGCCAATCAGCATCCTTGTCCCTCCAAATCCATCAACAAAAGACACCTATTGCCTTGAATCCAAATCACTGCAGACTTTTTCTTCTCGTCTCACTATCGCCGGTCTGGTGAAAATTGCCTCCAGGAATGTTAAGATAACCGGGTTTAAACCCCAATTCCGTTGCCTTCCCTCCCTCTCTCTCTCACTCTCCTCCCTCATTCATACTCTCCCTGCCTTTATGGGCTATTGAGATTGAAATAACCATGAACTTGACAATGTTGCACTTTGGATTCGATTGAAATCGACCAGCTATGGCCTCCAAATTAACAACGGTTGATTGCCGTTGACCGTCGTGCTGTACTCTAACCGATCAGATCATAGCTGGTTTGTGGGAAATGGGAATGACCTTTGGCCTTCCTCTCACTAAATGATGCAGCTGCTCCTGGTTGTCTCAGCAAAAAAGCATTACTAACATGCTATTCCCATTAACCACTGCAGCTGCACTCCCAGGATGGTTTGTTTGATTTCATTTCCATGCACTTTTTTATCGCCCTGCTCTGTCTCTGTCTCTGTCTCTCTCCACTTTGCGTCGTATTATTACAGCAACAACAAGGTCTCTTGGGTGGTACATTGGTTACATCTTCAGTTTTGACCGTTTGGTATGTTCATACCCATGCTTTCAAGTGTAATGTTACAAATTATTGTTGCGTTAAAGTTCATGAATTGCGATAGGCACATCTTTGGGTAAACAAATGGAGCAAACAGCCGGCTTCCTAAGCCACTTGGGAAGAGGCTCATTTTGGAAATTGATGCGTTACATTGGATTTATTATTTTACAGGCCGGCAGGATAACTCAGAGGTGCACACACACTCGCCTCTGAGTTGTCTCGCCTGGGTTTGAATCTCGACACGGCTCGACAGCGTCACGTTGGTGTTTCGAATGCAGGGCGAGGCATCGAAGTGTGCGCACCATCCCATCAGAAAGACATCGAGCCAGAGGACCCATCGTCTGCCAGCGCTAGCCGTCAAACAATAAAGATCCCACGGCGTTTGGCAAAGAGTAGGCGAGTTATCGTGGACACCCTGAGCAAATTACGAATGCTTGCCCTGACTGATTGCTGGGAAGGCAACGGCAAAACCAACCGACGTAATGATTCCCGAGATGGTGCTTCTCAAATCTTCGACGCTTTGTCAAAGTACGACGTATGGATGACGATCGATTATATCTTACACGTCGGATCCAAATGTTGTGCCGCACTTGGCTGTTCATATTCCAGTTCAACGATCTGCACTGTGGATCCAAAAAGTAGAGGTGAGTCAAGTAAATTGGGGTTGATTTCAGAAAAGTAGAAACCCCAAATACCCTTTCCACTTGTGCTAATGACGACTGTTTTTGTACATTTTAGTTTTAAGTGTTCATATTCAGGAAAAAAAAATTTGTACATTTTGATTGTCACTTTTGTTTTTTTATTGGACTGTAATTAAATTTTGTGAATTATGAAGTTTGATTTTTGTGCTTTCATGCAGCACTTCCTCGTTTGGTGCATCAGCCTTTGCATTTCGACCTCTGTGTTAGTCACTGAATAAGTTAAGATGCTTCGGGCACTAAGGGGTAACATGAGCGTCGTCGGCTTGTCGGCAACATTTTGGTTCCCATCCTAATTGGCCTTGTCATTTTAAGATCAGACCACAAAGTGTGAACTGGCACCTCTTGTCCTTTCGTTTGCAGCACATGGCCATGGGTAGCATCAATTGCTGGGAATGCGGCTGTGCCGCTGATGCAGTTGCCCCCCCCAACCCCCAATCCCCTTGTAGGGAGCAGGAATTTGGAATTTAGCCAGGGGGGCAATGATAGCTCACCTACTCTTCGTGTGGCATTTTAACGTCCACCAACTAAGACCGGCAGGTGGGATACAAGGCAAACCACACACACAGAGATGTGAATCGCGCTGCCTGCAAAATACCAGTGTGCCAGTTTAGAGCTTGTTGGGGATTCAAAACCAGGCTAGACGGCTCAAAGGTGAGCGGGCGTATCTCCAGGCCGTCCTGCCAGCCAAACTGGCACTACAATGCAGTACAGACAAGGATGGGGACAAGCAGGTGGTTACCCTTTCCATGAAGGTCATTGATGAGCCAGCTGAGTTTTAACAGCAGTCTGAAAATTCTCATTGGATTAGTTTAGTTTCCAAAATCCGAAATTCCAAATCCTTAATAATGTTACCTTTAGCCAGACTTGAACCCAGAACCTCTGATGACAGTCCAGTGTTCCCCACTCAGTCGTTACCTGTTTAAAATAGAACGGCACTCGTTGGAGCGCATACCTCCGCAAGGCTGAACAGTTTACGTTTTGTATCCCACTGATAGTTTAGTCGCATAAAAATCAACTTTTACTGACTGAGTTAAGATGAAAAGGTGAGGTTAATACGTTTTTAAAACCACCCTGAGAAGCGATGTCCTTAAACGTCACAGATTGTGTAAAACCTCAAACGTTTTCTCAGATGACCTCCCCTGGTTTAAAAATAACCCAAGAAGAGCACAGGCTGTCTACTTGCCTTTTTAAGGATTATCATAAGGATGTCGGAAGATGGATATTGTTGGACAAGTCGCAAGCAAGCTGCGAGTTGATTGGTTTAATGGCAAGACGAGGGAGGCCATGGTGCTTAGCTGTGGTTTTAGTTGTAGTGAATTACAAACATTTAAGCTTGATAAAACGGACTGTACAGTATTGTAGTTTATCATTTTTATCCTTGCTGACCATGCAGTTGGATATTTTGTTGTACAAGATTTACTGCAAAGCTAACATTGATTATTATCTAATGCTCCTGGACATATATCTACAGTATTTCGAGTGAAAGTGTCGTCGTGGAGGTGCAGGTAACGTTATTCAATACCAACAAAGAATGGCTGACTCTTTTGGAAAGGTAGTGTGGAATATTTTCACGTCCAGCAGATGTAAAGGGCAATGTACTCTTATTGATGCAAATGATTGGGATGGGAATCGAACCCAGATGTGATGGCTCAAAGAAGAGTACACTACTTCTGAGCTATCTTCTTTGTGTGACAAGTAAAGGATGCTTTTTCAAACCTTAGCTTACACTTGTTTTGCTTCGGTTCGAATACCTTATCCCTTTACTTTTCAATTCAGGTGTTCCAATCTAATTTTCCCACAATTCAATTATCCTGAAAAAATGAATTGGCAAAACTATGTTTAAACTTTCGTTTGACCAACTTCATGCAAACTTTTCAACCTCGATCCCTAAGACCCTCCAGGTTAAACTGTCAAATGGATCCAGTGGTGGGCTGGTTTACGATCCCTCAAGACGACGCTTCAAGTGGCCAGCACAATATAACGCTAATTCAAGGTAAGCACACCAGCATTGAAAGGAACGTTATCCACAGGGAAACTTCATGTGTGGCTATCTTGTCAATGAAGATGCTCACACACTCTTTAAGGGCAACAGCAGTGGACTGCCAAAAAGGGAGCCAGGGAGCCATCGACAAAGGAATGCCGATAATGACTCCGAGCCTCCAACAAGACATTCTGAAGCCAATCAGCTACACTCCATGGCTCTTGGCTCTCCTAGAACTTAGACCCTGGGGCTTGAGGGAAGGGAAGGATGTGGCCACCTGGCTCTGCAATTCAGCTGTACAACGAAACTTGATTAGAGAACACTTCACCAATCAATTTAAACCGATAGACTAACATTCCTTGGAGAAAGGCTGATTTAATAACTTAAAGTGAAGACTTGGAGGTAAACTCTGAAATGGAGTTGGGGTTGAGCAGAACATTGTCTTGTCTTAATCCCAACATTTATTCAGCTGTTTGTCCTGCTGTTACTGTCTGGCTTTCTCTGTTCATCGTTCCATGGCAGCCTGTGTACATTCCTTTCCCAACGTCCAATAGACCCTCTGGTTTCTTGTTTCAGACAGCTTGAGCACTTAAGATAAACAATCAACCAAAACACCATTGATCAAATTGCTCCAGGTTTGGTTTGGGTTTGGTTGTGGCAAAGAACACAAACAACCAAAACAAACCCACAGAGCACCTGCACACCAAACGGAAACCAAATGTCATTGAGACCTTCACCAGTCTGAAATAGGCATATCCCATTGCCAGCAACCATGACCAGAGCAATGGTAACTGCAGGCAGCCAGCAGCAAGCAACCCCCTCCCCACCCCTCCATACCTCCCACCCCCATCCTTTGTGGTGGGGACCACAAGCACTGCAATACTCTGCCGAAAAACGAGGGCCATTATCACTAATACTCTGCAGTTTGGAGCAATGATCACAGAAAACGAAAGATTTCAAACTTAGAAATTTGCCTGAACCAAGTAAACTACTCCTGGACTCTCTTTTACATCTCATAAGGGGTTGAATAGCTTTTAGTTTTTGTCCATAAGCTTAATGGAATGCTGCTCTTCCTTATGGGTTGACAATCCCTTTATTGCACATCCATCTCCAAGATTCTGTGTCATCTGAAGCTCTTAAATTGACATCTCCCCCAAGGAGATCAAAGAACAATGCCTGTTACTTTCTCATTGCAGACAGGGTGGTGTCTTTTTGCTTCACTGTCTCTAACTCCATTGTCAAACTTATGAAAACTTTCCAATATTTAGTGGTTACCGGCTTAGTTGCTGTATGATGATGTCACACAATCATTAATGTGGTACTACATGCACGACTCACATGTGAAGAGGTGGGTTGGTGAGGATAAAGGGATAAAAGCGACCATAAGCTAATTTAAACACCGACTACATTTTTCCACCCAGAGTTTCCTGGGTTCAATCCCAGGCCACGTCATACCAGACTTTAAAAATAGGGGCAATACCTCTGGGCGCTCACCTGGTAGAAAAAATGATAATGAGGAGGAAGTCAACGGAGGACAGAATCAGCAAAATGTAAATCTCCTTCGACCCCGATTTTTTTTAAAATGGCGTGAACAATGTTTGGTTCATCATGGGTGATGAAGGTGGTGGTCAAGTTTCATTGAAAGTTTGTGTGGTTTCTGAGAAGAAAGCAAATACATAGTTTGAGGAGCAACCCCCCCCTCCCCCCACACACTCCCTGAGACCCCAAACTTTTTAATGTCATGAACAAACTTTGGTACATGCAGGGTGATGAAGTTGTGGTAAGGTTTCATCGAAATCGTATGTGTAGTTTCAGAGAAGAAGTTGCAAGTAATTGTGGACGGACAGACGGACAGACGACGTGCCATCCCAAAAACTCCACGGAACTACGTTCCAGGTGAGCTAAAAATGGTACGTGCCGCTTCCTTGCTATTAAATGCTTTAAAAGTATGGAGCATGCACAAGCAATGATGGGAAGGCAATGGCAAACCACTCAGTATAACCCTTGCCAAAGAATTTTGGCAGCACCAAACTGTGGAGAGTATGGTAACTAATTATAATCATCATTCTACAATATATTGTTATTTATTTATTTATTTAGAAGATAGGTGATTCAAGAGGAATGTATTTGAAGGAGAGTAGAGTTCCAAGAATGAAAAGCGACAGGACAATGGAAGTACAGGGAGAACATGTTAATTGTTCATCTGATACAGTACAGTATTTTGTTTCCTTTTCATCAAAAGTAACGGACACGGACATTTTGCAACAATTAACAATCAGAATCGAGCAAGCGCAATCATATTTGTATTCTCCATCTGTCTGTCCTTTCAGGGTCAGGTCAGGTATGGCAGCATGCGCCGGAGCAGCACGTCGCTGCATTCACTTTCTGCTCCAGGGGCCTCCGTCTGGCCATCCCCAGGGCAGATGCCTGGCCCGTCCCCATCTCCTTGAGATGCCGATCAACCTGCTGCAACCACGAGGCACGTGGTCGGCCCGTTGGCCTCCTCCACTCACGAGGCTCCCTCGCTGAGAGAATCTGGTGAGCAGGATCAACATCAGGAAATTTTTAAATCGGACCACACCAAAAATGAGATCACGCCACACTTTCAGTGCGGAGCTTCAAAATCAAATCACCACCATTTTGTCCACTCTCGATAGGTCTCAGGCTGCACGGGCCGCGATTGTAAGGCTCGCTCAGCCTCAGTTTTATCCGAACTCCAATTCGACATCCGATTTCATTTTTCACAGTCGCTAAGATCGTTTAAGTCTCGGTTTCAGCAAGCGGGGAGAAAACTTGGACAACTCTGAGAGGTTGACCGTAGTGGCGACGTTTGTCGTGCGTCCCGCGTTTGTGGCTTTTGTCTCATTTCCTTCATTTTGGCTGCATGGTGCACATGAATGACTTCAGCAGAAGAGGCAACAGATTTGGTTGCCTCTTTGTTGGGGCGATTCGATGATTTTGATATTGAGGAAGCTTCAGGAGAATATTCTGTTCAAGAGAGTTCTGGTGAAGTTGAAGATCCCAAAGATGAGGCTCTCGATGTTCCAGCGGTGAGGAGACCACAGTACAGACGGAGAAGCTTGAGACGAAAAGCAAGCCCATTGTTCCCTGATGTTTCACAGGAAATGATGGCAATGAAGTTTTTGCACCATGGTGTCATTCCTCTGCTTGTTTTTGTTTTTTTGTACACATTGTCGAGGCTCGTATGAGAGCTAAGACACAACAATGGGGACAGGAGACGAGGGACGGCAGAGGGAAGGACAAAACAGAGATATTAGGAGGTCTGTGGAAGGGAGAGGTATGGTGTGGGGAACACGGGGTGTACAAGATGGACATTACAGGGACTTTCAGGACTTTACACGACAGGGAACTTATGGGAAGGAAGACAGGGAATTTGAAGGAGGTGGGTTTGGTGTGGATTAACGGGGGTAGAAAGGATTGTGGTTTTCGATGGGGGAAGACGAGAGGTGGTGGCGAACAACAGTTTTGAAGACCTGGAGGGAAGAATGGGATTGAACAGAGTGAGGGAGTTTATTCCAAAGGTGGGAAAAAAAGAGTAATGAAAGAGTGAAAGTGAGCAGTGATTCGTGATTTTGGTAGTTTTACCAGAAGGGGGTTGCGGGGGGACCTTGAGCGCCCTGCGGAAATATGGTGGGAACATATCACAGACAGAACAGGGGGGTGGGCGAGAGCGGAGAGGAGGATGGTAGAAGACAGAAAGACCACCGACCAACCTGCGGTGAGAGAGTGAGAGGCCCAAAGACTCAGATTCATCGCGGGAGATGCCAATGATCATAAATGCCTTGGTTTCCACAGCTTGAAGCCGAGAAAGGTGGGAGGCAGGAGCACCAGCCCAGAGGGGAGAGCAGTACTCCATCAGGCTGCAGATGAAAGCTTTGTATGTTGTCAGGAGCTCAGGTGGGCCGAGGAAGGACTTTGCACGACGGAGGATTCCCAGTTGGCGACTGGCTTTGGAGGCCAGGTTGTAAATGTGGCTTTCCAGGAAAGATCATGGCAGATAGTGAGACCCAGAAGCTTGAATGAAAGGACTTCTTCAAGAGGATTGTTGAGAAAGTGGTTGGGGGGGAGTGTTCCAGACGGTCCTTTCGGAGAGAGATAGTGAGAGTGTGAGGTTTGTCAGGATTGAAAGACATGTTCCACATGTTGGACCAGTTTGTGATTTTATCCAGATCTGCAGTGAGCCAAGAAGCTGCTGCTTGCCGGTCTGAGGAATGACAGATGGTACGGCGAGGGTGGAGTCATCAACAAAGAGATAAAAAGGATTTTCCAGAGAGTCGGAGAGATCATTGATGAAAACCAGAAAAAGAACAGGGCCCAGAACGCTACCTTGAGGAACTCCAGCCTGGACAGGAAGAGGGGATGAAAGAACTCCATTTAGGGCCACATGTTGGCTGTGACAGGAGAGGAAGTCTGCGAGCCATGAGTGGAGATGGCCTTCGATACCATAGGAAGAGAGTTTAGTGAGCAGGACAGGGTGCCAGACCGTGTCAAAAGCACGCGATATGTCGAGGGATATGGCTCGGATTTTCTGTCTGGCATTGAGGATTTCCATCCATTGTTGGAAGAGCAGAAGCAGCATATCTGGAGTGGAGTGACCTGGTCTGAAACCTTGATGATCGGAAATCAAGCCATTGGAGAAGAGAAGGATTTGATGTTGGAAGCTATGATGGATTCCATAACCATTCTGATGATTGGGAGAAGACTGATTGGTCTGTAGTTGCAGGGATCTGTTTTTGCACCTTTTTTATGCAGAGCGGTAATGTTTGCTGATTTCCAAGCAGATGGCAGATGACCTTGAGCAAATGAGAGGGTGAATAGAACAGAGAGAGGGTGAGCAAGAGCAGAAGAGCAAGTTTTTAGGGCACGTGGGCTGATGCCGTCTGGACTGGATGCAGAATTGAGTCGAGGTTTGACAGCAAGCTCTCCACCTTGTCAGGAGAAAAGGACACAGAGTCCAAGGACAGTTGGGTGCGACTGGGTAAGGTGGGTACAGAAAGCGATGGGTTTTGAACACAAGATTTAGATGCAAACACGCGAGTTGCGGTATCAGCAGTGCGGCCATTTGATGTAAGGGAGGGGATGGAGGGAGAAACATACACCAGAAACAGATTTGATTAGACGCCACCATGATTTGGAGGAGGGTTAGTTGATGGATATCTGGTGAGACTTGTCATTGCCGTAGTGATTGCTCTGCTGTTTCACCGTCAGCACAGATCCTTGTCCGATTCTGCACAGGCAGATAAAGACCTGATACCAGAAGAATGCTACTTCAACGGAATGTAGGATGAAAACCCAACATCCGGGTTCAACAAACGACTTCATTAATTTTTTTTATTTTTTGTACCAATGTCGAGGCTCGAATGAGAGCTAAAATTAGTCTTCCAGGACCAGTCGCGTTGTCTGCTCGTAGTGGTCTCGACAACAACCTTGAGAATTCCACCTCCCTGCTTCACTTCCATGCAATTGTTTCCTTCTCCTTTTCCACCCTCATTCATTTCTAAATTTCATTTTACGAACGAAGTGAAGAATATCGATTTCATTCCTCTTGGAAAGCCATTTTGAATTGTTGATACTGAATCCCACCCCCCCACCCCCTCTCCCAACAACCCCCCCCACCGCCCAACACCCCTCTCCAACAACCCCACCACCTCCAACACCCCCCCTCTCTCTGTCACCAGAAGCAGGTCGGTGGTCTTTCTGTCTTCTACCATCTCCTCTCTGGCGTTGCCCCCCCCTTACGATCTGTCCCCCACTATTTCCACAGGCCGCTCAAGGTCCTCCAGCAACCCCCTTCTGGTAAAACTACCAACATCAAGATTCACTGCTGACCTTCATTCCTCCTTTTGTCCACCTTTGGAACAAACTCCCACACTCTCTTCAATCCCACGCTTCCCTCCAGGTCTTCAAAACAGCTGTTCACCACCAAGTATCTTCCCCCATCAAAACCATGATCTTTTCTACCCCCGCTAATCCACCCCAAACCAAAGGCCTTCATATTCCCTGAAAGTCCCTGTGGTGTTCATCTTATTTACCCTGTGATGAACCCCATCCCTCTCCCTTCCACATATCTCATGTCTGTTTCACAGTTTTTTCCTTCTCTCTCACCCCCCCCCCCACCCCTTCTTGTCTCCTGCCCCCTTGTTGTGCATTGTATGTGTGTGTTAGCTCTCATCCGAGCCTCGATAGTGTATACAAAAAAAACTAAACGCCACTCTTCGACGTCTTGAGGCCTCCGCCCCATTATTACATCATCATACATTACATACTTGTACCAACTTTGACTAACATCCCTTCGCATTAAAGTATCACCATGGATGCACAGACAACCCTCCAGCGGCTTTGTCAGGGGAGACGTAAAAACACATTTTAATAATCGTTTTGGACGCATCTGGTCAAGCACGATTCTTTCGGACCTTATCAAGTTTTGACTCATCTTTCTTGGGCAGACCATACATCCAAGATGGCCTCTAAAGCCAGCCACAGACTGGGCATGCTCTGGTCATACAAGGCCATTCCTTGGATAGTTTGAGCTTTTCTCAACCTACAAGGCCTTCTTTTGCAGCTTGCAGTACTGCTCTCTGCTTTGGCTGGGTGCACCTGCCTCACACCTTCCTCTTCTTGATGCTATGGAAAACAAGGCCCACAAAATTATTGGGATCTCCTTTGACGAATGTGTGTCTCGGCCTGTTACTTTCACACCACAGACGGGTTGGTGGCCCTCTATTCCACCACCTCCTTTATGGTCTTGCACCGTCTGCCCTCTCTTGCCTCTGTCCCTCCTTGGTTTCTGCAGGGTGGACAGTCTGACAGTTATATGAAACGTTGATGTTGCTGGAGAACTTGATGCAATGATCGACCGGATGGAAAAGGGAGTGAGGAAGAAAAGTGAAAAAGGGTTGTTTGTAGGGGACTATGCTGCAGTGATACAAAAGACACCGGAATACTGTGATCGCTATTTATTGATAAGGAGGTTCCAAGTAAGAAAACTTCAAACTTGGTGATTGTGGTGACACGATATTTAATACGTGACTAGTATAAGCCCGTCAAAAATGATGGGTTGGAATTTTATTCGAAATATTCAAGGATACAGATGGGAGATGTGTTTCACAGCAAGCCACGTTATTTTAAAACATGTACAAATGTGACCCCATTTTATCTTCTGGGACATCTCATTTGAATCGTACAGCTTTATGAGCATGCCAAAGTCTGAAGCCTCGGCCTAGCGTCACGTATGCTTACATCTTGATTTGACATCCTACGGATGTAAAATGAATGCACGTTTTGCTCCGTGCGTGTTGCCCATCACGTGCAGAGAATTTCACCTCGCTGCGCCTTGTTAATTTATTTTTTTTACTCATCGCCCTTGATGTATACCGCCCTTGATGCCTGGTTGCAAGTCACAGTTTACATCTATACAATAAGACAGAAATGCCAAATTTTGGTGCCATTTTGCGGCGCCAAATCACATTGTCGCCTCCGGACAATTGGCAGGTATTTACTTTACTATCTGGAAGGGGGCTTGATGTCGTTTTTGTGGTGAACTGATGCTTATCTTTCATCAAATTCAGGGGTGAAAATGATGCTGCAGCATCCGGTGGTATTGCCGCAACCTTACTAGCAGGGGGGGCGCACTTTACATTCCACCTTCAAAGTACCCCTAAATGTTCACAAACAAGATACACCCACATGCTCTATGAAAAAAGGTACAGCAATCGCCAGAGTGATGAACAGAATCCAGAGCATATTATCGTGACGAGGCTCCAATGACCACAAGGGCCGTGTATGAAGCCATTGATAGACCCTACAAGTATTCAATCCATTTGGTGGGATCCCGGTAATGTTCTGTGGAGACTTTCGCCAAATACTACCCGTGGTAAACAAGGAACACGTGCTAACATAGTTGATGTGACGTTGAAAGCGATCGTCGTCGTGGCACCACGTCACAACATACTGCTATACAGGAACATGCACGCTCAACTAAGACATGAACCCAGGAGCTGGTGAATATGCCGAACTCCTCATGAACATTGGTGACGGTGATTACCCTATCGAAGATAAACCCGATACAATCGCTTTGCCAGAAGGAATCCATCAGCACCAGACTCATCCAAATTAAATCGTAGTAACTATGGAACGTCTAGCAGAACGTGCTGCCAACGACAATTGGCTGTTAGAACAAGCGATACTGGCGCCTCTAAATGAAACTGTGAACGCTATGAACTCTACAATCATTGACAACTTTCTAGGAGAAGTGAAGATCCACAATTCCATCAATAGTACACTCACTCCTGAGGAGGCGGTGCACTTCCCAGTGGAATTCCTAAATTCATCGAAATATTCAGGGATACACACCACAAAACTGAAGCTGAAAGTGGGATGCCCAGTTATGGTTCTATGTTCATTGGACACACCCTAATTACGAATGGCACCCGTGCACAGTCTACCGAATGAGCCCAAATGTGATTGAGGTAGTCCTCATAAATGGACGGCAGCAGGAAAACATGCATTAATTCCCAAGGATACCGCTTATACTCAAACAGTGACCTGCCATTCCAGTTCTGCCGACTACAATTTCCCATCACGATCTTGCTTTGCCATCGACAATAAACAAAGCACAAGGACAGTCGTTCAAAATCATCGAACTACATCTACGTACATCTGTTTTCTCCTACGGGATGTTTTACGTTGCGGCATCAAGAGTTGGATCAAGATGCAGGCTGCATGTCCATGCCCCATGTTGTTGTTTTGTCATCCCCCACGAGGAATGTTGTTTTTTAAAATGTGCTCCAGTAGACGACTGAAGAGACCCTCTCATAACGAAATTGACTCCATTGAATCCGTGAGTAACCCACATCAAACACCTGCTTTCATTTCAGTGACATTACCCGTCTGACGAGTACCCTGCTAGTTTCCAATAGAAGAGATGCAATTACTCATGAAATTTTTTTTTTTAATCATGAAAAATAAACCACATGAACACAGTGTTAAAAGATTGGCCTTCAAAACCCTATTTAAATTGTCCTTATGAAGGAAACGGACAAATACACATTGTGTTTTATATGGTAGATACATGTAAGAATGCACTATCGCTTTTGTGAGCGGGAGGAGGAGGTTGAGACTTTGAGTGGGGGGGTTTGAAGAGGGAGGGTGAGGACGAGGTTGAGGATGTGTGGTTTGGAAGGGGGGCTTGATTGCAAGGTTTGAAGGGAGGGGGGGTAAAAAGTTGGACTTGAAGTCACATTGTGTGGATGTTCCACAAGTACCATGCTAATGCTGTCTGTCTGGAAAGAAAACGATCAACCATTTTACTTTGTTCTGTCTTCAGAATTGGTGGAAACAATCAAGGGTCGGAGTGCAATGTACCGACGAAGGTATATACCTTGACACTATCCCAAAGGTGACCCTTGGCTTCTTCCTCCTGCCACACTATGAATATCTATTATTGTTCAAAGCCTGTTCCCCTTGATCAGTCTAACAATCTGCTGCCCTATCATAAATCTCCACCACGATTCCAGACTTGTATCAAAACGACGAGCAATCACAAGGAAGTGTTGATTTACAACTTTAATGAGATAGAAGTTGGAATAGGGAAAGGGGTGCAGTGCAGATGTCACATACCAACGAACATTGACAACCAAATTCCATTCAAAGACATCGCTATAATTAGAGATAGAAGAACCAAGAGATCTGCTGACAAGACATTACATCTTCACACCTCAGCTCCCATCTTGATACCTGGAAAGGTGACAAACGATCAGTTCAAATCTTATACCATTGCAAACAGCAAAAAATATATATTAAAAAAGAACAATATTTGAGGAATCTTAAAGTAAAAGCATATTACTAACTAGAACAGCACTCTTCGACGTCACAATGTCGACAGAGATGCCT
This sequence comes from Eptatretus atami, assembly GCA_035128595.1. Lineage (NCBI taxonomy): Eukaryota > Metazoa > Chordata > Myxini > Myxiniformes > Myxinidae > Eptatretus > Eptatretus atami. The sequence continues at coordinate 125,488,499 of CM068959.1, read as the reverse complement.
CTATCCACATTACATCATTATATGTGCAGTGCCTCATAGCCAGGAATTAAAACCCATTAAATAGGAATTTTTCCACATCGTAACCTACAACTTCTAAATGAAAAACGAATTCGACAAATTTCAGAAAATCAATTTAAAATACAGAGCAGAGACGGACGAACAGACAGAGCAGACAACCCGAAAACATAATTCCTCCGGCGACTTTGCCGGCAGCGGCCTAAAAAACAGCAAAACTGACCACCGATAGCACAGACACCAAAACAATATTTAAACACAAGACGACCAACGAGGTAGATGAAAGCTCTATGGGAAGAGCAAGGAACGCCGAGATCATCTTACCAGTGGCAGAATCACGCTTTTGAAAGCTGGTGCCTCACCAGCATAAACGGGATAAAATAACCACTACCCATGAAGAGAGACATGACCACCAGGAAGCGCCACTTGTTTTCCACCGAGAAGGGAATGTTCTGGGGAAGGAAGAGAAGCACAAGGCTCGTATCACATCTGTTTGTCCAACGAATACTCGCAAGGGTAATCAAAATTTTTGGAACAATCTTCCAGAAAAATGTTATGCACTGTAAACAGATTTGGGAAGTATATGCAACCAATTAAATGCAAGATGGAATGCAGTTCCTCAATATAGCACTGTGGCGGGCAGTGGGGTGAGAGGGGGGCGGGCAGTGGGGTGAGAGGGGGGCGGGCAGTGGGGTGAGAGGGGGGCGGGCAGTGGGGTGAGAGGGGGGGCGGGCAGTGGGGTGAGAGGGGGGGCGGGCAGTGGGGTGAGAGGGGGGCGGGCAGTGGGGTGGAGAGGGGGGCGGGCAGTGGGGTGAGAGGGGGGCGGGCAGTGGGGTGAGAGGGGGGGCGGGCAGTGGGTGAGAGGGGGGGCGGGCAGTGGGCGAGTGAGGGAGGGGGGCGGCAGTGGGGGTGAGAGGGGGGGCGGGGGGCAGTGGGTGGAGGGGCGAGCAGGTGGGGGAGGTGGTGAGAGGGGGGCGGCAGTGGGGGCGGGTGAGAGGGGGGCGGCGGCAGTGGGGTGAGGGAGGGGGGGCGGGCAGTGGGTGAGGGGGGGGCGGGCAGTGGGCGTGGAAGGGGGGCGGGCAGTGGGGTGGGGGGCAGTGGG
>CM068959.1:125475091-125487357 GCA_035128595.1 Eptatretus atami | reverse complement strand
CGCTGCATTTTGTGAAGTTGGTTGTATCGAGCAAGAGGGGGGTTGTGGGCGGGGCCTTGCCGCCGCCGAGGGTTGGAAGTGGTGGGAGGAGGGGCGGCCCGGCCCGCGGGGGGTGCAGGCGGGCCCGGGAGGGGCCGGAGCCAGCTCGACCGGGGCCTGCCGTTGAGCGGTGAAGGAGGGCGGCACGGCCACCACTGCCTCTCCCGGGCAGACATGCCAGGCATGGCCCGTTGGTTTTCCGGGCGCTGAGGGGAGAGTAAGCCGAAGACCGGTGGGCCGGCGCCGGGACCCCGAGGGCGCGCGCAGCACATGTGCATGGGCTTGAGACGAGGCGGGGTTGGTCTGGCGGCATGCCGCCTGCGGTGGCGGCGGCACGGGCACTTTGCCGCAGAGGCTTTCCAGTGCGGCGTGGCGTGGTCGGGCAGTGAGAGGGGTGGGGCCACCTTGTGGTTTGCCGGCAGAGAGCTCGGTGGTCTGGTGAGAGGGGCGCGGGCGGGCAAGTGGGGTGAGAGGGGGGCGGGCAGTGGGGTGAGAGGGGGGCGGGCAGTGGGGTGAAGGGGGGCGGGCAGTGGGGTGAGAGGGGGCGGGCAGTGGGTGAGAGGGGGGCGGGCAGTGGGGGGTGAGGAGGGGGGGGGCAGTGGGGGGCGGGCAGTGGGGTGAGAGGGGGGGCGGGCAGTGGGGTGAGAGGGGGCGGGCAGTGGGGTGAGAGGGGGCGGGGCAGTGGGGTTGAGAGGGGGGCGGGCAGTGGGGTGAGAGGGGGCGGGCAGTGGGGGTGAGAGGGGGGCGGGCAGTGGGGGTAGAGGGGGGGCGGGCAGTGGGGGTGGAGAGGGGCGGGCAGTGGGTAGAGGGGGGCGGGCAGTGGGGTAGAGGGGGGCGGGCAGTGGGGGCTGGAGGGGGGGGGCAGGGGTGAGAAGGGGCGGGCAGTGGGGTGAGAGGGGGGCGGGCAGTGCGGTGAGAGGGGGGCGGGCAGTGGGGTGAGAGGGGGCGGGGCAGGGGGAAGGGGGCGGGCAGGGGGTGAGAGAGGGGGCGGGGCAGTGGGGGTGAGAGGGGGGCAGGGGGGGTGAAGGAGGGGGCAGGTAGGGGGTGAAGAGGAGGGGGGGGGGGTGAGAGGTAGGGGGTGAGAGGGAGGGGGCGGGCAGTGGGGTGAGGGGGGTGGGCAGGGGGGGGCAGGTCATACACGTGCAAAGAAGGAAGACAGAAGAAGTAAAATGGTTGATTGTTTTCTTTCCAGCATTGAACGATAAACGCATATGATGTACGACATGACACCCGCTGGATGTGTTGAGTGACATTGGATAAACATTATAAACACGTCTGTCAGAGTAAAATACAATTTTTATATAAATTTCGTTAACACTCGACGAAGTCCATAATTCCCCCCGTTTTTAGAATCACAATGTCCCGAACAGACTTCACAGAGATGGAAAACCGTGACGAGCCAAGAGGTAAACGGCGCAAAGACGCTTTGACCTTGTTCGCTGCGACATCAGATCAGTACAAACAAACTGGAAGTAGACTCACCTTTCCCGGACCCTCCTCGTAATGTACACGACGAACCACCGACGTCCCGAAGCGGCGGACGAACTGTGCGGACACACGAGGTAACATTGCGAACCGAGGAAAAGGGAAGATAAATCACAACGAACGTGAAGGCCTCTGCTAACCAGGAAGTATGGCCAGGCAAGGACAGTCTTCTTCTTCTTCTTCTTTTATTTGTTTTTTTTTTAAACTGATTTATGTAGTTTCAACAGCAATTCTAATTTTCCTAAAATGTTTTTATACGTTTAGAAAATATTTAACTTAATTAAATAATATGTGATAAAAGGAGTACACCCAATTTAAGCGAAGAAATCGTCGGGTGTGTTCAGTTACAAGGCAGCTCGCTCGTGCTTCCCAAGCCAGGGTTCCTCATCAACGGAGAAGTTATTAGTATTATTATTATTACTAGTGCGTGCCCGTACTGTGCAGCTTCGTTCCTTCGCCTCTCCGTAAACGACGACTGGATTGGGGCATTGTTTCAATTAAGATCGGACCAACCGTATCATAAATGCCATAACTTGGGAAACACTCGCTGGGAAAACATACTCAGTCCCCCGCGTCAATTGTGACCTCATATCAAACGAAGAAAGAAGAAGAATTGTGACGCTACTCTCTCTCCCCTCTAGCTCGCCCCCTCCTCTTCCCCTCTCTCACCCCCCCCTCTCACACCCCTCTCCACACCCCTCTCTCCCCCCTCCTCCTCTCGCCTCTTCTCTCCCACCCCTCTCTCCCCCCCCTCCTCCCACCCCCTCTCTCCCACCCCCTCTCCCACCCCTCTCTCCCACCCCCTCTCTCCCACCCCCTCCTCTCCCAACCCCTTCTCTCCCACCCCCTCTCTCACCCCCTTCCCACCCCTCTCCCACCCCCTCTCTCCCCCCTCCTCTCTCGCCCCTCTGTAAATGTATTACAAATGTCTACCAAATGTCTACCTTTCCAACACTGAAAAAAGCAATAAAATGCCGTAACTTGGGAACCGCTTGTCCGATTAATATCAAACCTTGAAAAGGCACATCCGCGGGTCCCCGGCAATATTCCTGGCAAGTTTCAATCAGATCGGACCGGCGGTCGTCGAGCAAAGCGGTCGCAGACAGACAGACAGACAGACAGACAGACACACAGAGATTGCTGGAATTATAGATAGATGATGAGTAACCGATTGGTCGAGGAATCGGAGAAATCTCCCGCAGCAGATTATTGAACGCCGCACGATTGTGAAATGTACAAGTGCTTTAGACAAACATTGGCGGGAGGAAAGGTTTTGTACTCTCAAACTCTCAATCACACGTGCGCAACACAAAGTATCCGCAGCTCATCCGCCGTCTACACCGTCTACAGAATATAATCAAACATGAAGGACTGTTGTGAGGTCGGTGTGTTTTGTCACCCAAGAATCGTTTTCACCTTTGCCTCCTCCTCCCCTGGAAAGAAAACAAAAAACAAAAAACGATTTTTTTTCCCCCTTTTTTTGGTCCGGTGTTGATGTGGCACAGGCATGATGGGCCGAATGGCCTCCACCCGGTCCAATTTCCTTGCTTATCCTTGTGTATAATGTTCTGCAGTCTGCACAGCACCACTGGAGGCAGTCGAATCGTTTCGACTTACGTACCTGTATCAAACACAGCGTGTATTTGTCCGTTCTCCTTCATAAGGGCGATTTAAGAAGTGTTTTAAAAGCCAATCTTTTAACACAACTGTATGTTCACTACGGTCTGTTTTTCGGGATTAACAAAAACTCGAAAAACAATTTTCATAAAAAGAGTAATTACGTCTCTTCTTTTGGAGATGTAGACGGTGACTTGCAACCGGTATCAACGGCGGTGTACAGAAACATTTTTTTAAACCAATAAACACAAGGCACAGGGAGGTAAAAATTTCTACAGATGATGCGAAACATGCGCAGAGTAAAACGAGTGTTCATTTACATACATAGGATGTCAAATAAATAAAGAAGACGTAAGCACACCTCACGCTAGGCCGAGGCTTCGGACTTTTGGCACGCTCACGAGGCTGCGCCATCAAAACGAAACGTCCCAGAATCTAAAGAAAATATGGGAACATTTGTGCACACAGTGTTTTAAAATATCCCTTCTTGTTACGAAACATCATGTCTTCCAGTCTCCTTGAATATTTCAAATAAAGTAACTCCAACCTGTCATTTTTTAACGGCATTTTATACTCGTCCACATGGAAGACAAGGATGGCTGTCCGTTCCTCTGATTGGCTGTGTGAGAAGGCTAGGTGCAATGTCATTGGCTCCTGGCAAGATTGAACAATGCATCACCGAGGCGTATTACAAGGCGATGTTCGGAATCCGATTCCGTATTCGACGATTGGAAATCGTGGCCTAAATAACTATGTGTAAATAATCTTAACTAGCCAAAACCCCGTCACAGACGGATTCCGTTCCATGAGCCCAATAGGACAACCAGTGGCGGCTCTTGTAAGAGCCGGATCCCAGTCGATGTACTCCATGGCCTTACCTAATGAGGCCTACAAAACGTCCTTGCACACGACATTTTTGGTGTACACTACTCCTTTTTAATTTTTGGACTCCGGTTTTCACTATCGGTCGCACAAATTATGACCACACAAATATGACACTGAATTTTTTTGGAATCAAAATAGTTACATAGGACATAGCTCATAGGATATAGGTCATAGGACACATAGATAGGTACCAAATATGAAGTCTCTAACGTGAGACGTTAACCCGGGTTGAAGTAGAAGTCTCTAACGTGAGACCTTAACCCGGGTAGGGACTTCGATGACGCGACTGTGACCTTAACCCGGGTCGGGACTTCGATGACGTGGCTGTGACCTTAACCCGGGTAGGGACTTCGATGACGGGGCTGTGACGTTTCATCATGGAGTAAAGTATTCATCTGCTAAGGATTTTTTGGACGAAAAGTGTTTATTCTGCTTCAGAGTTGAAGGTTGACTATTGCCACTATGTGCGATGCACTCTTACAGGTACGAAGTTTCTTTCAGTCCAGGTCACAGTACCGAGAAAAACGTGACGCGACCGCTAGGAGGAGCACAAAATTGGTCCTTCAGTATTAATATATAGATAATACAAATAATTATCATTGGTAATCATGGCCAAATGCAATGCCCTCCCCTCTGGCGAACGAAGGAGTGAGTAAAGTTGTAATTTGGAGGAAGGGACTTGGAACCAGGACCATTTCAGTAAATGCATCGTTCAGCCACTCCACTTTGTTGCAAGTTGTGTCCATCAGGATTCAATCCTTGATGAAGGAGATCAGCATGCTCCGCAGGTGGACTTGACTCGATTTTCTTTTGTGCAGCGACGTAAGGACATTGGGAAGCACCGGTCATTTGTGTTAACTTGTGTAATAGGATGGTACACCGGTAACGCAGTTCCTCTTGAGCTGCATAGTCTCGGTTCGATTCCCAACCTGACTGAGCCTCAGACCCGAATTTGTTGGGGATGTATATCATTTATGAACCTGGGATCACAGCATCATGAGCTGTGTGGTGAAATTGGAAACACCAAGCAGGCAAAAACCGTTTTTTACATGAAACTTGTTCAGATTTCATCAAATGAATACCAACCAATCAAAACACACTCATGGTGTTCTGCTGAACAAACATCCATTATTGAAAGTGACCATGTTTCAGCACTTACTCACTCCTTATTTACACCGAAGGGAATTCCTGTCCAACGTGTGGGGATCAGCAGATTCTCTTTCCTGGAGATTTCCCCAGGCAGGACACAGGGTTGGGTGGGAGTCACCCTTCCCAGTGTGGGTTGACATCTGCGTGCCTGAGCAAACAGTGCCGGCTGTTCGACACTGGCCAACTTGGAGAAAAACAGGAACTTTGTCGAACTTAAGTGAGATGGACAGATCATGACAATTCCTGAGCAACTTGTTATTCATCACTGGAGCACTGGAACAAGGGGTGAGGGAGGGGGGGACGGTCGCAGAGACCACCAGACATGAGCATTTGTCAATTTTCAATGCATTAACTGATTAGTTTTATTTGAAGTTAATATTAAAGGAAATGAATTCACCCATTCAGGGAAGTTTATGTTTATATTCCCTTGAATGTAAAATTAAATGATTGTGGCATGATGTTTATACTCAGTACAACAAACATAGGGCCAATACCCCTGGGTGATCACCTGGTCGCGGCTAGATAAGATAACCAGGGAAGCAGTGGCAGGTATGGATGACTCACAAAATATATAACGGAGAAGAAAGTAAATACCTATGGATTTTGTATTTTTTTTTAATTGCCATGAACAAACTTTGGTACATCACGGGTGATGAAAGTCATGATCAAGTTTCATCGAAATTGTGTATATGGTTTCGGAGAAGAAAGTAAATACATATTTTGGGGGAAAACACCCCTGTAGACCCCCTTAGAGCCCGAGTTTTTTTTTAATTCCATGAACAAACTTTGGTAGATACACGGTGATGAACGTTGTGGTAAAGTTTCATTGAAATCCTATGTGTAGTTTCAGAGAAGTTGAAAGTATTTGTGGACGGACGGACGGACGCACGCACGCACACACGCCATCCCAGGAACTCCATGAACTACGTTCCAGGTGAGCTAAAAATCACCCACGTGTACAGATAGTAGTCAACAACCACAACTTACACACACTTACACACAATAACGAGCCGTTCGTGCTTTCCCATCGTCTCCGGTCGCTCACCTGGAGTGAGCACAATAAGGCTGCACTTAATTTTCGAAATTTTCATCCACAGACGTTTCTCGCATGGTTCCGTAATTTTTCCCAGTGCATCGGCTTCGATGTCCATCAGCACGTTTGATTTCAGCTTTCTACGTCATGCAAAGGTCCGAACATTAATATCAGTCAGTCAGTGAGTCCAAATGGTTAGAATTACCTAAATATATTGTTACGGATTCAGCGGTGGGGGTGGCGGGATTCGGACGAGTGATGTCAATCACTGTCCGTACCAGTTTGGTTTTCGCACCTACTCTCGACAGCCAAATGTTACAGATTCGGCGCCACCTAACCACGCCGTCTCCGGGTTATAACGCCGGCTGGTTCGGCACAGGCCTCGGTCACGTGCCTCGAATGCGATACCAACGTACCCTTGGACCTTACCAGTTGGGGAAATAGACCCCGTTACAGACTGTTTTGTCAGAGACCGAGCGAATTCTGCCAGTCTGTAACCATTTTTGGTTTTATATCCAAATCGAGCGGATCGTTCCTCGGCGCGGCAAACTTAATTCAAAGCGGCAACTTCATACGAATCAGCCAGATTTATTGGGGACACATCGGGGGAACACAACAAGCAAAGCATTCACGACAATGTATAATTAATCTATAACCCGTTCTTAACTAGGGGCTACGGATTATGGGTTTCGAAGGGACCCTAAGAGATAAACCTAAACAACATGCAGACAAGACATGGACAGCATGCAGTCAAGACACAGAGTACTTGGTGATGCTTCATGGATGAGAGGAAAAGTGTCAAAAGCCCGAATGCGGCTCGTGACAAGCCGATGTCTACGGATTCGAGCGCCCAAGCTCAAACACGCCGCGTGGAAAAATGGCGCTAGTCCAGTGGCGCAGCCCTCACGCACGCACTCTCGGCGTGTTCAGACCCCGCGAGGTTGACTGCACCAGAGCGAAAGATCCATGGTGGTATGCTCCAGCTGGCTTTTCACAAGGTCCAGCATACAAGTCCAGGCCTGGCCTGTTCACCAGATCGGGCCAAATCGAGGTATTGGGCTCCGCAGGCGGATCAACAAACGTGTTGAGCCGTGCCGTGAGTCGGGACAGAGGGTCCATGGTTAGACGCAGGTTGAACCTGTCGATGACCTCTCGAAGCCGACTCCAGACTCACACAGCAGCCAGGTCCTCTCGAAGCAGATTGCAGCCTACACCCTCAGGTTCAGTTCCTCCTTGGCAGATGGCAGACTCGACCCTCAGGTTCAGTTCCTCCTACTGCCGGTCGCACACTCGACCTCAGGCAGATCCTCTCCCAGCCCATGGCAGACAGACCTCATTTAGTCCTTCCTTGCCTTTCTTTCGGCTCGCTCTTTACGAAAAGCCGATCGCAAAAACCCTCATGCAGTTTCTCCTACTGCCGATCGCACCACCTCGGCGCTCTCAGTCCCACCTTTTCGCCTCTCGGCCGACTGCTTCTCTCGGCCACACCCTCTCAGCCGACTGGGCGGGGCCTCATCCGGAGAGGGGAAGGAAGAAGAAGAAGCTCTCGGTACACCAGAGAGAGATCTTTTGGCACGCGTCACGAGGCTGCGCATCAACACGAAACGTCAGAATCTAAAGAAAAATATGGGAACATTTGTGCAGCACAGTGTTTTATAAAATATCCCTTCTTGTTACGAACATCATGTTCCAGTCCCTCCTTGAATATCTTTAAATAAAGTAACTCAACCTGTCCAATTTTTAACGGCATTTATACTCGTCCAACATGAAGACAAGATGGCTGCCGTTCCTCTGATTGGCTGTGTGAAGGCTAGGTGCAATTCATTGGCTCCTGAGCAAGATTGAACAATAGCATCACGAGGCTATCTACAAAGGCGATATTCGGAATCCGATTCCGTATTGACGTTGGAAATCGTGGCCTAAATAACTTGTGAATATAATCTTAACTAGCCAAAACCCGTCACAACGGATTCCGTTCCATGAGCCCAAATAGGACAACCTAGTGGCGGCTCTTGTAAGAGCCGTATCCCAGTCGTTGTACTCCATGGCCTACTAGATGAGGCTACAAAACGTCCTTGCACACGACATTTTTGGTGTACACTATCCTTTTTAATTTTGACTCCGGTTTTCACTATCCGTTCTGCAAAATTATGACCACACAAATATGACACTGAAATTTTTTGCGAAGTCAAATATTACATAGGACATAGCTCATAGGATATAGGTCATAGGACACATAGATAGGGTACCAAATATGAAGTCTCTAACGTGAGCGTTACCCGGGTGAAGTAGAAGTCCCTCTAACGTGAGACCTTAACCCGGGTATGGGACTTCGGATGACGCGACTGTGACCTAACCGGGTCGGGACTTCGATGACGTTGGCTGTGACCTAACCCGGTAGGGACTTCGATGACGCGGCTGTGACGTTTCATTCAATCAGGGTAAAGTAATTCATCTGCCTAAGGTATTTTTTGGAAACTGAAAAGTGTTTATTCTGCTTCAGAGTTGAGGTTGACTATTAGCCACTACTGTGCGATGCACTCTTACAGGGTACGAAGTTTCTTTCAGCCAGGCGTCACATACCGAGAAAAACGTGACGCGACCGCTTAGGAGAGCAACAAAAACTTGGTCCTTCAGTAGTAAGTTATAGATAATACAACATAATTATATTGGTAATCATCGGCCAAATGGCCACAATCCCTCCCCTCTGGCGAACGAAGCGAGTGAGTAAAGTTGTAATTTGGAGAGGGACTTGGAACCAGGACCATTTCAGTAATGCATCGTTCAGCCACTCCACTTTGTTGCAAAGTTGTGTCCATCAGGATTCAATCCTTGATGAAGGAGATCAGCATGCTCCGCAGGTGGACTTGACTCGATTTTCTTTTGTGCAGCGACGTAAGGCTCAGGAGGCATTGGGAAGCACCGGTCATTTGTGTTAACCTTGTGTAATAGGAGGTACTACCGGTAACGCAGTTCCTCTTGAGCTGCATAGTCTCGGTTCGATTCCCAACCTGACTGAGCCTCAGACCCGAATTTGTTGGGAATGTATATCATTTATGAACCTGGGATCACAGCATCATGAGCTGTGTGGTGAAATTGGAACACCAAGCAGGCAAAAACCGTTTTTTACATGAAACTTGTTCAGATTTCATCAATGAATACCAACCAATCAAAGAACACACTCATGGTGTTTCTGCTGAACAAACATCCATTATTGAAAGTGACCATGTTTCAGCACTATCTCACTCCTTATTTACACCGAAGGGATTCCTGTCCAACGTGTGGGATCAGCAGATTTCTCTTCCTGGAGATTTCGCCAGGCAGGACACAGGGTTGGGTGGGATCACCCTTCCCAGTGTGGTTGACATCTGCGTGCCTGAGCAAACAGTGCCGGCTGTTCGACACTGGCCAACTTGGAGAAAAAACAGGAACTTTGTCGAACTTAAGTGAGATGGACAGATCATGACAATTCCTGAGCAACTTGTTATTCATCACTGGAGCATACTGGAACAAGGGGTGAGGGAGGGGGGGACGGTCGCAGAGACACCAGACATGAGCATTTGTCATTTTCAATGCATTTAACTGATTAGTTTTATTTGAAGTTAATATTAGGGAAATGAATTCACCCATTCAGGGAAGTTTATGTTTATATTCCTTGAATGTAAAATAAATGATTGTGGCTGAATGTTTATACTCAGTACAACAAACATAGGGCCAATACCCTGGGTGATCACCTGGTGCGGCTAGATAAGATAACCAGGGAACAGTGCAGGTATGCATGACTCACAAAAATATATAACGGAGAAGAAAGTAAATACCTATGGATTTTGTATTTTTTTTTAATTGCCATGAACAAACTTTGGTACATCACGGGTGATGAAGTCATGATCAAGTTTCATCGAAATTGTGTATATGGTTTCGGAGAAGAAAGTAAATCATATTTTGGGGACACACCCCTGAGACCCCCTATAGAGCCCGAGTTTTTTTTAATTCCATGAACAAACTTTGGTAGATACACGTGAATGAACGTTGTGGTAAAGTTTCATTGAAATCCTATGTGTAGTTTCAGAGAAGTTGAAAGTATTTGTGGACGGACGGACGGACGCACGCACGCACACGAACGCATCCTCAGGAACTCCATGAACTAACGTCCAGGTGAGCTAAAATCACCAGTGTACAGATAGTAGTCAACAACCACAACTTACACACACACTTACACACAATAACGAGCCGTTCGTGCTTTCCCATCGTCTCCGGTCGCTCACTCTGGAGTGAGCACAATAAGGCTGCACTTAATTTTCGAAAATTTTCATCACAGACGTTTTCGCATGGTTCCGTAATTTTTCCCCAGTGCATCGGCTTCGATGTCCATCAGCACGTTTGATTTCAGCTTTCTACGTCATCAAAGGTCCGAACATTAAATATCAGTCAGTTCAGTGAGTCAAATGGGTTAGAATTACCTAAATATATTGTTACGGATTCAGCGGTGGGGGTGGCGGGATTCGGACGAGTGATGTCAATCAACTGTCCGTACACCGTTTGGGTTTTCGCACCCTACTCTCGACAGCCAAATGTTACAGATTCGGCGCCACCTAACCACGCCGTCTCCGGGGTTATAAACGCCGGCTGGTTCGGCACAGGCCCTCGGTCACGTGCCTCGAATGCGATACCAAACGTAACCCTGGACCTTACCAGTTGGGAAATAGACCCCGGTTACAGACTGGTTTTGTCAGAGACCGGAGCGAATTCTGCCAGTCTGTAACCATTTCTTGGTTTTTATATCCAAATCGAGCGGATCGTTCCTCGGCGCGGCAAACGATTAATTCAAAGCGGCAACTTCATACGAATCAGCCAGATTTATTGGGGACACAATCGGGGGAACACAACACAGCAAAGCATTCACGACAATGTATAATAATCTATACCCGTTCTTAACTAGGGGGCTACGGTTAGGTTTCGAAGGGACCCTAAGGAGATAAACCTAAACAACATGCAGACAAGACATGGACAGCATGCAGTCAAGACACAGAGTACTTGGTGATGCTTCATGGATGAGAGGAAAAGTGTCAAAAGCCCGAATGCGGCTCGTGACAAGCCGATGTCTACGGATTCGAGCGCCCAAGCTCAAACACGCCGCGTGGAAAAATGGCGCTAGTCCAGGGTCGCAGCCCTCACGCACGCACTCTCGGCGTGTTCAGACCCCGCGACGGTTGACTGCACCAGAGCGAAAGATCCATGGTGGTATGCTCCAGCTGGCTTTTCACAAGGTCCAGCATACAAGTCCAGGCCTGGCCTGTTCACCAGATCGGGCCAAATCGAGGTATTGGGCTCCGCAGGCGGATCAGACAAACGTGTTGAGCCGTGCCTGAGTCGGACAGAGGTCCATGGTTAGACGCAGGTTGAACCTGTCGATGACCTCTCGAAGCCGACTCCAGACTCACACAGCAGCCAGGTCTCTCGAAGCAGATTGCAGCCTACACCTCAGGTTCAGTTCCTCCTTGGGCAGATGGCAGACTCGACCCTCAGGTTCAGTTCCTCCTACTGCCGGTCGCACACTCGACCTCAGGCAGATTCTCTCCCAGCCCATGGCAGACAGACCTCATTCAGTCCTTCCTTGCCTTTCTTTCGGCTCGCTCTTTACGAAAAGCCGATCGCAAAAACCCTCATGCAGTTTCTCCTACTGCCGATCGCCACCACCTCGGCGTCTCAGTCCCACCTTTTCCGCCTCTCGGCCGACTTGCTTCTCTCGGCCACACCTCTCAGCCGACTGGGCGGGGCCTCATCCGGAGAGGGGAAGGAAGAAGAAGAAGCTCTCGGTACACCACCACCGCACGAACAATAAACAGCCTCTTACACTCCCGACAACACTGTAACGTCCATTTACCGAACAACCTGGCTAAACATGGCATTCAAGTGGGATCTGGACTAATCCTATATTTTAATAACATACTAAGGGCCATTCTGCAACAATATATATTATATATATTACTATATATATATATTTGGCAGTTTCTGCAAAGCTTGCACACCCCCATAGGCAATGGCATCACAACATTCT
>CM068959.1:125434414-125463014 GCA_035128595.1 Eptatretus atami | reverse complement strand
AAAAACGAGAGAGATTAGTACTAGTAGTGGTGGTAGTAGTCGTCGTAGTAGTGCTAATGATAAATAATTTTATTAATAACAATAATATGATAGTGAGTGAATGTATAATGTATCCAAGCTGTCCGCAGGCGTAGTAAGTAGTAGTAGTCCGTAGTAGTGGTAGTATGTGGTAGTAGTTATAGTGGTGTATAAATAATGGTATTAATAATAACCAAGATAGAATAGTGATGTTATGTATAATGTATCCAAGCCGGTCCCGCAGGCATGTAGTATATAGTGGTAGTATGGTAGTAGTAGTAGTCGTTAATAGTGGTAGTATAAATAAATGGATTAATAATAACAATATATGATAGTGATGTTATGTATAATGTACCAAGCCGGTCCCGCAAGGCGTAAGTAAGTAGTAGTAAAGTAGTAGTAGTTATAGTGGTATATAAATAATGTATTATAATAACAAGATATGATGTGATGTGATGTATAATGTATCCAAGCCGGTCCCGCAGGCGTAGTTAGTAATAGTAGTAGTTGAGTTATACTGGTATATAAATTTATGGTAAAAATAAAAAGATATGAATAGTGATGTGAGGTGGATGATGTATACAAGCCGGTCCCGCAGGCATAGTAGTAGTAGTAGTTAGTATATAGGAGTGGTAAGTAGTAGTAGTAGTATAGTGGTAGTATAAATAATGGTATTAATAATAACATATGATAGTGATGTGATGTATAATGTATCCAAGCCGGTCCCCAGGCAAGTAGTAGTATGTAGTATAGTGGTAGTAGTAGTCGTAGTTATAGTGTAGTATAAATAATGGTCTTAATAATAAACAATATATGATAAGGATGTATTATAATGTATCCAAGCGGTCCCCCAGGCATAGTACTAGTTAGGGGTAGATCGTCGTAGTAGAGTGCTATAATAAATAATGTTATTAATAATAACAATATATGAAAGTGCATGTGATGGTATAGATGTAATCCAAGCTGGGTCCGCAGGCGTAGTAGTAGTAGTAGTCCGTAGTAGGGTAGTAGTGGTAGTAGTTATAGTGGTAGTATAAATAATGGTATTAATAGTAAACAAGATATGATAGTATGTTAGTAAATGTATTCCAAGCCGGTCCCCAGCAAGGCATAGTAGTTGTCGTAGTAAATAGTAGTTATCGTGGTAGTATAAATTATGGTATTAATAATAACAATAATATGATAAGTGATTGATGTATAATGTATCCAAGCCGGTCCCGCAGCATAGTAAGTATAGTATAGTATAGTAGTTATAGTGTAGTATAAATAAGGTAAATAAATAATAACAATATATGAATAGTGATGTGATGTAAATGTCAAGCCGGTCCGCAGGCGACCAAAACCGTCGGGTCGATTCTCGCCCTGCAGGAGGTTTCCACGTTCCCAGCCCGTCCAGCCCGTCCAGCCCGTCCCGCCCGTCCACCCGTCCAGCCCGTCCAGCCCGTCCAGCCCGTCCGCCCGCCCGCCCGTCCCAGCCGTCCAGCCCGTCCAAGCCGTCCCGCCCGTCCCGCCTTTCACCATTTACTTCGCCCCGCGAATCATCCCTGCCGCTGTGCCTGCGGATCCTCCGGCCCATTCCTTCCACGAAGGTTAAAAATGGAAGGAAATCGGAAAAACTCTTTTTTTTAAATTATTATTTTTTTAAATAAAAAATTAAAAACGATCTTTTTGTTGGAAACTTGAGGGACAGAGAGGTTAAAACGCGGGTGATCTTTACTTTTTTCCGGGACTGACAAAGCATCGAGTTCGTGACACAGAGACATGTGATAGAGGGACAGGTAGTCGTCCAGGTAGTGAGGATCGTGCACCCTTGTCAATGCAATGAGGGGGGTAAGGACCACACTGAAGGGTCTCAGTGGGACAGGTACGACTACCCAAGGTATGTGTGTGCAGGTGGTGCCTGGACTACCTAATAACAATCACACCGTTAATTATCAAAGGTTGAATAAAACAAGTGTAAGTGACAAAGTATTGAGTGGAACATGTATAAACGTGTCCGAGTGTGAGTGGCACACGTGTGTCCTTCCGTGTCTGGGATAGTGAGTGGTATCCTTTATGCAGGTCCAGGTGTGTCCTTGTAAAGGTGAGCTGGAATGATTCGATTATTTCGTTCTTAACGATTTGTTGAACTAATTTTTTTTTTTAACTTTTCTTTTCTTTGCCCTACTCAACCAAACCAGCCTTATGGGATTAATGAAATCGTACTAAAACCCGCCAATTGTGTGTATGTGTGTGTGTATGTGTGTGTGTGTATGTGTGTATGTGTGTGTGTATATGTGTGTGTATGTGTGTATGTGTGTATGTGTATACGTGTGTGTATGTGTGTGTGTGTGTATGTGTGTGTGTGTGTGTGTGCAATGTCTGAACCTTATCTGACTCAAGAACGGATTAGTCGATCTCCAGCAAAGTTTGCACCCAGGCTCAGGTGAAATAAATCTCCTTCATCGCCACGAAGGCAAGTGGTTCAACCACTGACCACTGCTACTGCCTTAGGTAAGGGGTATTAACACCATATTTCACTCCCATACGGGACTGGCAGGGTGGCCGAGACTAGAGGGACACATACTCGCCTCTAAGCTGTCAAGCCTGGGTTCAAGTCGCAATCCAGCTATAAGCTGTCATCTTGGTGTTTCGTAGGCAGGGTGATTCATCGATGTGTGTGTCGTCCCTCGGACGGACATTAGTTGGTGGACGTTAAAGATCCCCACGGTGTCCTTCGCAAAGAGGAGGTGAGCTATCGCCAGCACCATGGCCAAATTACAAATTTCTGGTCTAACCAGAAGAGGGCATTGCATCAGCGGCACAGTCGGACGCTCAGCCAATGATGCTACCCAGCAGCCCGGTGCATATGAACGAAAGAAGTTCATGGAGTCACAGAAGCTCAGTCCATTGAGGCATGGTAGTTCAGTCCATGAAGTAACGTCTGGTATCTACCATGGAGTGAAGGTAGTTCAGTCCATGGAGTCACGTCTGGTATCTACTGTGAGTCAATGGTAGTTCAGTCCATGGAGTCACGTCTGGTATCTACCATGGAGTGAAGGTCGTTCAGTCCATGGAGTCACGTCTGGTATCTACTGTGGATCACGGTAAGCTCAGTCCATGGAGTCACGTCTGGTATCCATCTGTGAGTCATGGTAGTTCAGTCCATGGAGTCACGTCTGGTATCTACCATGTAGTGAAGGTAGTTCAGTCCATGGAGTCACGTCTGGTATCTACCATGGAGTGAAGGTCGTTCAGTCCATGGAGTCACGTCTGGTATCTTCTACCATGTAGTGAAGGTAGTTCTGTCCATGGAGTCACGTCTGGTATCCACCAGGAGTGAAAGTCGTTCAGTCCATGGAGTCACGTTTGGTATCTACTGTGGAGTCACGGTAGCTCAGTCCATGGAGTCACGTCTGGTATCCACTGTGGAGTCATGGTAGTTCAGTCCATGGAGTCACGGCTGGTATCTACCATGTAGTGAAGGTAGTTCAGTCCATGGAGTCACGTCTGGTATCTACCATGGAGTGAAGGTAGTTCAGTCCATGGAGTCACGTCTGGTATCTGCTGTGGAGTCACGGTAGCTCCGTGCATGGAGTCAATATCTGGTATCTACTGTGGAGTCACGGTAGCTCAGTCCATGGAGTCACATCTGGTATCTACTGTGGAGTCATGGTAGTTCAGTCCATGGAGTCACGTCTGGTATCTATTGTGGAGTCACGGTAGCTCAGTCCATGGAGTGACATCTGGTATCTACTGTGGAGTCATGGTAATTCAGTACATTGAGTCAACATCGTTCAGTCCATGGAGACACGTCTAGTATCTCCTGTCGAGTCAGGTCGTTCAGTCCATGGAGTCATGTTTTATTAGTTAATGTGGAGTCACGGTAGTTCAGTCCATGGAGTCACAGTCTGGTATCTCCTGTCGAGTCAGGTAGTTCAGTCCATGGAGTCTTGTTTTATTAACTAATGTGGAGTCACGGTAGCTCATGGAATCACTTTGAGAACAGATCATCAATATCATCAACATGAATGATCTCACTGTAGGATCTGCTGGAGATTTGATGAACCTGCAAAGAAAACACCTCTGGTGGACCATAGGGCACCTGCGACATGAGGTGAAGGTGAACTCGTTAATTTGCTGTATTTGTTATTCAAGCCAAAACAATTGTGAATTTTTCCTTACCAATGCATATCCTGTCAAGCAGAGAGGATAACTCAATTGGTGACATTAGCTGGAGGAGAATGGACTGGCCAAAATTGAAGTGCAAGGAAGTGTTTCAGGTCATGAAAGAGGTTAGGGTGCAGAGAGAAGAATGCTTGGGATAGAGGGGTGTAGAGAGGAAAAAAAAAACTCATGCAACTGATCCCATAAGAAGGTGGGATTAACTTGGGCCATGAAAATAGTCGAAATGGGACTACTGATGGGAATTAGGAATTTGGCCATGGTGCCGGCGATAGCGTGCCTGCTCTTGGAGAAGTTGAACCCAGGCTTGGAGATGAGTGCAGGCCATCCTGCCAGCCCCAAAGTACTCGACCAATTAGTAAAATGGGAGTTTCACGTTGAATACGAGCCTTTCGGGGTTGGGTTCGACTTGAACTTTCTTATTCGATTCTCCTTGCAGCAATCTCTCCCAAGATATGATGAAAATCTCATCAGATTTATCTCAGGTTGTCATGATATATCATCAGAGATTTCTTTAATGGAGCACAAGTAGTACATCATTGATTAGGGATGGGTATGATGATATATGAGTTGGACCACACTTTGTCCCAGACAGCAGTTTACTATATATATATATATATGTATATGTATACACTGCTTACAGTTACACCTTGTTTGCTTTTTGCATCTTCTAGTGAGTTCTCAGCTTAAAGAGATTGTTACTCAGGTGCAACCATGATGCTGGCTCTGCTGCTGTGCTCTGCTGTGTCCACGGCCACTGTTGTGTTCAGACAAGAGTCAGACTCTCCGCTCTTCACATACGAAGGTGAGGAGGGAGAATAAGTTATCGGGGACACCTAAGCAGCTTCTCATCTTCCTTATAAATTTCTCAAAAGAAAAATAATAAATCTTTGTTATTTCATTTGAATGTAACTGTACTTGTAATAAATCCAAACAAATTTTTTTTTTAAATAATAATATAAGGAAACTCTTCGAGGTCACCACATACGCCTCCGCCCACATTATTACATAATTATAATACTTGTACCAAGTTTGATTTAAATCCCTGAACCCAGATTCAAAATATTAAATAATTCCGGCTGCCAGACCCTGTGACCTATGAATTACTCATGAACACCCTAGTGTCCCCAGGACTTCAGGAACGTGTGGGTGAAGTTTCCCTTTGATGTCAAGCCGTTCTGGAGAAGAAGATTTTTTTTTACGGCTTATTCTTCAAAAAATCATAGTTGCCAAACCACGCGACCTATGACGTCATAGGTGGAGAACTTTTTGTTCCTCATTGATAGGTGATCATCCCTTGAAAATAAGTTTATTCCTCGCAACCTGTCAGCTCCATTCTCGTGAGATAACAAAGAGGCAAGGGTTTTTGAAAGTTTATTTTTTTTTCTTCTTGTGTCTTTTTATGTTAAAAGAAAAATTGTTGCCAAACCATCTCACTGATGACGTCATCAATTTCTCCCCCCCCCCCCACACATACACACAATAGCCATAGAAGACCCTCAAAATTTTCATTACTGCATCGGATTAAAGCTTCAACGTATGCAATTATGATGTCATAACGAAGCCACCTATGACGTTATCAAAACATCTCACTTGTTTCCCATGGCGAGTACTTCACGTGTGCCAAGTTTCAATACTTTCCATGGAGCGGTTGCGGAGATAAAGAGGTCCAAATTTTTCTTTTTTTCTTTACCAACATGGCTGCCACACCACATGACCTATGACATCATAATTATCAGAAAAAACATTCTACATGAGTCGTTGCACCGATGGTGAGAATTTCGTTTCAATTAGATAAGCGGTTGCAAAGAAAACAGAAAATTTTTGCTCCCCACTATAAACTCCCTCCGTTGACCCCCTCCGACCGTGATTTTGTGTTTTTTTTTTTCATGCCATGAAACTTTGGTACATCACGGGTGATGAAGGTTGTATTCAAGTTTCATCGGAATTGCATGGGTAGTTTCTGCAAAGAAAGCAAATACCTATTTTGTGGGACAACCCCCCCCCCACAACCCCCGATTTTGTTTTTTCATGCCGTGAACAAACTTGTGTACATCAAGGATGCATGAAACGGTTTCGGTTGACAGTTTCATTGAAATTGTGTGTGTAGTTTCAAAGAAGAAATTGTAAGTGTTTGTGGATGAACAGACGGACAGACTGACGGGCTGACGAACGGATGGACGGACAGATGACGCGCCATCCCATAAGCTCCCCTGAACTACGTTCCAGGTGAGCTAAAAATCATACTTATTCCCCATTAGGAGTACTTAACATGTGCTAAGTTTAATTTTTTTCCCATGGAGCGGTTTCGGAGATACAGAGGTCCAAAGTTTTTCCTTTTTTTCAACATGGCTGCCACACCATGTAACCTATGACGTCATAATTATCACAGCAACATTCAAGACAAGCCGGTAGGCAACATGGGTGGTCGCTCGACCAAGGCGAATTTGAAATATGTAGATAAGAGAACACATCAGATGGCATTTTTGCCATTCGTTGTTCCATATAGGAACATGACGAGCAACTGTCCATTCATCATTTGTGTTCGATTCCCTAACCCTACGTTAGGGAATCCCAACGCGAACGTTGGGGTGAAAGCATGTAGTAATATAATTGCATACTAGTCATACAGTTTTTGATGGATCGGGCTGAAATTTTTTTGACAAAGAGGATTTTTTTTGCCGATTTTTGATTTTCGAAAAAAAAAAAATATATATAAATATTTTTCGGATTTTTTCAAAAATTTCAAAGTCCCGTTGCTCGGCAACGGTGACGTCCATAGCAACGGTGCTCAAAAGCATACAACTAGATCCTGGTATGAACCTACCAGTCAAGTTTCATCAAAATCGGTTGACTCCTCTGGCCTTCAGAGCCGTCCATTACATACAAACAAACAGACAGATATACAGACAGACGGAAAACATGAGAATAAGGGTAGTCTGGCGACCACCCAATGGTGAAAATTTCATGTCAATCGGATAAGCTGTTGCAGAGAAAACGGAGAAAATGAGTATGGACGGACTTACGGACAACCTGAAAACATAATGCCACCGGCAACTTCGTCAGCAGGGGCATAAAAGTAAGCATCCTCGGTGAACCGATGAGGGTGAATATGCAAATCAACCAAACTTTGGATTTGCAGCATTGTGGCTGAAACACAACCTTCATGATACCTGGATGTGAACATTTACAAGTGGACAGTGTTCACACCTCTCCACCAGTCTCAGCATTCCAGCAATTCCGATGATATCCAAGGGGATGGTACTACTACCTTGTGATAAGGTGAAGCACTAGACCGGATATATATATATAAGGTCCTTACACGTCGACCACAGAGTGAATATCATACTTTCACAAAACACTCATGGAGATTTTCATGATTACAATACACAAGGAACTTTGATGCAAGAGGAGACAACTTGGCCCATCAACTCTGTGCCACATCAGTGAGAGGTGGGGGGCATGTCGTGGGGATCATTCAAAATTATAAATTCTTTCGATGAGATTCTTACACAGACATCACCATCATGACACACAGGTATGAAATCACTGATCCATACTTCAGCTCCAGGTAGTGGACAAAAATTGGAAACACCTGGGTAAATGACGGACACTAAGCAACGGCTTCCACACAGGTGTGGCCCATGTGTTAATTAAGTAAACAACATCCCAACATGCTTAGGGTAATGTATAAAAATGATGCACAGGCCTGGTTGCCCGATAATTATGGCTAGCATTGCTGGAAGAGGAGACTCCCAAATGCCCCCCATCCATAGAGCACGTGTGGTCACCCACCGGTTTGATGAGCACGACGCTGATGTTATCCATATGTCATGACGTTCTCAGTCACCAGATCTGAACCCAATCGAGCATTCATGAGATATTCTGGAACGACGTCTGAGACGGCGGTTTCAACCTCCATCAGACAAGTGAGAGTTGATTGACTTTCTGGAAGAATGGCGCCGCATCCCACCTGTAGAATTCCAGATGCTGGAGGACTCTATGCCGAGGCAGTTTCATTCGGATAAAGGAGTACAGTCCTTGACGGGCCGCCACTCCGACACAGGATACTCGAATGGCAGATTATCCCAGTGAGCTGGTCCTCATTTTGCCGACCTTGGAAAGATGACAGGCTGAGTCAACCCTCCTGGTGTTATTTCAACGGCTCAACAGGGGCTTAAACTCAGGACCCTAATACGTTAAGCCAACCACGTTAACTGTTAACTCAACACCAGGCTGGTGGAGTTGACTAGCTAAGAATCACCAGGCTGGTGGAGGTAACTCGCTAAGAATCACCAGGCTGGTGGAGGTAGCTAGGTAACTATGCTTTAACTACATTAACTTCTGAGTGAAAGACCCTTGCCTTACTATCGTCTTGCATCTACTCTTCTTAATCTCTCAGGTTGTGGCCCCTGGTTCTGTTGCTGTCTGTTCTGCTGAAGAACTCCAACACACCTATCTTGTCCACACCTTTCATTATCTTAAACATCTCGATCGTATCTCCTCGTAACCGCCTCCTTTCTAATGTATAAAGCCCCGTCTCCTTCAGCCGCTCCTCATCGCTGAGTCCACCTAGGCCCGCAATCAATCTACTACCCTCTATCTGGTATATATGTCCTTCCTGAGTTGTGGTGACCAAAACTGCACACAATATTCGAGATGTGGTCTCATTAAATTCCTGGTTACCCCTCCATCCCCCTCCCCACATTTCTATTACCACCCCCAGACCCTTCTCCTGTGTGACACGCTCCAGGATTGCCCCTTTCATCTTGAGAACTCTGTTTCCATTGTTCTTCCCCATCCCCAGCACCTTACACTTCTTTGTGTTGAACTGCATCTGCCAATCTTTTGCCCAATCCATGAAAGTATCTCGACGTTCCTGACTCTTATCTCACCCCACTTGCTCTATTCACAGCAGCAGCCTCCGCTATTGGTGTTTGTTTAAGTGTCTGAGTCTGATGCTTGAGCTTGTACATATATTACATAGGCAATAAACACATTCGGGGACACGAGTGCACTCTTACATTAATCGAAAAAGACATTCGTAGACAATGGACAAATCATTAGAGTATATGGAGTTTGAATGGCAGGATCCCATAATCACGAGCTATGTGACCAGCAAGACAACGGTCAAACAGGCCAACCCAGTCGGTGCTGTTCAGAGCAGGTGCCAATGAACGGGGCAACGTTGTGAGACCGTTGAGATGGAGGAATGACAGACACAGGGCTAATTCTGGGGCTTTGTAGTCGTGAGTTGACCAGCGACAAAGAACTCTACTGCTTTCTTTTCCTAATTGTTGACATTCTAGATAATCACATTTGGCTGATACACCTTGATGAATTTCCCATTGAAATGAAAAAGGTCTCTTTTCACTCCTCTGTGGAAGTTTGCAGAAAGTCTCATGATCAGGAAGTTGTACTGGCCGGACAGGACTCTGGGATGCATTATCATTAGCTCACCCGGACTCAAGTCCGGTGAGCTTACTCAATCGAACGGCGTCCATAGGTGTGTCAGTCATTCAGTGAGTCATTTAGACACACGGTTTTGATGAAACTTGACCACAACCTTCATCACTCATGATGCACCAAAGTTTGTTCATGGCACAAAAAAAGATCAGGGTCTTGGAGGGGGGGGGGGGGGGTTCTGTGGGGGTTTTGAGTGACTGTTGATTGTGATCCAGGTGAGCTTCAGGACGCACGGTCCTCTTGTTGGTTCAGACCCTGGTGAAAAACCAAATGATCAGGACCTCCCCAGACGCTGCCTCATTCATTGGCAAACTTCTCAAATGTACGAAGTCACAAGATCGCATGTTTTTTTGTTACATCAAATGAAGCTGCTCACACTTGATGGTTTTCGCTGCAAGTTAAACTTTTACACCAGTTGTAAAATCGTCTACACTTCAGTTGTTTACTCACACTGTGACTGTCTGCCGTGTGAGTAGACTGCGGTGTAATCTGGCACAGTCAAAGGATTCAGTATTTTAACAGCGATGCCAATATTACTCATTTAATTCCCCTTTACAGATACGTATATTGTCTTATTCAAACCACAAAGTCTCTTTCTCGAGAGAGGGAAACTTCGAGATGCTTGAATTGGGTGAATAATTTGAAGGAGGCTTAAATGTGAAACCACCCAGCCCAGCATTCCGTCCATTCTGTAACGAAGGTCATGCCCCGACTGAGAGATTCCCAAACCGGTTTGGCTGCTGAACCTTTGGGGGCAAACATTCTCTTTGAACTCAAACCCAAAAGAATTCCAATGAGATATGAAGATCAAACCTTCTCCCCCTGTTCACCTCCTTCTTGTATATACTGTCACTCAGGTGGAAAGTGGTGTTCGGCTAATTTGGAAACTTTTTGTGAACATCAACTTAGCTGTCACAACCCTTTGCTGAGAGATAACGTTTCAAGCAAATAGTTGTTGATTCCAACGATAGCTCATGGCATTTCTCCACACTGACCACACTGGCTAACTCGAAACAAGTTGGCTCGTTAAGTTGTTCATCAATGCTTAGCCAGGATTTAAGTTCATAATGAAAGGTTTGACTCCTTTCTGAATTAGAAGAGCTGCAATCAGATTGTTTACGTCAAAGCATTCGAAGAAAATATTATGTTTGTGGGGTAGATGAAGGAATTTCAGAGAAAAGGTAGGATTGTATAGAGTAGCGTGGCCCGTGGACGTGTAGGAGACATCTCAATGTAATTAAGTAGGGAAACTATGAGCTTAAGTGTTACGTATCACCACATGGGGGGGGTGGTGCTGTGTTAATTAGGTAGGGAGTAAGGCCAATTTCTCCCAGTATGTGATTGCCCCCCTGTGACCTTTTCCTATGTATTTGCATTTCCAAGACCGGCGATAAAAAGGAATCACGTCCTTAAAACAACAACAACAACCGAGCCGGACATTTCCGAGCAGGCGAAAACCCTGCCTCCAGGAATGACAACTCGCAAACTACGCCCCTGGAGTGGATGATTAATGGGCGTGGTGTCAGGGAGGAGAGAGTCAGGATCGGAGTCGGGTTCCGAGGAAGGAGCGGGACAGAAGCGAGTGAGGCAGGATCGGCGGGTGGAAGAGAAGGGTATTACGGCTGGCTCCTCTCGACATGATGAAGAAGGTTGCACGATTCTCGTGTTGGTGCTGAGGCGGATTTGCCCGCGTGATGGAGCAAGGTGCTGGCCATTGACTGTTCAGCGGGATTGTGTGAGACCGCGCCTCGAAGCCTCGTGTTGTGTCACCGGGGAAGGAGAGGAGGAGCGGCGGCGGCACGTGCAATCGTGAAAAGAAACTGCACGGCGGTTTCTGAGCCCTGGTGTTGAGTATCACTGCCCGAATTGCCTCCTGTACTACGTTTCCCACCCAGAGAGTGGCTGGGCGCCATTTTGGGTGTGTTTTCCCGTGCAGTGACGACGTGGTTTGGCGAACCCCAAGCTTCAGAAACTCATCTCTGGGCACACAGCTAAGTGCTGGGTGAAGGGAGGATTATTCTTTTATTTATTCTGTCCCCTTGTCTGTATTAAAGTCTGTGTGGAGGCACCTCAAATAGGAATTTAGTTTACCTCGCGTTCCATTTTTATAATTACACTTTGAATTATTACCGTTGTAAATATTTGATTTATTTTCATGTTTATTTAAGTTGCTTTTGTTGTCTAGTTGTCGTGGGTTCGAGTATAAACCCATGTACCTCTGTCCTTGCCGCCCTCCCGTCCCGCGTGCACCAATAATCTCCGAGAATCTCGGCTGTAAGCCTCCAAAGGAAATTGTTCGGCTATCCATCCAGGTAGGGGCTAACCCTCTGGACACGGCAATAAGTCCTGGTGCTTGGAATTGTTGGGATCAGATTTGTGAAAATTAATCATTTGTATGTAGTGATTGATCCCCTCCAATTTGTTTCCACCATAGAAATCTCCAACATACACCTTGAGGTGCAGGCAGATTCCACCAATGTCTCCACTCTCCGCGGTGGGAACGTCGTACTACCCTGCCGGTATACCTACGAGGGGCCAGAGGGGCCGAGCAGCATCAGAGATATTGTTCGCATTCAATGGACCAAAGTGCTTTTACCATCGTGGGAGGAAGAGGGTGTCCTTGCAGCGTTGGGACAGCATGAGAGGGTCTACAATACCTACACTGGGCGAGCGAGGCTTCGGAGGCAGGACAAGCAGGATGTCTCGTTAGAACTGCAAGATGTCACACTTGAGGATGATGGACTTTACAAGTGTGAGGTCATCGATGGTCTGGAAGACAAGAATGTTGAGGTGGAACTTACAGTTAAGGGTGAGTTGAATCGATAAGCAATTGAACTAATATTGATGGCTCTGATGTACATTTGACACCAGAGCCACACTTGAGGATGTTGGACTTTACAGAGCTGCAATATTATTGTTATGGTTGTTTGCAATAATTTCTTATGATTGTTGTAATTTATCAATGTTATTGTTATCAAAATCCAAACCGATTGATAAATTTATGTTGGTTGTGGTTCACCCTCCCACCACAGGCGTTGTATATCCGTACCAGTCACCGAGCGGGCGCTATAATCTTACCCTGAAACAGGCCCAAGAAGCCTGCGACAGACAAGGCAGCAAATTGGCTACACCAAAGCAAATGCACGCCGCATGGGCCTCGGGCTTCGAGTGGTGCAATGCCGGCTGGCTGAGTGATGCTTCAGTTCGATACCCCGTACAAGCCTCTCGTGGGCCCTGTGGCGGTGAAGGCCAGGAACCTGGCGTACGGAGCTACGGTTACCCCGATATCAGCACGGCCATGTTTGACGCTTTCTGCTTTTCGTCTACCTTCCCAGGTTTATTCCTCACTTCATGATTTTCACATACATGCAATACCTTGCGTCATTGATGTTTCCTTTTAAGTACTTTTTCTCCCAATTGTTGTATCTTCACCTCTTTATGGGCAGTTGATAGGACACGCATTCAATCACACCGCCTACATTTAGAACGACGTCCTGTAATCTGAGAGTTAGGAGTCCGAACGTTCTTCATACAGTCAGAGAACTCCACTGCCTTATCATTCCTCATGGTGATGGATTTTTTCAGAAGCGATTGAGCAATGTTGGGTGGCTTTTGTATTGATGAGGTCACAAATGAACTTTGATTGAACCTCTTCACAATACTAACAAAATGAGGATGTGCGTCCATTCAACGTCCATTGATTAAAGTGGAGAAATAAGGTGAATCGTCTGCTCACAGTTATTGAGGAAGCACATTTCTTGGGGGGAAGAACACCCTAAATGATTGGGGTGAACGAGCGAGAGCCGAGCCCTGTGTGTTGCAGGACGGCTGCAATGAACGTATCGGATCGTTTTCAATCCTTTTCATCAATCAACCCAAGCATCAATACATGACACTTATCAGATGATCCGCAAATTCACGTTCTCTTACTTTTTTCACTCTTGTTTCTCTGCAGGCAAAATTTACTACTTGAGCCTGAATGGAAAAGGCCTATCCTTCATCCAAGCCAGTGAGGCTTGCTTCCATGATGGTGCCGTCATTGCCAAACTGAGCCATCTGTATGCAGCTTGGGCGCTGGAAGGCTACGAACGCTGCGACGCCGGCTGGCTCGCCGACGGCAGCGTCCGCTATGCCATATCCGTCCCACGGCCTAACTGTGGGGGTGATGAACCGGGCATCCGCACCTTCGGCTATCCCAGTCCCACAAACACCACGTTTGGAGTGTACTGCTATAAGAGTACGTAGACAGAGAGATAGATCGACACAGATGGAAACATTGACCGTTAAACTATTTAAATTCCACTTTCGGCCTTTCCCAACCACACCCATCCACTTTCCTTTACAATCCCTTCTCATTTCCAAACTGAGTTCGAGCAATGACGACCGATCATTGAAAACGCAGGCCTTTTCAAACACATGATTTTTCACAGTTTTATTGCTCAGATATAACTGCTTTCGCCTTTGTTTTGCTTCTTAATTTGTTTTATAATCATGGATGTGGCAAAGTATTTCTTTTCTTTTCTTTTTTTTGGAAATGGATCTTTACAACTTTGTCGTTATTTACTTTCGCTTTTCCCTGTTGTAGGGTTTGTTTCTACAATTAGTTCCCCCAATTTTTAATGGTACATTAGAGTTTATTAGACCACTAAGAAGTACTGAACCACTATTGAAGTTTTTTGTTTGTTTATTTTTTCTTCCTACACTCCAAATTTCTGTATCTGTATCTATATCTCGGAGCCAGCTGGGACTTTTGGAATTAAATTTTGCATCAATAATGGGAATAAAAAGCATGCGGGTTTGATGATCTTTTTTTGACCTTGACCTAATTTTTAACATCATGACCCAATTATAGAAACTTTTATATTTTCTTACCATAATTCGACAATTTGTTTTTTTTTTATTTGATCAGAACGGAATTGCCCTCTCTCGACAGCCCAGTGTACGCCGCATTTACATATCATTTACATCGCACCCCTCCGAATTGAAGGTCAAGGTCAAATGGCAGTCTGAAAAAAAAATAACGCGTTTTCTTTTTGTTGTTGTTGTTGTCATCACTCAATTTTGTCAACGCAGATTTGTTTTGTTCACCAATTTTGTCGCTTGGCCTTCCAAAGATGTTCTCGCATCAAAATTGCGTACCTGCAACTGAAGTTGTACACCTGATATTTGATTAGTGTCCTTGACCGACTTTTTTTGTATTGTGACCTAATGAACAAAAAAAACATCTTTTTTGATCATAACTTGAATAATTTTCCTCTGATTTTCATTATCTTGAGTTTTATGGAGAGATTGTAAATGCAGACACATTCTCTATATTTACACTCTATCCCGAAATGTTGAAGGTCAAGGTCAAATAGCTGTCGGGGAAAAAATTATGCCTTCAATGGATCGTGGATGCCGGGGGAGGCTTACCCTTGATCACAGATCACAGAGGGGGGGGTTGTGCTCCATCGCTCTCAGTAAAATGTCACATTTGGTGAAATCTCATTGTGAACAGCAACTTCATTCTGAAGGGCCAGTTGCGAGACACTTGGAAAAACTAACCACACGGGCTTGGGGAGCCATGTGCTGTCGTTATGCCGTGGGCCGGGGTTATCCTGGGGACATCTTACTTTATTTGAAATGCCTTTCAAGGGACGAAAATGATTTCTAAATCCATAATGAAGAATCCCTTTTGTGTGTTTTGCGAAAGGCCATGTAATGGCTTCCTTTGAGTCTTGAGAATCATTTTATTGCTGTTTTAATTTAATCGCCGTCATCAGTAAGGAGAGGAATTATATAGAGATTTGAATTTAATCACTGTGTTTATAATTATAACCGTTATTAGTAAGCGTTTACTGTTACAATTCCATGCGATCTGCTTACCTTTTGCACTGCTAATAAACAACATGACAAAAACCTTGTGGTGTGAATAGCTTTGTTGGGAGGGGAGTGAGGAAGGTTAAATTGAGGGGGGTTGGTGGTTAAATGGACTTAAATGGGTGGTTAATTGGAGGGATTTTATGCTAATAACAGAATTTTCTCGCAGATGGTTAGCATACAGGTAAGAGTGTAATTACTTCCGCCATGAACATGGATGGGGGTTCTGTTTTCACCCCTGTCTGCTTGTCTGTCTGTGGGCAGAATATCTCAAAAAGTTGTGGACAGATTCAGATGAAGATTATTTTTGTTAATACTACTTAGTTTAATGCTGTTTTTGGGACACTTTAAATGGAATCCAAGTTCAGATTTAAAAAACGAAGGAATAAAAGAGCTGATTATAATTATTGAATTTTTCTTTACATCCTTGTATAAAAAAATTCTGAAAAATGAGAATTTTCTACTAATCAATATGGAGGCAGCAGCCATGTTTTTCTGACCTTGTGATCCCTGATGGGCTGTGAAAAGCACATGATGTAAATATTTGTATTTATTGCATGAGTGCAGGGCTTTGTAAAGCAGGATGTAAATTTGTATCATCTTTTTAAACCTCCATTGATTCCTAATCCATTGATAGACAAGAAAATTCATAGAACACCTTACCCCCGCACAGTCTAACTCTAAAGAAAAAGGATATGGGAAGGGTCTTATCACCTCTTGCTTTCCATTTCCGAGCACAATCTATGTTTTTGAGCATGAACACACGTTTCCTAGCATTTTCGATTTTGTCTGAATCTCAATATTCCCCAACGCTGAGAGCGCTGAGAACACATACTCTCCCGTCTTCCCTGTTTCTGGCTATCGGCCTGGCATCATCCCATGATCTCCATCCTATCTCTTTTCTTTCTTTTTTCCATTGTTCTCCCCCAGGTTGTTCTTGGACGTCTCACTTTCCTTCTTCCTTCAGCCTTCCATGACAATGCTGTCACACAGTTGTTATCATGTTTCATTCTCAGCACGTGTCCAATTTTCCATTTCCATCTTCAGGTCTTCACTTCATCACTGATCCTCATTACTTTGGTTCTTTTGAGTAACTCTTCGTTTGATACGATGTATAGCCATCTGATTTTTAATATCCTACGCAGACATTTGAAGATAAATATGTCAAGTTTCCGATTGTCCCCTTCGTTTATCTTCCAAGCCTCACATTCATATAACTACTGATTTGACAGGTGAGTTAAACAATCTTAATTTGGTGTTCAGTCTATAATTGCTTGAGTTTCATGAAAGATACCATAGCTTTACAAATTCTGTTCCTAATATCTTCTTCCCCTCCTTGTTTGTTGATGATGGCCCCTAAATAAGTGGACTTATCAACTTCATTTCAATGCTGGTCTCAAATTTGAATACTGTTGGTCTTTTTACTATTACTCCTCAAAACCTCCGTTTCCTTCTTGTTTATTTTGAGTCCAGTTTTTGATGCAAATCGATTCATTTTTGTTACTTGCTAAATGACAAAAGGGGAATGTCATCAGCAAAGTTTCTCGAGTTTGGTTGTAAACTTCCACCTCATCCCTATGTTGTTGTCATTTGTTTTCTTCCTCGTTATCCAGTCTACGACGAGCAAGAATATGTAACCGGACATAACATCTCCTTACTTCACTCCTGTTTTTATCATGAACCACTCTGATTCCACTCCCTCCTCTAGCACTGCACATTCACTACCCTCATATAAGATCTGTACCATTCTGATAATTTTGCGACGGATTCCATAACTCGACATGATCTTCCAAAGGCTTTCTCGGTGCACGGAGTCAACTGATTTTTTCAAAATCCGCGAAAGTAATGTATGGAGTTTCCTTCCACTCTGTGACCTGCTCAATTGTGTTACGCAAAATACAGATTTGCTCACTTGAGCTTCTACCTCTTCCAAAGCCAGTTTGTTCCTCCCTCAGCTTGTTGTCAACTCCATCTTTAATTCTGTCAATCAGCACTCTTCCAAATACTTTACTTGGAATGGATATTCAAGTAATTCCTCTGCAATTTCCTGTGAAACACCAGAATGATAGTTTATAGCTGGGTCGGAATTCAAACCCAGGCTAGACAGCTTAGAGGCAACTTCTGTGGTCGGCCGGAGAGGGACATTTTTGGTCCGGCTTTCACGAACCACCTGGACAGGACTGAATGCTCAACTGAAAGTGACAAGAATTTGTAATTTGTCCAGAGTGCTGGTGATAGCTCGTTAACTGTTTACGAAAAACATTTTGGGATATTTAACTTCCATCAGCGTGCAGTGTTGGCAGATAGCTCTTCCATCTTAACGTCCATCCAAGGGACGGCACATACATTGATGCCTCACCCTGCCTGCAAAACACCGGGATGACAGTTTATTGCAGGGTCGAGATTTGAACCCAGGCTAGACAACTCAGGGTTGAGTGTGCATACCTCTAAGCTATAATCATGCTGGTGCACCTCGTTTTCTCCTTAGAAGTACTGAATAGTATTCTACAAAACAAGTTTGAACCCACTAGATATTCAGCTTGTCAGTTCTCCTGGTCCTCCACGAGATAGCTTGGGGTCGGGATGGGGGATGCGTTTCACACCTTCACTACATCACCTCCAGGATATAAACTTAAATATCGAGAACATTCCTCAAAATAATCTCACAATTAGAATATGGGTTTGATTGAGTTTTCTTTCATCACAATTTTATTTATACAAACAATGAAGTGGTTTAAAGATAACCAAGTTGGATTCAGAAACGTCTCCTCAAAACTCATTTCTGGATTTTGTTTAAAGCACGTGGACGACGTATGATGAAGACAGTTCGTCTGGGATGGAAAGATGATAGTTCATGAAAATGAGATGGACTGTAAAAAATATCATCAGCGATTAATTAACATTTCTGTAAAAAAAAACAAAAAAATGAGGAATTCATCTTCTGCTAAAAAAAAATCTTTTTGTAAGACCTTTTATTTATTTTTAATTTTTATTTTTTAAATCAAACACTACGTTTCAAGCTCTTTACAGAAAATAACATGAAATAAAAAAATTCCCAATTTCTGTAAATAAAAAAAAAGACATAAATAATTGCGACATTTCATCTACGTCGCGGTTTTCCAGCCAAGCTGCCTTTTGAAAATTGCTTTAGCTCCAAAAATGCATAGTTTGAAGATATAGTAGTGTACGTCCCAAAATTCTAATTCATCGGCCCTCGAGACGGCATAATCACACGAAGGATAACGTCATGTGGGAGCCAACTTTGCCTGCAAAATCAACAGCCAGACTTGCAAGGAGATTGCTATTAAATGTAAGGAGGGAATAGAGGAGATGACCAGCATGTAAAAGAAAAAAAACAAACAAAAGCAGTGGCGCAGCAGCTCACGTAGCATGAGGCTTTGGATGAAAAATGGCTAAACCTCCAGTGGCTTGTCTCCAGCTGTGTTTGGATGTTTTAGTGTTCAATGTCCAAGGTGCTTGCTGGGGTGAAACAGCCACATTCGTCGTTGCAAGCTGTGGATTTGTCCTGTTGGGTGTGCGGTTGGGAATCCGTGTGAAAACAACATCATTGTCAGGGCTGTGAAACCAAAAAAGTGGTGGTAGAGGCAGTTCAAACAAGTTACAGAGTGCCAGGAAAACTTGCTCAAGCCTTTTCTAATAATTATTCATAACTGTGGAATCGAGTGTGTATCTTGGGAGACTGCCTGTTTGTAAAAATAAATAAATAAAGAAAAGTGATATTTCAGCCTGAAAATAAATATATATATATATATATATATGTGTGTGTATGACTCCACTTGTAACAATTCCCAAGGATGTGTCACACGTTGACCAAAGCTGTTGTGGAACTAGAAATGGCTACAACCAGGGTGATGCCAAGAGCGGCTTACGTGGATGGCAGGAGATGCGGGGAATTTCCCAAGTACCATCAGGCCCACACCGAATGATGGGTGTGTGACGCTGACGGCATCCTCGCTGGCATATGTATCGCACATACGCGCCCACCTCGTAACGTCCACGAGGTCGTCCGAGGAGTCGGGCGTGGCTGACGATCGGAGGGGGGTCACACGACACTAAAGCGTCGCACCGAAATAAAAGAGAGAAGGAAAGGAGTGAAAAAAGGTCACACTGAGATTCCTCCTCGATCTGTCGGGTGTATATAGAGGTTATTTGACACTTTCACAATTGTTAAAGGGAAATCTGATCTGCTTTTAACGATAAACACTTTTAAATTGTTGGTGATGAAGTCATGGGTGGCCAAAGCTAAAGACAGATTGAAACAAGAAAGTGAGACCATGGCATTTTGTGTTGAAAAGACACTTTGTGCCACATCAACTTTATGGGAAACAGATATAACATACCTATTACAAATAAGCAGAGGTGGGATAGGGTACTGGAGAGAGGTTTGGAGAAAATGAGAGAGAGAGAGAGAGAGAGAGAGAGAGAGAGAGAGAGAGAGAGAGAGAGAAAGAATTACATTGAAAGATCTGATTGCACTCACCTGTACTCATTTTGCACGTGTACGAGAGATGGTAGTTGCACGGAACATCATTCCACTGGCCATTTTCGTGCCAGACAAGCACGACACAATCCTCACCCGACGAGAAGAAGCTGTCAGGTTGGCTTGGACGCCAATTCTCGTATTGCTGTAAAACATGGTGGCCAGGAGCAAAATGTCGGCACAAAGGGGGTTTGCTCGATAGTCTTGAATAAAAGCGTGGAATACCAACTGGAACCACTTTATATAATAATGATTCGTTCCCTTCCAAGAAACTTTGACACAGGAGGAGGCCATTAGGCCCATCAAAGCTTGCAATATTATTAAAAACTTATGGTTGTTTGTCCAATGTTCTATTCTTTTTGAATGCTGAGCGTCAAGCAAGGAAGCAGCACGGGCCATTTTTTAAAGTCTTTGGTATGACTCAGCCGGGGTTCAAACCACCGACCTCTCAAACTCAAAATGGACACTCAAACCATTACCGTCTCACCAAGTGAAATCATACTATGATTACCCTCACCAGAGAAGAGGGAATTCAATTTGGGTCTGTTTGTTTGTCTGTCTGTCTGTCTGTCTGTCTGTCTGTCTGTCTGTCTGTCTGCACATAACGTGCTAACATAGGCCACAAACGCCAACTGGTGGTAGCCAGTGTTACACCTCATCTTTCTTCAACCGAGTACCTCGATAAAGTATTACAACTACAATGCAAGCACGTCTATAAAGTACATACAATTACAATGCAAGTACATCTATAAAGGATGTGTATTAAGAATGTGAGTGCATCTACATACAGTACATGCTCTAAAAATAGTCTAAGTTAGCAAAATATATTGTCGTGTCCACACCGATAAACACCGACGCTGGACGGATGGACCGAAACTGGCTTCAAATGCACTGCGTTCAATATTACTTTACTTTACCGTTCCTCAAGGTCGCCCAAATGAGCTGAAACGACGGCAAACCATCATATAAAGCAGATGGCCAAAACATGCTTTCTTACCTTTTAAATAATTTTTTTTTTTTGAAAAGCACAGGGAAGAGGGCTAACAAGACGCTATGATAAGCAGAACAAACTAAGCGAGTCAAAAGACACAAAGAGGAGAATGGGAATACACAAACTAATACACAATGAATGAGAAATAAACCGCAAAACATAACCCACTGGGCACCACAGATCACACTTTTACAACACGATAATGCAGGAGTTGCCTTTTATGCAGGCGGGACTTCCCTTTTCTCTGATGTACAGGGTGGACGTAGTTCAACACAATGCAGCCCGTTTTAAAGAAACCAGGTGCAAGACGAGAGCCAGTAACAATGGTGCCCAAACACGAAATAAAAATGGCCACAAGTAGGGCCAGTGACGATGAGTAGGCCTTCAACCTGGCCATGTGGTTCCCTTTGTCCTTTTTTCCTCTAGGCCCTCCAAAAACACAGGGTGATCCCAGCTTGGGTCGATTCCACAGAGGCTCCCTCCTCCAAGGAAGGTCTCTGGCCTCTTTGCACACGAGCCTCTCCTTTCTCTCCTGAGCCTCTCTTGTGGACTCTCGTGCACGAGCCTTTCCTGGTGGACTCTCCGGTGGTCTCTAACTCTCCAGGTCGACTCCAATCCTCTTCATGGACTGAGTTTGCTCACGAGCCTTTCGCTGTCCTCCCTTGTGATTGCAGACTCCCTTTCTCTTCTTCCTCCTGGGAAGAGTCTCCCTCTTGGGTACCCGATAAATATAAACGTACATCTTTTCCTCTGGGCTCCACAGCCCACTGTGCCACCATAGCTGGCACACACTGGCCAGAGAGATCATAATTGGCCTTTTTGCACACATGATGTGTGCCTCTGCAATGGGAAGTTCGCACCTAGCCCCGCACACAAACAAGAGGTTTTGCATATACATAATTCATTAATCTGTCTACCCTGTCTATGAATTAAATACGCTGCCTCCTCAGCATCACTTGGAACAGTTATAACTTACTCTGACAGATCCCTGTGCCATGGCTATCTAACTACTCACAACACACGGACCATACTACACTTACTGCAGTCTAGCTGTGAATCCCTCCCCCCCTTCCATGTAACAATATGTATCTATAAAATACGTCCGTATGCACGTCTATAAAATACATTCGATTGGAATGTGAATCGATGCAATAAAACCGAAAAGGTCTGTTTGTCCGATGTATGAACATAAACCGACATCGTCAATGCATCGTCTACTACACACCACATGAACACAAACACAACAGCGTACAAACAACACACATGCACCACACAAACATAAATACACCAGCACACAAACACCACACACAAGAAGTCCTGGTGAGGGTCTGCAATCTCTGATTGCTCTTTCTAGTTACCCTCGCTGAAGGAGACGGTATTGCATTTGGGTCCGTTTGTTGTCTGTTTGTCTGTCTGCTTGTTTGTTTGTCCGCACAAAACTTTTGTGTTTTTCTCCACAACCGCTTGTCAGATTGAGACAAAATTTTCATTATTGGTGCGACGACTCATGTAGAATGTTATCTATCTATAATTCCAGCAATCTCTGTGTGTCTGTGTGTCTGTGACCACTGTTTCTCGACAACCACTGGTCCGATCTATTGAAAACTTGCCAGGTATATTGCTGGGGACCTGAGTATGGCCTTTTCAAGGTTTGATATTATCGGACAAGTGGTTCCCAAGTTATGGCCATTTATTTACCAAACCAATGACAGGACACGTTGCTGCGTAGGCGTGGCCGTTGGGAAGAGATCCTCAGTTACCAATGACAGGACACGTTGCTTGGCGTTTTGCACCCACAGTATCTATCTTCTAGCTATAATTCCAGCAATCTCTGTTTGTTTGCCTTTTCAAGGTTTGAAATTAATCGGACAAGTGGTTCCCAATTATGGCCAAGTTAGAGGCGTTCCCCATTATGGGTTACAACGTACGACTTCCAGATAGTGATGACTTACTGTATTCTAATAATTTCTCGATTTCTTATGCGCATTTATAGATAAACACAATGCCCCAATCAGTCATCTTTACGAGAGAGAAGGAACGGCCTGTGTGGTTGTTTGAAAGTTTTTTTTTTGTTTGTTTTTTGCACGTACGGCCACACGAGAGCGAAGGAACGGCCTGTTGTTTCTGGCATGCGGTTTGAAAGTTTTTTATTTTTATTTTTGCACATACAGCCACACACGTACGGGCATGCACGTACGGGCACGCACTAGTAATCATAATTATGACATCATAGGTCACGTGCTGTGGCAGCCACATTGGAAAAACGGAAAAACTTTGGACTTCTGTATCTCTGAAACCTCACCAAGGAAAATATTGAAACTTGGCACATAGCACGTACTCCTCATGGGGAATGAGTATGATTTTTTTTCTGATGCCATAGGTGCCCTCATTATGACGTCATAATTGCATATGTAGAACGGCACATCCGATCAGTATGAAAATTTTTGAGGGTCATCTCGGGATAAAATGGTCCACCGAAAAAATATTCATTATGTCATCGGTCATGTGATTTAGCAGCCATAATGTTGTTGTTTTTTTAAACCTTCAAATATCTTCTTCTCTGAAGTGGCTGAACAAATTGAGGCAAAACTTTACACGTATGACCGCCTGTCAATGAGGAAGAAAAAGTTCACAAATATGATGTCATTGGTCACATGGTTTGGCAGCCATATGGGATTTACCCTAAAAACCTATAAAAAAAATGCACCACTCAAAAGAAGTCCTGGCGAGGGTCTGCAATCTCTGATTGTTCTTTTTCTTGGTATTACATTGTATTAACAATTTGAAAAAGTTTGAATTCCTATTTGCATGTAGACTACCAAAAATATAAATCTGACGACATAATTTGTCCCACTTTACAAAATTCAAACTAATCCACCTCATGAGGTAGATTTTTCAAATCAGATCCTTTAGTTTCAGAATACTTAACAAAATGAACTGCTTGTCTGAGATAAAACTGATAATGTTATTACACAAAGGTACCCGCTTTGTGTGAGATGAGTCATCATTCTTGTGGCCATTTCACTTCCCCCCTTATACGTGAGCTCCGGTGTATCTAAAGGACATGTGACCACACTGCGGCTTGTTATTTTTGCTTTGTGTTTTCCTTTATGGAACAACTTTATACAGTAGTCCCATCTTTTATAGACACCTCCTGATTAAAGCAAAAGTATCCCAATAAGGCAAGTCTCCTTTCATCACAAGGAAGGGAATTTATTCTTATTATATTCACCCAAAGCCATCATGGCATTATTATTTAACCAGGTCTCACTCTCCTTACGATTGGATACATTGCCCACTTTAGCCATGAGAAAATGTCCCAAAATGTTTGTCCGTGTGCAAGCGCTTAAACACATGTCTACTGGTTCAGGGTGAATATGCGTTGAAAATATGGTTGGTCAAATGTTTAAACATCCTAACAAAGCCCTTGTGTCTCCTCGGCATCCCTCCACCAATGCAGACAGTCACAAGCAGCACATACATGAGAATCCATTTTTCCTCTGTTCAGACCGTCAAAAGATTACAAGCTGATCAAACATTTTCATTGCGATATGTTTTTCAATTCTGACAAATCTCACACTCTCACGATCTCTCTCCAAAAGGACCATCTGGCAAACCCTCCTATCTACTTTCTGAACAAGCCTCTTGGGGAAGTTCAGTCATTCAAACACTTGAGTCTCACTATCAGCCATGACCTTTCTAGGGAAAATCACATTTCGAAGTTGCCCGACAAAGCCAGCCACCGATTAGGCATCCTCCGTCATACAAAGTCCTTCCTTGGCACACCTGATCTTATATCCACCAACAAGGTTTTCATCTGCAGCTTGATGGAGTACTGCTCTCCCCCTCTGGGATGGCTTCACTGCCTCACAATTTGCTCAGTTTGATGCCGTGGAAGCCAAGGCTTTCAAGATTATTGGAATCTCCCGTAATGAAACTGAGTCTCTGGGTCTATTACTTCACCGTCGCAGACAGGTCCGGTGGTCTCTCTGTCATCAACCCCCTTCTGGTGAAACTCCCAAAATCCAGGATCCCTACTCACCTCCACTCATTTGTTTCTTTTTCCCCAACCTGTAGAACCAGCTTCTATTTCCTCTTCAATCTCATTCTTCCCTCCAGGTCTTCAAGACAGCTGTTCACCATGTTCTCAGATAGTCTACAATTCAAAACCATGATATTTTCTACCCTCATAACCCCCCCCCCTCCCCATCCCAAACCCTCCTCCATCCAAATTTCCAGTTTTCCCTCCTTAGAGTTTCCTTCTGTATCCATCTTGTGCATCCTATGCACCCTCTCCTGCTCCCCATTCCTCCCCACACCGTTTGTTTGTCCAAGTCTCCCTTTATCTTGGCCTTTTACTCTGCTGTTGGTGTTTCCCCCCTCTCTCTACTGTTCCTTTTGCATCCTGTTATGTCCTGATCAGTTCGGTGTACTAGCTCTTCCACAAGCCTCGATTATTTACACAAAAACAATATCCCAATGCTGCAAGCCCCCTCAGCCGCCGGACCGGCTTCATCACTTGTTGGCGAGTCATCAGCAACAGCGTAGACAGAAATGCGTACTACCGAGGCTCCCAAGCATGTATCACATACAATGTCAATGGCAGTTAACACATAAATAAAAAGACCACAAGACCCAATCATGACTCTCACATCTCTCACGAGCATGTACCATGTGAGATACATGATTGGGCTCTGTGGAATCGCTCTCAGTGATTTTTAACCATGGCTGTGAAGAGGAAAACTGTTGCTAATGCTGAACCAAATGTAAAAAAAAAGTGGAGGGAAGTGATGTCTTTGACACAGTTTTGAATAAGCTTTGGGATCAGCTTGGTTGAGGCGAGAGTGCAGCGTCACTGGGCAGACATTCTGTCGTTAACGAGTCCAGTATCTGCCATAATAACGAAATGTGCAGACAACATAAGGGGGTAGTGAATACTCTGGTTTTACAATGCACATGAGGGTGGCTCCCGTAAACCGCTCCAGCACATGATGCATGAGTTTATAGGCTAGAAGACTGAGCCTGGAACCTTACCCCCCTTTTCCCATAGGCCGTAGGTTTTATTTTATGCGGATTTGGTTTACGCAGGGGTTTTCAGGAATGTAACCCCTATGTAAAACAATGGTTTACCGTAACTCGAGAGTTCTGCAACTATAATTTCTGTTCACTGTAACTAGAGTATACTGCAACCAGGTAAGCAGACAGAGTAGAAATATTACCTCACTCCTCTCTGCGCATGTGCGATCGGCATAAATTCAAAGCCAAAGTACGGTAAAATGGCAAACTTGTCTTCCTATTCATGTTCCGATTCGTGTTCAAAAGATAACATTCAATTTAAATAAGTTGTTCCTCCATCAGAAACTGACATTTGTAGACAGACGGACGGACGGACGGATGGACCTGAACCGATTGCTTAACTCATCTGGAAGTTCAGTTTTTGCTTCGCGTGCATGGGTAATAAACACATATGACTGCCATCACTGATAATTCGATGAATGTACCCGAAAGTATGAATATCATGAGACTAACCCAAGCTTTTGCACAGTAATGTTCATTACAAGTTTGAAACATTCCAATGAAAAAGCATGCAGGGTTGGTTTGCAGTGCCAAAAATAAAAAAATTAAAAATAAAGCAACAAGGTTGGGATTATTGCATCATGTCAAAATTCAACGCACCATTTGTATAAAAGAACGTCTACCTCAATAACAGCACGATGGAAGCATCCCGACATGTTTTTCATTTTTAAAGTTCCCAACTGGGAACTTCAAGCACAACATGGACCTCCGCAAACCCATTACAATGAGCAACACATTCAGTGGTATGGTAATGGTTATGAATCTTGCCCAAACTATTCATTACCCGTTCAACTACAAACATTTGTTCAAAATGTAAAAAAGATGTATTTCTTTCATGGTTTTGCCATTTTATATGTGTGTGTGTGTGTGTGTGTGTGTGTGTGTGTGTGTGTGTGGTGTGTGTGTGTGTGTGTGTGTGTGTGTGTGTGTGTGTGTGTGTGTGTGTGTGGTGTGGTGTTATAGCAGCAGGTATGCAATAACAGGACCTTGCTTTTCCATTGTCTCGGATCATTCACCTACATTAAATATTTGCAAAATCGAAGATTTTTCAAATACATTGGTCAGTCGATTTTGTTAAATCTGTCTGTCTGTCTGTCTGTCTGACTATCGCCGACAGGTCACAATTTTAAACCGATCTTCATAAAACTTCACCACATGGTAGGGCTTGCCAAAAAGAAGAAGCATATTGTTTTTGAGGTCAAAAAGTCAACATAGGCCGAAGGTCAACAACTTTGGTGAGATCTCCAAAATCCTCAATTTTCATCCGATTGACTTGAAATTTGAAGAGGATTTATTTTTCAGGTCAATGAATTCAACCGACCAATTATTTTTGAGGTCAACATGGACCAAAAGGTCAACATAAGCCCAAGGTCAACAACTAAGGTGGTATTTATAAAATTGTCAATTTTAATCCGATTCACTTGAAATTTGAAGAAGAGTTGCATATTTGGTCATTGAATTCAACCACCAATTTTTTTTGAGGTCCAATTTGTTTGATAAATTTTGCATGTGTCATGCTCTGCACGACGTCTTTTTCTTGTTTGTCTGTTTGTCTGTTTATCGCCTACAGATCACAATTCTGAATTGATCATCATGAAACTTTACCATGTTGTAGGGGTAGTCTCAACTGAGATGCCTATTGATTTTGAGGTCAAAGATCAAAGGTCATCTTGAGGTCAAATTTCTAAAATCGTCATTTTTCACCCGATTGACCTGAAATTTAAACAATATTTGCATATTGCATCACTGAATTTGGAAACCAACTATTTTTGAGGTCAAAAGGTCAATGGTCAACTCAAGGTCAAACTTCTAAAATCATCAATTTTCAACTGAAAAATCGTCAATTTCCATCCTACTAACTTGAAAGTTGAACAGGATTTGCATATTCCATCACTGAATTGGGAAAGCAACTATTTTTGAGGTCAAATGGTCAAAGGTCAACTTAAAGTCAAACTTCTAAAATCATCAATTTCAATCTGAAAAATAATCAATTTTCATCCGATTCACCTGAGCTTGATTAAGATTGTCAATATTAATCTTAACCCTTTGAACCCAAGCAGCCGTTTTACTGGCTGCTATTACAACCTCCATATACCCCAGGTGCCATTTTATCAGCTGCTATTCATACCTCCAGAAACCCAAACAGCTGGATTTTTCTCCAGGGAGCCAGGGTGGGAGAGCGAAAGTCCAAGGGGTTCAAGTTTCAAAGGGTTAATGAATGGACAATTTGATGTATCCATGGCAACCTTTGGAGAGGGGTGGATTTTGCAAGTATCGTGCTCTGCATGACGTCTTTTTTTTTTTTTCATTTATTTATATTTTTATGACAGATGCTGGTTCAATGATGCCATGATTTTTCCTGGTTTATCAGCTTAGATGTCCATCAGCAAGCAAAATTACCACGCTTCCCCATTGTCTCGGGTCGCTCACCTGCATTAACTTTCTTCATTTATTTATTTTCATTGTATATTTTCATTTACGGACGCTTTCCAATGGTTCTGTGATTTATTCCTGTGTATCGGCTT
>CM068959.1:125421096-125434389 GCA_035128595.1 Eptatretus atami | reverse complement strand
CATGTCTGATTGTTCTTTTTCTTGGTATTACATTGTATTAGCAATTTGAAAAAGTTTGAATTCCTATTTGCATGTAGACTCCAAAGACCGGGTGTAGTGGCGTGCGCCTGTAATCCGGCTACTCGGAGGCTTGGGTTGGAGGATCGCTTGAGGACGGGAGCTCTGTGCTGGGCCACGCTATGAGAGGGTGTAGGGTAGCCTGGAATCATGGCGAAACCCAATCCTTATCCCTGTGTCATAAGAGGTGACCAGGGTTGCGTCAGGAAGGGCATCCGGCGTAAAACCTGTGCCAATCAGTATGCGGATCATAACGGATGATCCGCTGTGGCGACCCCTAACGGGAGCAGCCGAAAGGTGAACAACAACATGTAGACTACCAAAAATATAAGTCTGATGAGATAATTTGTCCACTTTACAAAATTCAAACGAATCCACCTCATGAGGTAGATTTTTTAAATCAGATCCTGTAGTTTCAGAATACTTAGCAAAATGAACTGCTTGTCTGAGATAAAACTGATAATGTTTGTGTGAGATGAGTCATCATTCTGTGGCCATTTCACTTCCCCCTTATACGTGAGCTCCGGTGTATCTAAAGGACATGTGACCACACTGCGGCTTGTTATTTTTGCTTTGTGTTTTCCTTTATGGAACAACTTTATACAGTAGTCCCATCTTTTATAGACACCTCCTGATTAAAGCAAAAGTATCCCAATAAGGCAGTCTCCTTTCATCACAAGGAAGGGAATTATTCTTATTATATTCACCCAAAGCCATCATGGCATTATTATTTAACCAGGTCTCACTCTCCTTACGATTGGATACATTGCCCACTTTAGCCATGAGAAAATGTCCCAAAATGTTTGTCCGTGTGCAAGCGCTTAAACACATGTCTACTGGTTCAGGGTGATATGCGTTGAAAATATGGTTGGTCAAATGTTTAAACATCCTAACAAAGCCCTTGTGTCTCCTCGGCATCCCTCCACCAATGCAGACAGTCACAAGCAGCACATACATGAGAATCCATTTTTCCTCTGTTCAGACCACAAAAAATTACAAGCTGATCAAACATTTTCATTGCGATATGTTTTTCAATTCTGACAATCTCACACTCTCACGATCTCTCTCCAAAGGACCATCTGGCAAACCCTCCTATCTACTTTCTGAACAAGCCTCTTGGGAAGTTCAGTCATTCAAACACTTGAGTCTCACTATCAGCCATGACCTTTCTAGGAAAATCACATTTCGAAGTTGCCGACAAAGCCAGCCACTGATTAGGCTTCCTCCGTCATACAAAGTCCTTCCTTGGCACACCTGATCTTATATCCACCAACAAGGTTTTCATCTGCAGC
Organism: Eptatretus atami; assembly: GCA_035128595.1. Taxonomy (NCBI): domain Eukaryota; kingdom Metazoa; phylum Chordata; class Myxini; order Myxiniformes; family Myxinidae; genus Eptatretus; species Eptatretus atami. Next base: position 125,433,040 of record CM068959.1, on the reverse strand, counting down.
TTGATGGAGTACTGCTCTCCCCTCTGGGATGGCTTCACTGCCTCACAATTTGCTCAGTTTGATGCCGTGGAAGCCAAGGCTTTCAAGATTATTGGAATCTCCCGTAATGAAACTGAGTCTCTGGGTCTATTACTTCACCGTCGCAGACAGGTCGGTGGTCTCTCTGTCATCAACCCCCTTCTGGTGAAACTCCCAAAATCCAGGATCACTACTCACCTCCACTCATTTGTTTCTTTTTCCCCAACCTGTGAACCAGCTTCTATTTCCTCTTCAATCTCATTCTTCCTCCAGGTCTTCAAGAAAGCTGTTCACCATGTTCTCAGATTGTCTACAATTCAAAACCATGATATTTTCTACCTATAACCCCCCCTCCCCTCCCAAACCCTCCTCCATCCAAATTTCCAGTTTTCCCTCCTTAGAGTTTCCTTCTGGATCCATCTTGTGCATCCTATGCACCTCTCCTGCTCCCCATTCCTCCCACACCGTTTGTTTGTCCAAGTCTCCCTTTATCTTGGCCTTTACTCTGCTGTTGGTGTTTCCCCCTCTCTCTACTGTTCCTTTTGCATCCTGTTAGTCCTGATCAGTTCGGTGTACTAGCTCTTCCACAAGCCTCGATTATTTACACAAAAACAATATCCCAATGCTGCAAGCCCCCTCAGCCGCCGGACCGGCTTCATCACTTTTGGCGAGTCATCAGCAACAGCGTGGACAGAAATGCGTACTACCGAGGCTCCAAGCATGTATCACATACAATGTCAATGGCAGTTAACACATAAATAAAAAGACCATAAGACCCAATCATGACTCTCACATCTCTCACATCTCTCACGAGCATGTACCATGTGAGATACATGATTGGGCTCTGTGGAATCGCTCTCAGTGATTTTTAACCATGGCTGTGAAGAGGAAAACTGTTGCTAATGCTGAACAAATGTAAAAAATAGTGGAGGGAAGTGATGTCTTTGACACAGTTTTGAATAAGCTTTGGGATCAGCTTGTTGAGGCGAGAGTGCAGCGTCACTGGGCAGACATTCTGTCGTTAACGAGTCCAGTATCTGCCATAATAACGAAATGTGCAGACAACATAAGGGGGTAGTGAATACTCTGGTTTTACAATGCACATGAGGGTGGCTCCCGTAAACCGCTCCAGCACATGATGCATGAGTTTATAGGCTAGAAACTGAGCCTGGAACCTTACCCCCTTTTCCCATAGGCCGTAGGTTTTATTTATGCGGATTTGGTTTACGCAGGGGTTTCAGGAATGTAACCCCTATGTAAAACAATGGTTTACCGTAACTCGAGAGTTCTGCAACTATAATTTCTGTTCACTGTAACTAGAGTATACTGCAACCAGGTAAGCAGACAGAGTAGAAATATTACTCACTCCTCTCTGCGCATGTGCGATCGGCATAAATTCAAAGCCAAAGTACGGTAAAATGCAAACTTGTCTTCCTATTCATGTTCCGATTCGTGTTCAAAAGATAACATTCAATTTAAATAAGTTGTTCCTCCATCAGAAACTGACATTTGTAGACAGACGGACGGACGGACGGATGGACCTGAACCGATTGCTTAACTCATCTGGAAGTTCAGTTTTTGCTTCGCGTGCATGGGTAATAAACACATATGACTGCCATCACTGATAATTCGATGAATGTACCCGAAAGTATGAATATCATGAGACTAACCCAAGCTTTTGCACAGTAATGTTCATTACAAGTTTGAAACATTCCAATTAAAAAGCATGCAGGGTTGGTTTGCAGTGCCAAAATTAAAATTAAAAATAAAGCAACAAGGTTGGGATTATTGCATCATGTCAAAATTCAACGCACCATTTGTATAAAAGAACGTCTACCTCAATAACAGCACGATGGAAGCATCCCGACATGTTTTTCATTTTTAAAGTTCCCAACTGGGAACTTCAAGCACAACATGGACCTCCGCAAACCCATTACAATGAGCAACACATTCAGTGGTATGGTAATGGTTATGAATCTTGCCCAAACTATTCATTACCCGTTCAACTACAAACATTTGTTCAAATGTAAAAAAGATGTATTTCTTTCATGGTTTTGCCATTTATATATATATATATATGTGTGTGTGTGTGTGTGTGTGTGTGTGTGTGTGTGTGTGTTGTTGTGTGGTGTGTGGTGGTGTGTGTGTGTGTGTGTGTGTGTGTGTGTGTGTGTGTATAGCAGCAGGGTATGCAATAACAGACTTTGCTTTTCCATTGTCTCGGATCATTCACCTACATTAAATATTTGCAAAATCGAAGATTTTTCAAATACATTGGTCAGTCGATTTTGTTAAATCTGTCTGTCTGTCTGTCTGTCTGACTATCGCCGACAGGTCACAATTTTAAACCGATCTTCATAAAACTTCACCACATGGTAGAGCTTGCCAAAAAGAAGAAGCATATTGTTTTTGAGGTCAAAAAGTCAACATAGGCCGAAGGTCAACAACTTTGGTGAGATCTCCAAAATCCTCAATTTTCATCCGATTGACTTGAAATTTGAAGAGGATTTATTTTTCAGGTCAATGAATTCAACGACCAATTATTTTTGAGGTCAACATGGACCAAAAGGTCAACATAAGCCCAAGGTCAACAACTAAGGTGGTATTTATAAAATTGTCAATTTTCATCCGATTCACTTGAAATTTGAAGAAGAGTTGCATATTTGGTCATTGAATTCAACCACCAATTTTTTTGAGGTCCAATTTGTTTGATAAATTTTGCAAGTGTCATGCTCTGCACGACGTCTTTTTCTTGTTTGTCTGTTTGTCTGTTTATCGCCTACAGATCACAATTCTGAATTGATCATCATGAAACTTTACCATGTTGTAGGGGTAGTCTCAACTGAGATGCCTATTGATTTTGAGGTCAAAGATCAAAGGTCATCTTGAGGTCAAATTTCTAAAATCGTCATTTTTCACCCGATTGACCTGAAATTTAAACAATATTTGCATATTGCATCACTGAATTTGGAAACCAACTATTTTTGAGGTCAAAAGGTCAATGGTCAACTCAAGGTCAAACTTCTAAAATCATCAATTTTCAACTGAAAAATCGTCAATTTCCATCCTACTAACTTGAAAGTTGAACAGGATTTGCATATTCCATCACTGAATTGGGAAAGCAACTATTTTTGAGGTCAAATGGTCAAAGGTCACTTAAAGTCAAACTTCTAAAATCATCAATTTCAATCTGAAAAATAATCAATTTCATCCGATTCACCTGAGCTTTGATTAAGTTTGTCAATATTAATCTTAACCCTTTGAACCCAAGCAGCCGTTTTACTGGCTGCTATTCAAACCTCCATATACCCCAGGTGCCATTTTATCAGCTGCTATTCATACCTCCAGAAAACCCAAGCAGCTGGATTTTTCTCCAGGGAGCCAGGGTGGGAGAGTCGAAGGTCCAAGGGGTTCAGATTTCAAAGGGTTAATGAAATGGACAATTATGTATCCATGGCAACCTTTGGAGAGGAGGTGGATTTTGCAAGTATCGTGCTCTGCATGACGTCTTTTCTTTTTTTCTTTTTCATTTATTTATATTTTTATTGACAGATGCTTTTCCAATGATGCCATGATTTTCCTGGTTTATCAGCTTAGATGTCCATCAGCAAGCAAAATTACCACGCTTCCCATTGTCTCGGGTCGCTCACCTGCATTAACTTTCTTCATTTATTTATTTTCATTGTATATTTTCATTTACGGACGCTTTCCAATGGTTCTGTGATTTATTCCTGTGTATCGGCTTTATGTCCGTCAGCACACAAAATTACCATGCTTCCCATTGTCTCGGGTCACTCATCTGCATTAACTTTTTTCATTTATTTATTTTAATTTATTTATATTTTCATTTACGGATACTTTCCAACAGTTCTGTGATATTTCTGGTGTACCGGCTTCGGTGTCCGTTAGTTCATGAAATTTAAGCTTTCTACATCACCTGGAAGGTACCAAACATTAATATCAGTCAGTCAATGAGTCGTTAGAGAGCTTTTATATACATATAATATTGTTACGGATTTCAGAATCCGTTCTGATGAATGCATCCACACATCCAGGTCCTCAGACAGTTATTTCCTAAATGCATGTTCAGATTAGCCCCATCCCATGTCTAATGGGATTTAAATGTGATGCGTTGAGAAGGGTAAAGGATAGATCCCCTCTCTTATGGGAAACTTTTACTTTATGACAGACAAGTTTACACACATTTATTTCACGAGCTCTGAAGCCCGCCCCCATTCTTCCTCAGCAAATTATTTCGTGAGCTCCGACGCCCGACTTTTTTGAGAGCGCACGGGTCGTCATGGTAACCGTGCGCCAGTGGGGCGGGTGAGCTTGGGCGGACTGACCTGCGGAGACGGCTCGGAGATATAAAAACGAGCGAGAGGTACGTCTGAGGAGAAAAGAGAGAGAAAAACTCTGAAGAGAAAAGCGTGTGGAGAGAAAAGTGAAAGGAGAGAGGAAAAAGCAAAGGGCGAGAGAAGCGACAAGAAGCGGGTGTCTGACCAGCGCCAACGAGACAATTTGCCCTTCCAGTGCTTCGGCAAGCGAGCGTGTGGTGCGCGTGTGGGTGTGAGCAGTGCTGCCAACAAGTGAGGCACGGGTCGATCACACAACACACAGGGTCTAAACCCGCGACGGACGATCTCGGTGCCTGCAGACTTCGACTGGCGTTCAAGGATGCCTCGCGAGACGGTGCACGGCAAAGCTGGGTGCTGGCGACGGACGTGACACGCACGCACGCATTTTCAGGACGTTTTCGCTTCACGGACTACTTTCTTGTGAGCGAGACGATTCTCCCCCTCCCCTCCCCCTGAATGATCTGCTGGGTACCCTTGTCTGTGTTTAGCTGTAAGTCGACCCCCGATAAGCATCTGCTCTTTGTCTCTTTCCTGGCATTTTGATTGATTTTGCTTTCAAATTCATTCTTTATTTACCTCAGCAAATAAAAAGTTATTTTATTTATTTATTTTATTGTTAATAAATTCTTTGTCGATTTCCAACCTGTCCGTGTTTGTCCTTTCCTTCCATTGGTCTAGCATTGTCCGAACCGAGATAGACTGGGAGGTAAGTACCACAGATTTGACCAAAAATCGTCGGCACGCACCAGCGGTTAAAACGCTCGGCCGCCCTAATTAAATATAATCAGATAACATTGGTGCTTTGCCGAGGGCACGCTCCCGCTCAGGTAACTACGTGACCTCGAGTTAAACGGAATAATTAGACGGCGGACGCTGGAACTCGTGGTTGACTGGGTGATGGTCGTGGTTCTTAAACAACCCACCCATACCGCAACGTTAATTGTGAGCAGTGGCCCCAGGTCCGGCTCTACCGGGGACAACCAGGGATTAATCCCCTGAGTGACAAGCTGATGTCTCGGTAACCGTGGCCGCAACAATATATTTTTTTTTTTTAAGATGCTTGGTACTACAAAACTTCAATATAGACATAAACAGAGACATTTGAAGGACATTACCATAAAACAGACTGAAAAGAAAACCACAAAACTTTTCGTTGTGCTCTCTTCAGGTGAAATTCACACAAAGTTAATGAGGTAAGGAAGAAGAACAGTTTAATACATCGACATTTTTCTTCCTTACCTCATTAACTTTGTGTGAATTTCACCTGAAGAGAGCACAACGAAAAGTTTTGTGGTTTTCTTTTCAGTCTGTTTTATGGTAATGTCCTTCAAATGTCTCTGTTTATGTATGTATGTGTATAATATATATATATATATATATTATATATAATATATATACATATATATATATATATATATATGTATGTTGCTGCTCTTGTAATTCCGAACATTGACCATTATGGATGATCTATTGTCAGAGCTCCATTGTCAAATGGCCATTCAAAGAATGTACTGTTGCAATCTGCCATGTTTTAAATTATGATATCTACAGTGATGTAAAAAGTTTTCTGATCAACAAGGCATGTCTTGAGAGTTAGATGCATGAGAGTTCGAAAGCATGTCTTGAGAGTTCGAAGAGAATTTTCTATTTCCCCCACCGAGAATATAAAGTCGTTGTTGATGCCTGAAAGATGGGCCGTTTTTGTTACATGTCAAATATTTTTGCAATGCCTTCTGACTTAACTCCTGTATGTACTTGGTAAGTTTACCCAAAATCCCAACATTTTAGTTCATAATTAAAGTAATCACTGATAGACAACCTCTTAAATGTATACATGCTCTGACTTGAGTGAACATATTCTAATCATTAAATTTTCATTTGAAGCGCATGAATATTGGGCGATGCAGATCAAGCAGAAAAGCATAATTATTATTGAAATAGCCAGGTGCATTGTAACAACATAAATAATGATCATACTTTTGCTCGTAATAAATGTTTTCATAGCATGTTTGGCTTCATTAAGAAAAACCCCAAAAAACACCTTTAAAGTTTCAGCAACAAGAAAAGCCAATTGTGCCAAGTTTAAATGCACAAGACCCCCTCTGTGTAAATATATGCAATGCACAGCACAGGTGGTGGGGGCTCGGTGGGGGCCCAGCTGGCTCTTTGCACACTGCATGGGAAAGCTCGGGATGTTTAGCAGGAGTTTCAAGACCATGATTAGGAAATCTATCCATTTTTGGAGGAAGTTGTTGGACACAATTATTGGGTCAATAAAACTCTCAAGATGCAAGAGACTGTCCAATTTTCTTTTTTTTGAAGAAAGTACCGGATGAGGAGTCAACAGAAACATTGTCAGAATGACTTCGAAATGGCCATCTACATACGTGTTTCACTTATTCATTTTCCATGATGTGCGTTCCTATCTCAACACGTTCATGAGTCTGAAAATCTACGCTTAAATCCGACACACCACAAGTAATAAAACATTAAAAAATTTTAAAAGGATGTGGGGATGTTCCTTCAAAAAGTACTCGTATGTAAACATGGTACATGGTAAGGATGGTCACAAGAAATGATCATGTGAAACCATCTTTACATCTTTCTTTGAATAATGGTTGTGTGTGTGTGTGTGTGTGTGTGTGTGTGTGTGTGTGTGTGTGTGTGTGTGTGTGTAAGGTTATATCGAACACACACACATATTCAAGCACTCAACATTTCGCAAAGTGTGCGCGCACATGCACACACACACACACACACACAACCATTATTCAAAGAAAGATGTAGAGATGGTTTCACATGATCATTTCTTGTGACCATCCTTACCATGTTTACATACTTTTTGAAGGAACATCCCCACATCTTTGTCTGTCTGTCTGTCTGCCCATCCGTCCTCGAACTACTTCCTCAGTTTTTGGGCGAGCCCCGTCAAGCTTTCTGTGGAACGTTTTGGGGTCCCAGCAGATGTCCTAAGGTGGGTGGGAGGTTTCATAAATACCTCAATACAATTTTGATTTTGACGTTTCGATCCGTACAAAACTGCTCCTGATCCGTAAGTAAACACAATTACGGGTTTGGAAAAAACATTGGCTGGTTTGATAATATCTCATTGCAATTGTGATTTTGAGTTTCCACCAAAACGACCCCGCTTTTATCCATTCTGAGGTGGGTGGGAGGTTTCATACATTTCTCAACACAATTATGATTTTAATTTTCGATCTGTCGGAAGTGTTTTGTACCCACAATTTCTCGCCGGCAGATTCATCTTTATTGGGTGTCGCGTGAAACGGCGTCTATATTCCTTTACCTCATGAGTGTTTGTGATATTGTATTTTGTTCTACTAGTACGTGCCCGTACGTGCGTGGCTGTACGTGCAAAAAAAATAAATAAATAAAACTTTCAAACCGCGAGCCAGAAACAGCAACCACACGGCCGTTCCTTCGCTCTCGCGTGCCCGTACGTGCGTGGCCCAGAAGTTCGCATATCACAGTTACGATTATTCGCAATTTAGTTTAATGGCCAATTATTCAATTAGCGCCAACGTATTTTGCCTTTTCGCAATGTCATCGCAAGGAAAAACACAAAGAGAAGAGAAGAGAAAAAAAAACGTACGTGAAAAAAAAAAAAAAAATAAAAAACCTTTCAAACAACCACACAGGCCGTTCCTTCGCTCTCGTAAACGACGACTGGATTGGGGCATTGTGTTTATCTATAAATGCGCATAAGAAATCGAGAATTATTAGAATACAGTAAGTCATCACTATCCGGAAGTCCGTACGTTGTGACCCGTAATGGGGAATGCGCTGAGGATCTCTTCCCCATCGGCCACGCCTACGCAGCAACGTGTCCTGTCATTGGTTGGTAAATAAATGGCCATACTTGGGAAGCATTTGTCCGATTAATATCAAACCTTGAAAAGGCACATCCTCAGGTCCCCAGCATATACCTGGCAAGTCTCAATTAGATCGGACCAGTGGTTGTCGAGAAACAGCGGTCACAGACACACAAAAACACACACACACACACACACACACCATTGCTGGAATTTAAATAGATTAATGGTATAGTATTAATTTGTGATTGGAATGATGTTGTTAGATGAAAATATGGAGAGATTGAGTTTAAAGGAAAGTGAGTAAATTATGTGAGGGTTTCAACCCTGACATTCGCGGATTCGGCAATTGCAGTTTTGCCATTGTGACATCATAGAAATATTACCCACCTTACTTCTGTTGAGGTCAGCCACAGTAAGTTTTTTTTTGCCCAAATAAGCAGTAGGTTTTTTTCATGAACCGGCTGTCCATGCCTGACGTTCAACTGAAGGTGTCACAGGAATGTGGAATTTATTGGTCCAAACGTTTTTTTTGAGATGCAGACCCCCTCCGGTGCATAGCATGGGTATCTCATTAGTATTTGTATATATATATATTTATGCAAATGAGGCACCCCACTCATAGTGTGGAGTTTCTGCCATTTCTCACAGATATATGTACATATATTATACTTTCTACATACTTCTCTCATCATATGGAGATTCAATATATGGAATTTCGCTCTAACATAACGTATAAATTCGGGAACCAATTTGTTATATTCACTTTTATGGAATTTTGAACCTACAAATTATTTTTTAAATTAGGGGGAGGGGAACGTACACCTATGTGGAAGCCGTTGCTTGGTGTCCCTCATTTACCCAGGTGTTTCCATTTTTTTATTTACCACCTGTCGATCTCATTTAATTTTTAAATTTTGCCATATTCTTTCTTTGCTGTTTCACCAACGAGCCCCCCTCTTGTTTTTGGGCTCAACCCTTCCCCCGTGGTGTTAATAATAATTTAAAAAGCATTTGTCTGTCTTTTCTGCTCACAAAATATTTGGGCAAAAGTCATTCATTCCATCCATTGGGACCATACTCTGTGTAGAGCATTGGTGCTGCCAAAGCAGTCTCCTGGGCCATTGGGGCACAATCCTGGATGGGTCACCACTTCAACTCAAGATACCAGCAAGATGGTACTCATTTTGCCAACTTCAGAATGATAACAGGCTGAATCAATCCCACCTGGTATTAATTTGACAGCAAAATGGAATTTGAACTCAGGACCCTAGAATCCCAAGCCCACCACTCCAGCCATTAAGACAACACCAGGGATAAAAGACATTGTGTACTTGTAACCCATGTGTTTCTTCTCCCTGTCTGCAGATGTATTTAAATCCTGATCTGTTTTTTGACAGCATTGAATGTCTTTGCACTTTGAAAATTATAGACGTAAAGAGGAAACTGAGATCAGATTTGAGGTTTGGGTTCTTTTTATCCCTTTTCTTCCTCATACGAGATTGATGTACATTATACAGGAGTTCAGATGAGCAAAAACATGAAAAAAAATCCTGATGATCTATTACTGTCCTGATATATTTTCTTCTTAATGTTTTTTTTTGTTGTATTTTATGATGGTGACTTATGACTCCCCTTCCCTACCTTCCAGGACACACACATACACACACACACTAACCACACACACACACACACACACACACACACACACACACACACACACACGATGACCAGATACCAGTATCTCAAAAATGAAGTCAAACGATCCAACCTATCCCTCATAAACTAGTGTGTTTTGTATCAATAACTGCTTACTGAAGACATCTGCACCTATTAGAAAAACACATTTGTACAAAAATCATTATGTCAAAGTTTCCTCGGAAGTCATGGTGTTGCAGATGACCATAGATAAACGATTCGAGAGAACACAGAATGGATTGTCGAACAACTGTTCTTGGCATCTAAGGAGAGCTGAATAAGGTCAGAAAGGTGACAACACACTATGCGATTCCCCAAAACGCTGCACAGGTGTTGTGCCAAATTAAGCCTTGCTTTAGGCTGCTGACTGGACCTCGACTGACAACAAATGGCAAAGGATGTTCAAAATTCATTCACACAGTACAGCCCTAAGGATGAACTCCTGAAAGGTATGGGTGATATATGTTTGGAACTTTGAAGAGTAATTGTGGAATAACATAATAAAAAATCAGAAAGTGGAAATAAAACATCGATTAAAGATGCCACAGATCTGTATGGGGGCATTACCCACAACCCAAAAGAGCCAGTGTGCAATGGTTACACAAATTTCCCAAAGTTTAAACACAAAGTTAACAAATGTAGGAAAAAATAATTATTTTAGTGTTTAAGTTCAGGAAAGAGCTTGTGTATATATATATATATAATATATATATATATATATATTATATATATATATATTATATATATATATTGTTGCAGAAAAGATCCTTAGGGGTTAAATAATCTTTAGTATACACACAGTTATTAGTCTTGCCCCGAAGGGGATGCTAGACGATTGCATTGCTGTGTGTGCACGTGTGTGTGCGTGTGCGTGTGTGTGTGGGTGCGTGCGTGCGTGCGTGCGTGCATGCATCTATATATTACGCGCTTAGAAATGTTTTTCTCTGCAAGCAATAAATGGAAACTTTAAAAGAATTTTAAAATGTGAAAGGTAATATTATGATCCCAACCCCTGAGTGGGTGTGGGGAAGTGTTTTAGCACCCCACCAAACAATAGAAGAATAAAAGTTTGATTTGTTCAAAATGCCAGCAGGATTAAACAGCATCAGGCAACTGCTAGGTACCCCTGCTAGTAATCAATAAAGTTCCAGGTAATGGCAATGTATGTGAAATAATAGGGTGCATAGATGATATGGGTATATGGGCCATAATAGCAGTGGGCCATAACACTAATTAACGATGCTATTTTTGTGCAGAATGACGGCGCAAGGTGAGACTATGCGCTCTATGAGTGCCATTCTAGTTTCATAAGTTTTTGTTTGGTTAAGCGTATTGTACTCCATGTGAATAGATATGCGTTGCCTATGTACTGTAAACGATAGGTCAGGTCAGGTATGGGAGCATGCGCCGCAGCAGCGCGTCGCTGCGTCCATATTCCGCCAGTACTGCAGAGGCCTCCCTCTGGCAATCCCCCACGCAGATGCCTGACCCATCCCCATCTCCTTGAGATGCTGATCAATCTGCTCCAACCACGAGGCACATGGTCGGCCCATTGGCCTCTTCCACTCATGAAGCTCCCTCGCTGAGATAATCTGGTGAGCAGGATCAGTGTCAGGAAAATGTGTCCATACAGACACAGCTGACGCTCATGGACTAGAGATAACAAACTTAATTTGAGTCTTCAAAGCAACCGCTCGTTGGACACAAAGTCCGAACAGCGATAGCCAAGATTCTCCGAAAGACTGTACCAAAGGAATTAAGTTCCGTCTCAATCCTGGTCAGAGTCAAGTCTCAATCCATAGAGCAAGACTGGAAGCACCAAGGACCTAAGACTCGGACTTTCATCCTCCTGCACAGACACCGACAGCGCCACACCTCATGATCCAGTGAATCCATGACTCCCCAGGCCCGACCCAGACGTCTATTGACCTCTGGTTCACAGCCAGAGTAGACATGAATATCACTGGCAAGTTAAGTGAATCTCTCCGTGACCTCAACATCCTCACCACAAACAGGTACAGACAAGATAGCAGCATC
>CM068959.1:125400352-125415287 GCA_035128595.1 Eptatretus atami | reverse complement strand
ACCAAAATCACGAATCACTGTTCACCTTCACTCTTTCATTCCTCTTTTTTCCCGCCTTTGAAATAAACTCACTCACTCTCTTCAACCTCATTCTTCCCTCCAGGCCTTCAAAACAGCCGTTCACCACCACCTTTTATCGTCCCCCATCCAAATCCTCGATCTTTTCTACCCCCGTTAATCCACCCCAAACCCACCTCCTTCAAATTCCTTCCCATTCCCGCCCCTCTTGTCTCATGCCCCCCTTGCTGTGCGTTGTGTGTCAGCTCTCATATGAGCCTCGACAATGTATACAAAATAATAATAATAATAATAATAATAACAAACGAAGGCACCGATGACATCATAAAAAAATCACCCTCATTCCTCATGAGTACTTACCGTGTGCCAAGTTTTAATTTTTTCCTTGGTGCGGTTTCAGAGATACAGAGGTCTAAAGTTTTTTTGGTTTTTCCAACACGGCTGCCTCACCACGTGACCTATGACTTCATAATTATAATTAAAGCATTCTTCATGAGTAGTCGCACCTATGGTGAAAACTTCGTCTCAATCCGACAAGCGGTTGCAGAGAAAAATACGAAAGTTCTGTGCGAACAGACAAACAAACAGACAGACAAGCAAACGGACCCAAATGCAATACTCTCTCCTTTGGCGAGGGTAAAAACTGTTTTGAGGGTAAAAACTGTTTTGAGGTGAAAAAAAAAGATCTAAAGATAATGGGAAACTTTACTTTTCGGGTAACAATTTACTAAGTGACATCCATGTCCTTTGCCTTTTCACCCAGAGTGCATGGAGTTGTAACACGTCATAGCTAATGTATATCTCACAAGAAAAGCTTCGACAAGGAGTTCCAAACCTTTATCTCAGTGTACCCTCTTTCAACAGCTGAAAATTTTTGTGAACCCTAACATCATGCACAGACGTGATCTACATTCACCTGTAAGAAATATGGCCAAATAACATGTGTATATCCTCTGGAAAATTACATTTCATGCATTCACTGACCTCGGCTGGTGTGACACCTGGCCTTGAGCATTGTGGCGCATCCTGTGCGAAGCTTGGATTTGTGGTAGAGATGGCATACTACATCTCAGAAGTTTGCATTGGGGTGAAAGGGATATGGTCAGCAGAGTACAGTTCCATCCATCCACTAGGACCATACTCTGTGCAGAGCGTCGGTGCTGCCTAAGCAGTCTCCTGGGCTATTAGGCACAATCCTGGATGGGTCACCACTCCAACACAGGATACCAGCAAGCTGGTACTCATTTTGCCGACCTCAGAGGGATGACAGGCAGAGTCAACCCCACCTGATGTTAATTCAACAGCCGAGCAGGATCCCAAGCCCACAAGCCTAACCATTAAGCCAACACCAGGCAAAGAGTACAGTGCTGGCTGAGTTATTTTAGTCGTGACATCCCTTTGAAATGGAAGAACTTGAAGTTGTTGCAGTACTACCTCAATGTTACTCTTTTATTTAATAAAACAAGATAAAGAAAAACATCTCAGCCAGGTGGCTTTGAACTTCATTATTTCTATTCTCATCATGACCTATTGTACTCTGCCCCTCCCTATTCCATCTCCAGGCGATGATGCGCGCCGGAAGGGCGCACTCAGTTTTCACTATGTTTGTTTGTTCGCTTTGTTTTCTTGTTTGTTTGTCCGGGCAATATCTCAGCTATCCTTTGAGCTGGGAAGCTAAAATTTGGGCACAATAGTGAATAAGTGCTTTGGCAAATTGGTGTTTTTTTATTTCTAGATTAATCAGTAAAATGATTAATTACTTAATTATTATTGATTTATTAATTACTTCTTTATTTTCTTTCTCATCTGCCTTATATCTCAGGCACCTTTTAGTGGGGCAACTTAGCATAACAATTGTGCATTTTGTGAGGAAAGCACCAAATTTGGCACACTAGTAGCCTAATATATTATGAACAGATTTGGATATTGGGCCATCTCAAAATTTTTGATGGCAGTGGAAAATGGCTGCCACAGCCATCAGCGGCTGAATTTGAGATGGCCCAATATCCAAATCTGTTCATAATATATTAGGCTACTAGTGTGCCAAATTTGGTGCTTTCCTCACAAAATGCACAATTGTTATGCTATATTTAGCTAAGTTGCCCCACTATTTTGAGCTTGGAAGCTAATATTTGGATACTACAGTGAACAACTGATTTGGCTATAAAGGGTATTTTTGATGTATTGATTAATCCATTCATCGATTAATTACTTAATTTGCAAAAAAGGTACAGATTCGGATGAAACAGTGGTAGTTTAGGTATGCTATTAGCCAACTGATGAAGAAATTAATTATTTTACGATTATTATTATTTTTATTTTTATTACGCAATCAATCAATCAATTATTGTACACCGCTCTCTCCCAATTCCATGTCCATGTACTGCACAGCGGCATCGCCAGGCACCAAAGATGCCCCGGCAATGTCGCGCACAGGAGGATTTGTTATTTATTTGTTTGGCGTGTGGGCGGTGTACTTTGAATGTATCTCTACTTGTTTCTCTAGGGGTTGGAACCCCTGTCTTAGATATTCTCTGGTTTTGATCTGAAAACCACTTTACTGTATATCACGCTGGTTCGCCACACAGTATTTGTACTTCCCTCGATGCCGAACTGTGTAAAGATCTCAATATGGTCAAGCTCTCGAGATGCCACAATCAGGTGAATCTCCTGTCATTGATGTATTTTCGGAATAATTACTTCCTACATTTACAAAGTCACTTTCTGTGATTGACCTTTACTTGAGGTCCAACCTTTGGAATCCCTTGGAGTTGATGGGCACTATGTGATTCAGGGAGGATCAAACGTTTTTCTGACCTTGAGCCAAAGTTAACTTGGTCACACGATTTGAATTGGGGCCACAGCATCGAGTGTCAAACACTCGGACTATCCATGCATCCATTGGGACCATACTCTGTGCAGAGCGTTGGTGCTGCCTAAACAGTCTCTTGGGCTATTGGGCACAATCCTAGATGAGTCGCCACTCCGACGCAGGATACCAGCAAACTGGTACTCATTTTGCCGACCTCAGAAGGATGACAGGCTGAGACTCAGACCATGATATAACCCAGACCTTGTACGTTTGTTATTATGCACTCTCCAAGGGGCAACAATTTTATCTCCTTTGTAATCTCTCACTCTCATTCTATGTTGTTATTTGGATGGTACATCTGCTCACCATCACATCATGTCAAATCCTATGTATTCATTGGTCACCTCTTACTCAAGCAATTTTGATTGTTTCTGAAAAGGATGTTCATTACCACTGCATGACATTTTGTTACTTAAGAGGCCATTCATTGATTACGAGTCCGTGGGAGGTTAGCGAAGAGGCTTGTCTTGTAATAATAGGTATCGGGGATGGTTTGGGGTCAAAGATTCCACCGGTCTCCATAGGTTATAAATAGATGACCTTCACGTATGTCTCCGTTAACATACATATAACGATTTGTCTCGGGATTCCGAGTCATGTTTGTTGATGTGATGTCTTCCTTCAAGTACATAGTCTATTTTATCAGTGTATTCAGTGGATGCATCGACCCAGATAGCAAGTGTAACTGAATCAATGTTGAATATCGAGTGATGAACCAATGTTGTCATCAATAACTTTAAAAGATACAGCTTAGGTTTACAACAAATTCACAAAGACATTGCGTAAACTATCCCTGCAGATAAACTTAACGTGAACAGACATACGACTGTTAACTTACCACTTGATTTCCATCACTCCATTGAAAATCTCCTTCAAACTCCTTGTCATTCAGCCCGATCCACTGGTAGTCCAGGCCAAGGCCTTCGTGCCACAAAGGAGGAGGAAAATGAAATGGAATCACTTTGCTTACTACATCTGGGAATTCCTTCCTACCGAACCCTCCAGAGTTTCCTTCCACTTTAACTCATTCCGTGAGCAATATTCTTGATCGTAAGTTGGATCTCTATTTATAAACGCTTCCTGAAGTCATATATCGATCGTATCAATAAAGTTAGGCATATGTAATAAACAGGACAAATAAACATCAACGGAGAATAGGCGGCAAACGTACCATTCACAAAATTCTGCTCTTCGGGAGATAACAAGCTGGCAAGGTGGGCACCATACTGGCGACATCCCCCCTCTGCGTCGTTCCAGACACGCCGCTCTGGGAAGTAGTGATAGCAGTGACCCTGGAACTTGTGCCAGCCATCTTGGCAGCTCTCTGTGTCTAATCACCAGGGTGCGCATGAGGGGTGGAAGGTCACACAGCACAAAAGAAGGGAAGAAAAAACAATTGCTTTTATTGTTTCTGAAAATGAGCAAAGGGTTGAGATAAGGTAAAATGGTTTGGCGTTTCCACCGGCAGATGTAATTATCGGCATAAGCTGTAACTAACTACACGAGGTGTGTCGTGCCACGCTGTAGTGTACTGTACCTTTTTCACATTGTGCGCCTTCGTAACTAGGTAGGCATACGCATGAGAAGGAGCCGAGAAGGTCAACACAGGTGCCACCATGCTGGCAGGGCCTTGAGACACAGTCATCCACATCTGCACCAGGAAACAGTGCAACAGCATGTTGTTACCTCCACCACCGAAGGTGGAAGAAGGTTATGTTTTCATCCCACTCTGTCTATCTGTCTGTCTGTTTGTTTGTATATGTGCAGGATATCTCAAAAAGTTGTGGACGGATACGGATGAAATTTTGTGGACAGGTTCAGTGTGTGACAAGGACGAACTGATTATATTTTTGTGAAGATCCGGATCTGAATCCGGATCCGGTACTATAATTTTTTAAGTGATTCTTCACCATTGAGAGGTCGGGCCAAAAACGATATCGTGTTGTATAGCATGATATTTGAAAAATGTATTGGACCCAATATGTTCTCGTGGATCAGGTATTACGTGGCGGAGGTATGCGCTCTACCGAGTGCCCTTCTACAGTGTAGTTGTAAATGTTTCCGGTTTATGGAGCTTGTATTTAAATTCATAATTTACTGGTTTGACAATTTAGAAACATCCTTTATTTGGTCATTTGATACCGTTCAATTAACCTGCTTTAACGGCAGTTTCCGATTGTTTCGGATTTAGGATTTATAAAATTTTATTTTGTTAATTAACACCTCATCACGTGCTTGGTGCTGTGGAAGATACAAAAACGATTTCATCTGTATTCTTCTGCACAATCACTGGCCAAAAATAATTTGCAGAACCGACTCCATTTCTTGGTGTAAACCCATGTAAACAAGTTTGAGAATCACAATGTGTCACGTGGCGGTGGTCTCAATGGGGGTGTAAAAAGGGAATGTGGTGGTGAATATCATTCGCAATAATCTCTCGGGGCTCACAACTGGGTGAGCCTGGAGATCAGTCATCCCTCAATTGGATGCCGAAGCAGACGATGGTCTACTTGTTTCAAATTAGGCCAAAAAAAAAAAAAAGAAGAAGAAGGAAAAAAAGCCAGATCAATTTGGTTCATTCTCTCCCCAGAGTGAGTGCTACTGGTTCCCCACACATCGAGGTTATGGTGTTTCCATGAGAGGCACAGATCTCTGTCGAGTCAGAGATCGTTGAGGAAAGAGTCATGCATTGCTGAGATTCAGGCAAAGAAAGATAAAAAAAGCAAAAAAAATCAATCAGATGAGTGGAAGATTGAAAAGTAAGCAAGCTGTGGACCTTGTAAACACAAACAATTAAATATTTAAACTTTTCTTCTCAGCTAAGAACCCAAAAAACTGTTGGAAACAGGGTGTGTCACGTCAGGAAACAGTGCGGTTCTGACTGTGCTTGAGCGCACAGCCCCATGCGTTGCTTTGTATTGCCAGCTGGCGCTAAGGCATGGCAATCTGGCTGAGCTCAGAATCAAATGGGCGATTGACTCAGTCGCCAGGTTTTCCTTCTGAAAATCTCATCCCTCTGATGAGTATATATTGTTTGCGCTCCAATTCGGATGAACTCCTGATCAGATAACCTCTCAGGATTGACATAGTCGAGGGAGTCATGGCAGGTCGTTTTTATGAAAATTTGAATGATCGTGAGTTGAATGGGCCCTCTTTCTTACACGATGGTTGGTTGGATGTATGCCAGACAAAGCTACATGTGGAGGGTGCTTTTAGTTTGGGCAATTCAAATGAAAATTTGTTTCCATGAATACCTTTTATAACATGAGCACAGCTGTCTCCAAAATGACAAATATCTTAATGTTCATGTTTCATTCCAGGAATGTTACTATAAATGCTATTTTCTTGTGAAGGACTTGTCGTTTACGGTTAATTTCATTAACCAGGAACACCCCGCTCCCCGGAGGAGCAGGAAGGGGGTGGTGGAGTCGGGTGGGCAACTTTATTACCCTCGCCAAAGGAGAGGGTATTGCATTTGGGTCCGTTTGTTGTTTGTCTGTTTGTTCGTCTGTTTGTCTGTCTGTCCGCACAGAGCTTTCATGTTTTTATCCGCAACCGCTAATGGGATTTAGACAAAGTTTTCACCATTGGTGCGACTACTCGTGCGGAATGTTTTCTTGATAATTATGACGTCATGGGTCACATTGTGTGGCAGCCATATTGGAAAAACCAAAAAACTTTGGATCTCTGTATCTCTGAAACCATACCAAAGGGAAAAAAATTGAAACTTGGCACATAGCAAGTACTCCTCATGGGGAATGAGTGTGATTTTTTTTTATGACGTCATGGGGGCCCTCGTTATGACCTCATAATTGCATATGTAGAACGCCACATCCGATCAGTATGAACATTTTTGAGTATCATTTAGGGATAAAATGGTCCACAGAAAAAAAAATTCATGACCTCAAACCTATGAAAATACACCACTCAAAAGAAGTCCCGGCAAGGGTCTGCAATCTCTGATTGCTCTTTTTCTTGTTTTGTGTTGAACAACTTATGGGTGGTATTTTTTAATTTTTAGTGATAACATCCAGTTTTGAAGTTATTCTGTCCAGCTATGCAGGAGTGCATTAGCAGGTTAACCCACTTATTATAATCCATTATGACAATTCACGAATCGGTGTTTGTGTGTTTGTGTTTGTGTGTTTGGTTGTCATGCTACTCCTCCTGTAGTTCTGGGCTGATTACATCTAGACTTGCTACAGAGGATCAGCATCACCCCATTAGTGTATAGGGGTGTTTTATCTTTGGGGGGGGAGGGGAGGAGGGAGACGCAAATTCTCAATGTAAATGTGTATCATGTCGAGCTGCCTCCAGTGGGGGAAAGGGTATTACAAGTACCTACCATTTACAGTACAGTATTCCTGTCCCCACGTTTTCCAGTGTAGTGAGTGTTTTGAATTATGACGCTGTATGTATGTTTTTGCTTAGTAACCCAGATTATTTCTTTATTTTTCCTATACAGAGCCGTCAGTTGCCTACAACCCGTCCATAATGCGTCAGAAGAATGTGTTGCATGCTTGGAACAAAATCACCCGTCGGGCATTTTTTACATAAAAAAAGTTTTACATCAAACTTTTTACATAAAAGTAAAAATCTGAATTGGAGGTGGCCATCCCAACTTAGTAGAACATTCCCATGCACACCCAGAGTACAACCACCAAACATCCAGTGGTTTAGGAGTGAATAAAATACAGAGTACATATGTAAATTGGCAAGTAGTTTTTGATTCTTAAAGGTTTTCATACAGAGATACTATTACACTAAAGCCTGGTGTTGGCTTAGTAGGTAGGCTCAGACTTGTAATACACTCTCCTACCACAAGTGGCACTACATGATACACATTTACATAGAGAATTTACATTGTCTCCCCCCTCCCGAATCACTGTGACTGTTTTTTTTAATGCCTAAAACCTTCTCGGGCACAACCCAGGTACAACCATGAAATATCAACTCATTCCATCCTGCAGTTTAGGAGTGCGTACGAGTCAAACATATACACACACACACACACACACTAGCTGAATTATATATAACTAGTACGTGCCCGTACGTGCGTGGCCGTACGTGAAAAAAAAACTTTCAAACAACCACACAGGTCGTTCCTTCCTCTCGTAAACGACGACTGGATTGGGGCATTGTGTTTATCTATAAATGCGCATAAGAAATCGAGAAATTATTAGAATACAGTAAGTCATCACTATCCGGAAGTGGTGCGTGCCGTACGGAATGTTCACATGCATTCCACGAATTATCGCTTGCATTGAAGTAACAACTGCTGTGATACTTACACACACAGAGTTAATTAAAATCCAAATTAAAATCAAGTTTACCTCCCTGTCTTTGCCTGCCATGACATTCGCTGCCATTGACCATTGCCACTCCTATGCCACGGTAACTAAGGCGCCCTTTCCCCATCGGCCACGCCTACGCAGCAACGTGCCTGTCATTGGTTTGGTAAATAAATGGCCGCAGCAACGTGTCCTGTCATTGGTTTGGTAAATAAATGGCCATAACTTGGGAAGCACTTGTCCGATTAATATCAAACCTTGAAAAGGCACATACTCAGGTCCCAGCAATATAGCTGGCAAGTTTCAATTAGATCGGACCAGTGGTTGTCGAGAAACAGCGGTCACAGACAGACACACACACACACCACACACACACATTGCTGGAATTATAGACAGATAAGATGGATGCTTGAGCTTTAACCTTTCCATTAATAAATTAAATTTGTATGTCAGCCTTAAATTCATGCTACACAGGGAATACGATACACGGTTCAGGTTCAATAGCTGGTTTACCTGTGAGGAAGGCATGCCCAACATCTGGCTCCAAAGTGGCAAATAATCCTCCTCCTTGCAGGTCTCCATCGGTAGAAGGTGCAGAAAGTGCAGGCACCATTTCTATGTCTGTTCTAATTCTACCATCAATGACTTCCTTACTCCACTGGTCAATCAAAGCTTCCGATGGCGCCTGATTTTTATCTGATTTTTCAGCTTCATCCGTGGAACTGCCCTTCTGCCTTACAGTTGGCCTCACTTCAACAATGCTGTCAAATTCACCAACATCTCGTCCAACTCCAGCTGAGGGTTCCTCAAGTAATTTTTCAAGTCCTGCAGTTTTGGCCTTTCCAAGTGGGATTCCTGTTACATCATCTGAACGGGACATAACTGGTCTCCATGCTATGTTGAAGCTTATCTGAGATTCAGTCTCTTCAATTGATTCGTTGGATGAATCTTCTGTTTTGCTATTTTCATAACTCTCCCGTCCTCCACTTTTATCTCCAGTGTCAATAATGTCTTTACTTCCTGTAGGTCTGAGTACAATACCTCTATTCAAGCCAAAAGCCGTTACGTTTTCTTCAGATGATTCAGTTTCTTCAACCTCATCCTGCTTTTGTTTCTCGAGACTACTTTGCTCCTGCTCGGCTTTTCTCCAATCTCCAGAGCTGCCAACTGCTATCTCTGTTTCTGCTTCTTTCATAGTCTCCTTGAAATATGGAGATGTATGATAAATTTCAGGAAATGGTGTCGTCTTCTGAATGGGTTCAATATGTCTCTCAAGAACAGCATACGTCTGCGGTGTTGCAACTGTTGATACAACCAGCAATGGGGCATGTGGCGTTCCTTCCACATTAGCAGGAAATAATGTTGTATTTTCAGTCCATCTTCCTGCTAGATTATCTTTTAAGGTGGCAGTCAGAAATGATGATTTGGTGTCTTCCTCTTTCCCTCTGTCGCTCTGCTCCTTCTCCATGGAACCTATTATCCCAGGTTCTGTCCTGACTGAGATAATTGGCATGTCCTCTGCTGTTGGATATTCTACAGGGCTTTCCCGGTCAGTCTTGTCAACTGATTTTTCTTTATGCCACAAAGCTCCAATGGAAGCAATTAGGGACCTCAATGTGACAAAACTTTGACCGTGGTCATTAACCCTTTCATTCGGCGGAGATTCTGTCGTTGATGCTACCAAAGCTTCATGGGAGAAAACATTATAGACG
The DNA here is from genome assembly GCA_035128595.1 of Eptatretus atami. NCBI lineage: Eukaryota > Metazoa > Chordata > Myxini > Myxiniformes > Myxinidae > Eptatretus > Eptatretus atami. Next base: position 125,405,394 of record CM068959.1, on the reverse strand, counting down.
GTGTTTTGAACATTTTTGTCAACACTTCCTTCTCTTGTATGCTCTGGTTCTTGAGGAAGACTGGATTTGACGATATATCTTGAAACCGGTGTCGTCGGCTTCGCCTGTTTTTCTCCTCCGGTAAAGGATTCTGTCAAACCTTTTTCTGTGGATTCATTTTCTCTCCAATAATATAATGTAAATGGTTTAGAAAGGGTATCAAGAGAAGATGTTTCCTCAAATTGTGGAAACTTCGGTGTAAAGTTCATTTCCTCAGAGCGTTCCTCCATATCGACGAAGGTATCAGGAATTCCTGAGAAATCTCCACTTCCATCCAAATAATCGGTGTCACCGCTCGCACTCGGCATCGCGTGCAAAGATGTACTTTGGTACGCAACAGCTAAAATAGGAACTATCGTTGGTACTTCTTCAACAGAATTGGAAACATGAGAGACAGATATCACAGACTGCTGATTTGCCTTCATGGAGTACTGTTCCTTAATCATGATTGTCTTTGGCATCGTCTCAGGATTTACGTTCGTGGTTGTTGAAGATTGCTGGTTTTCAATGGTGACACCATCCTCTTCAACTTCTTCAACCCATGAGCCACGGGATGTGTTCTCAGTGTCAATATCCTGATAATTAATCGGTTCTTCTTCAGATGTTGACTCTTCCTTCCTGTTTTGTGATTCTGTTACACGCAGTACCCCTTGTGTTGAGTGGGTGGGATGAAACAACTCGTAGCTTCCACTGCCGTGCTCCTCTCCATCTTCATCCATTTCTAAATCAAATTCTCTCTCCTCCGCATTAAATTTCGCTTCATAATCTTCTAGTTGGCTCATCGTAGTCTGTATGTCTGGCCCAATTATTGGAACCACACTGACAGCTTCTTCGTTTTCCTCCAATTGCTGAGGTGTCCTTAATGAAACACTTAGAGCTCCAGAATCAATTTCATTTGTCAGTGAAACGTCCACACTAGATTCTTGAGTGTTTGATTCAATTTTTTGCGGTGATAAAATCTGTAAGTCAGCTTTTGGGGGAGACAGAACTTTATTTATTGTTAACTTGCTGTCAATGTTAAAACTTTCATGAAAGTTTCCGCTGCTTTCGCTTGAGCCAGATCCGTCATGCATCGTGTCTTCTGTATGTTGTGTGACAGCCATTGGATTGATCACAGGATTTTTTTCAATGTAATAATTGCCATTTGGATATACTGGACTTCTCCCCTTATGAAAGCTTTCCTGAAAAGATTGTTCCTTCATGTTGTACCACCTTTGACTTGATGATGTCGCTTTTGGAACACTTGACATGTCTTTATATCTACTTTCTTCATATACCACACTTTGCACTTCATTCCCTAGTCTGCTCCTGTTGTTGCTGCTGTTGTCTGCACGATGATGTGCAGGTGTTTGCTCAACATGCTCTTCATGCAGACCCTGGAGTTTATCCTTGGAAACACCATTATTGTTTCTTTCACTTTTTAGCTCTGCATCTATGCTTGATAGTTTAGGCTCCATTGGTTCCCCTCTGTTTCCAACGTCCACTCCATGGAAGCCAAAATTTCCTGAATTATGCACAGACATAGTCTGGGAATTATGAACTCCAGATAAGTCTTCTCTTGAATCTTCACTGCCAACATGGAAAGTATCACGAGATGGCATTCCTCCGAAGATTTGAACTGTATGCTCAACAGAATCACCGGAGGCTAACATAGAAACCAGATCCAGTTTATGGGTACCAGTCGCCGTTGGCAGGGAAAGATAAGATTGAGTATAATGTGGTGTGACCAGCATCCATGAATCGATGTCTCCTTTGTCCTGTAGTAGCTCCTGACCAAACAAGATCTTATGCCATGTTGGGTTTATTCGATGAGATTTCTTCCCCAAAGTGTCCACAAAGGTCACTGTAGGTTCACCGTGCATGTGATGCACAACTGCTTCCTTCATCCTCCAAATGTCCTGTTCCGTTGATTTTTTATTTCCTGTGGGGCACAAGTAAAGTATCACGTCAATATCCAGAGCATTTAAAACAGAACCTTTACATTTTCCCAACTTATATCAACAAAGCAAATGTTTATCATTCATAAATCGTCACCTTTATTAACCTCCGCCATCGAAGATCGGAGGTTACTGTTTTCACCCCTTTCTGTTTGTTTGTTTGTTTGTTTGTTTGTGAACAGGATTACGGAAAAACTCCTGGACGGATTTCGACGAAACTTGGTGGGGGGTTAGGTATGGTCCAAGGATCATGCCATTAGATTTTGGACTTGGTCCAAAGTCCAATATGGCCGCTATGGCGGCCATTTTGATAAAATATTTGAATTTTTGTTTTTGCATTTATACATGTTTTAAGTGATTTCCAACCCAAAAAAAAATTTGTTAGAGAAAAAAAAAAAATTTGCAACTTTTTTTCAAAAATATTTCCATTTTATTTGAAAAATATTTGAATTTTTTTTTTGCATTTCTACATGTTTTAAGTGATTTCCAACCCCCCCCCCCCCCAAAAAAATTTTTGTTAGAGAAAAAAAAACAGAAATTTTGCAACTTTTTTTCAAAAAAATTTCGATTTTTTTTTTTGGGCATTTCTACATGCGCTGATCTAGTTTAGTTATTCAATCGTGGTTCAGTAGAGTCTGATCCGTTTTGACCTACAATGAATAGGATATTCAGGTTCCACTTGAAGGACCCGAGCAGTATTGGCGGCGGAGGTTTTGCACTCTACCGAGTGCTCCCCCTCTAGTTATTGTCTGTTTCTGTCACTCTGTGTTACTTTGCCTCTTTCCTTCTCTGTGTTTTGATTCAACTTCCTGTTTCTATGTAGAATTTCTCATCAGATATATTTGAATTTTGACTAACTTCAGAATGCTTGGGTTAAAAATCTTTTCTTGATGGAGTCTGAATGGGCAGCTGGTACCATTGAATACATGACCAATTAAAGCGTTCATAAAACACGTTACCCTGCACAGTGTTCAAGTATCTACTTCAATTTAAATTAAATAATGATTTTAAAGATTGTTTTAAAAAATTCCAGAAGCTTCGCTCATCACCCTGATACACCACCTCTATTTAACATGTCCAAGTACTGCGAAACGGAAGTGTTTTGGAAGTTTTTTTTTAGAAGGCAATTTGTGTTCTACAGTGTTCAAGTATATAATTCATGTGAAATAAAATAAAGATTGTAAAAGTTGTATAAACAAATTAATTCCGTGTTTTACCGCCATTTTCCCCAGTGTCAATATATCCATCACCCGATCAAACACATTCCATTAGTTATTCGCATCTGTTGTTTGTGTCCTTTATAACATCCTTAAAAAACAGTAAGTTTTCTGTTTGAAATGATTGTCAATATTGTTTGACAGAGTAAAATTTGAAAACGAAACAACACAAGAAAAAGTAAGCAAAAACAAACTAGAAAGAACGAAACACGGTGGGTTAAAAAGGTTCTTCTTATTCTTCATTTTGACGGAGAGACATGCCAAATATTGAAGTGGCTTCACCGTTTAAAAATTACCTCGCTCTTCTCTGCGGATGTGCGATCGGGACAAATTCAGTCATAGGACTGTTAAACTGCCGGTTCATTTTCCGATTCATGTTCTGATTCGTGTTCAAAATCTAACATTCAATTGAAATCAAGTTGTTGCTCGATCATAAACTTACGTTTGTAGATAGATGGATGGACAGATGGACCGACGGACAGACGGACGGACAGACATGAACCAATTGCTTAACCACACTTTTCACTTTGCGTGTGTGGGGTAGCAATCAAATTATTGTATATTCTCTTTTTTAATTAAAATTTTCAACAATTACATTTATCTGAAACAGATCCTTCTGTGTTAACAAAGATGTTTTAAAGTTCTTTATTTGAAACACTTATGAACTCCTTCACTGCTCATTGATGTGCATGTGCACATCATGTGTAATCCAAAATGGCCGTCTTTGGAATGACGTCATAAAGTGCTTTAGTTCATTATTTTGGAAGTGTGGAACTAAAAGATCCGATTATACCACATTTATAAATATCGATAAATTCTTTCTGGTACAATCCCTGAAAATACAGGGTGACAATTAATTAATGAACACCTTTTAATCATGAACAGCTCTTTATAAGAAATATCTGGTTTTGATTATTTCAGATGATGTGAAGCTTTGGAAAATTGAACCAAATCATCAAAAACTAAAAATGGACAAATGGAGCGTAGAACATAGAACCACAATTGTGAAGCTTTAATTTTCCAATCACTACTCTAATCCATCCATTGGGGCCATACTCTGTACAGAGCATCAGTGCTGCCAAAGCAGTCTCCTGGGGTATTGGGCACAATCCTAGATGGGTCATCACTCTAACACAGGATACTCAAATGACTCAATCATCCCAGCAGGCTGGTACTCATTTTGCTGACCTCAGAAGGATTACAAGCTGAGTCAACTCCACCTGGTATTAATTCAACAGCAAAGCAGGATTTGAACTTCGGACCCGAAGATCCCAACACCAGGCATACTACTCTATTGCAATTGCTCAAAGACAGTTTCAGGCAAAGTTTGGTTTGCAAACACATTACGCTATGTTAAAGTACACAGGACAACTGGTAGTTTAGCAGATGCAAAAAGGTCAGGGCGAAGGAATTCAGTAAGAACTGATGAAACAATTGAAAGAGTGAGAGAAGCAGTCCTACAGAACCTAAAGAAGTCAGCAAGAAGGAAATATCAAGAGCTCGGCATTAACAGGGAAACTTTGTGTTCAAATGTGATGAAGGATCTTTTTTGTCATTATGTTAAACTGTTACGGATTTGGGATCCATTTACACACAAACAGACAGCAGTCCCCAAGCTTAGTTATCTCGATAAGTTTGTGTTTATAGTTAGGGCCCCCTACCTGTGTCAAATGGGAATTACATGTGTGCGCTGCGAGTTACTTTGTTAGTCAGGGTTTTTGCAATACAAATCGAGCCTCCAGCCAACCGAAACCATCACTCCATCACTCCTTCACTTTTCGCCATTACACACGCGTGTCCAGCCACGTACGTGGGCGGAGATTTCCATCGCCTCAGATCGAGACTCCGC
>CM068959.1:125380781-125393215 GCA_035128595.1 Eptatretus atami | reverse complement strand
ATATATATATATATATATATATATATATATATATATATATATATATATAGTCTACACCCCCTTTCAAATTTTTCACCTTTTGTTGCCTTTTAGCCTGGAATTAAATTGCATTAAATCAGAATTTTTCCACCTTTCATTTACACATCATAACCCACAACTTCCAACTGAAAATCAAATTGTACAAATTGCAGAAAATTAATTTAAAATACAAAACAATACAGGAGGGTATATAGATTGCCGTTAATTTGTGGGGGACACGATAAGCATATAATTCCTCAAGAACATCAACTTTCCTCCCTTTCAGTTTAGTGTTAAACAAGATAATCATACGTGTTTGTGGTTTATAATATTTTTTACTTCTGGTAAGAGTGCCCCTCCAAACGCCACGATAAGCTATTGATACACGTTAACACGGCATTTGTCCAAGGAGGAAAAAAAAACCCATGGAGAGGGGGGATATTATTCGCATTCATATTGTTTTGTAATAACATTAATAATTATGCTATTATCATTATTATTGGTGTTATTACTTTTGTTATTAGAAGCAGCCTTGGTAAAACACCACAATAAGCTATCTATACACCCTAACACGGATATGCACTTCCACATGGATTTTGCCAAAGGCAGAAAACTACATTGGGGAAGAGGGCAAATGAAGTCGCCACAACCTCCATCATATGACCCTTAATCCTCTTGTCAAGTTTGGTTGAGATTTGACAAGTAACGACTGAATGTATCGTAGTCAGACAGACAGACAGACAGAAGGACAACAAATTGTGTATTTTAGTGTGATGAGAATTCATTTTTAGCTCACCTGTTCGAAGAACAGAGAACTATAGCGATACCCCCGGTATGAGCGTGAGCGTCAGCGTCAGCGTGAAAATGTTAAAGTTTTTGGTGCAAGTTATTTAGAAGCTTGGCCATTCATTTAATATGTGTACTAGGATGCTGATATTTGGTATGGAGGTTCCTTTGGGGTATATTATTGATGTAGTGAAGTTGAAATTAAAAAATAATTTCAAATGTTTTAAATTTTGACCTGTTTTGAACTTAACTTTTTTGTAGCACATCAACGTTAAAGTTTTTGGTGCAAATTATTTTTAGAACTTGCCATTCATTTAATATGTGTACTAGGATGCTGATATTTGGCATGGAGGTTCCTTTGGGGTATATTATTGGTGAAGTGAAGTTGAAATTAACAAATGATTTAAAAAATTTTTTTAATTTCAACCTAAGATGGTGTCAAACAAAGCCACCCAATGCTCGCCTGTTTATACTAGACGCTTGCCATTCATTTAATATGTGTACTAGTTTACTGATTACAATATACAAATACATATATTGCTTTAAAATTATTTGGATCAGACTTCACTGCAATGCTTTATAAAAAATATTATTAGACTAGTCTTTTAAAAACGATAAATGTATAAACAGGCAAGCATTGGGTGGCTTTGACACCAACTCTCTGGTTTATTTTTACATCAAAGGCTCTTGAAGGAGCTCGTGTACAAAGCTGATGCAGGACAAGAACATTATGAGACATCGTAACACTAGCAGACAATAGGTAAACCAACATAGCATAACGTACTTGAACCTGGGATCCCAACATCATGAGCTATGTGTTTATATGAGATGGTTGAACAATCCAAACCAGCATCAGCTGGCTTTAGCCCTGAGTTTTAGTGGACACTGAACTGTTGTTTGGTTTGAATGAAAATCAATCATCATAAGAGCAACCATCACGTGATGAGAGAGCTCGATTGTGTATACAAACCATGAAACGCTTAACATGCAAAGAGAAAAAAAAGACAATTCTTGGATAGTTGCCTGAAAAGCCCCAATCCTAGCCAAAGGACCAGGCCTTGATGTAAAACACAAAGCAGAGAAGGCACTAAACGTGCTGAGTTTTCTCAGCTGTACCTTCCTTTAAAAGGACATGCCTGGAGCAAGGGTCCTGCGCTAATTACAACCTTTTTCTGCACAGGATTACTTTATACAATGACAGGCAACAAATTCCTGAGCCAAGAGGCCAATTAAGCATGTATTGTGCGCCATTGTTCTCCTGCTCTTTCATCAGCCAAGAGATTAGGCTATTGCGGATGGCAACACAGCCTGGGGTCACTCTATGCCTTATCTCATTTACCTAAGCTCTGATCCTCTTTATCAGGACACTCAGGAATCTCTCACAACTGTGGATCTTCAACAAATTTCACCAGGAAACATTGAACATCATGGAAGTTTGGTTTTGCTATTTGATGCCACTTGTGCAAGCCACATGTTCAGGCATCAAAACTGCTTATTTTGACCTTCGATGGATGTGAAGCATGATTTACGGAAAAGCATTCATGCCTTAGGATGAAGATCGATATCCTCTCTGCAATTCTGATTCAGATTCTATTGTACCATACTCTGTTGCAGAGCATCGGTGATGCCAAAGCAGTTTCTTGGCAATGGTTATGCTGGGTGGTTTGCCATTGCATACTGAGCAGCAGTCATGGCAGGAATTTGGAATTTGGTAACGGTACCAGCAATAGCTCGCATACTCTTGGCAAAGGACACCGTGACATCTTGAACGTACAGCAACTGATGTCGGCAGACGGGACATCCAGTTTGACGTCCATCCGAGGGACGGCACACACATTCCTGAATCGGTGCCCATAAAACACCACGATCACAGTTTATAGCTCAGTCTGGATTCCAACCCAGGCTAGATAGCTTAGAGACGACGGTGAGTACCTCAAGGCCATCTTGCCAGCCCTCCTTTACGCAATAGTTCATTTGAATTACATATATATATATATATATATATATATATATATATATATATATATATATATATATATATATATATATATATACATACATACATGTACAAATTATTGTTTGTGCATTCCCACTTCTTCATCTTCAATGAAAGTTTAAAACATGAGGTTTTGATAAAAGATAAGCTTTTGGGTGGGTAAAATGCACAAACAACACAATTGACAAATTCGCTTAAAGAGTCATGCATCAGGTTGACCATCCCACCTGAAAAAAGTCTCTTCCTGGGCAATAATCTCTTGCAATCCCATTATGTTCAATGTGAGCTTCAAATCGGAGTTGATATCTGATTATGGAACAGCTGTAATAGATGCATGATAATAGCATCTGCAGCTACCATTTTTGGCTGATTCGTGATTGGACATGCGATGATACCCAGATTGATTGTAAAAAATTCCAGTGTTGTTAAATCTGCAATGAATCCAGCTTTTACATGAGCCTCGACACCTATATCGAAAAGAAATATGGCCTTCGGACATTACCATAATGTGAAGGGCAATGGATCGGTTTTATTAAAATTGTCAAAATTTGTTAATTGTTTGAACCTATCAAAGTTTTGGTTGTTTAAACGGTGGATGTGATTGTGGTTATAAAAATGCTTTTTAACACGAAAAATGTGTTCGACGGCAGTAAGTGGTTTTCCGACGGATTAGGTTTACAGGTTCACTTAACCCCAATCTCCATTCCAATCTCCTTCCACGAATTCCTTCCTATACATGAGTCGTTGTTATTCCTTGGTTCATTCTGAGGGCATGACCCGCACTTTGCAGAGTTGGAAACGCCGCGCAGGCAGGATGGGCTCAATGACCTTCTGTGTCGCAGTTTCCTTTTCACATTCTTGTGTAGTGCTGAAACAGCTGAAAATAGTTGTTGGTTTTTTTTTGTTGTTGTCTTTTTGTGGAAAAAGGAACCCTTAATATTTATTTACTAGACGGCCCATTTGCAGCTAACGCGTGCAAACCTACTCCCATTAATCTATCAACTCAGCAACACTTATCCCATTCCCTTCTGCCCCCTCACACTCCACTCGCACTTATTCTCCTTTTCCCACTACCTTATTTGCACCTTCATACACTTCCACTCAACACCATCACCCACTTCCCTCGATCCCTTCATCCACTGCCACTTATATCCCTTCTCTCACGACCTTTGCAACTATTTCACCCGGGAGCGCAATAGTGTAGTAGATAGTAGAAAAATCGTGCAAATTATGATACAAGCATCAAATTTGGCATTTCTGTTCTGCAGGGCTTTCTGATCAAATCTGCCCGATTGGCCATTTGAAAATCCAAATTTTGAAAAATTTGGATTTTCAAATGGCCAATCAGGCAGATTTGATTAGAATCCCCTGGAGAACAAATGTGCCAAATTTGATGCTTGTATCATCATTTGCACGATTCCTCTCAAAAGTTGCTGTTATCTGCCCCACTACAAGATGCAGTTTTAAGCGAACACGACCGACTGTTTATGTGTGCATCCAACACATTGTGGTTATATAGCTCAGATAATTCAAATTGTAAATATGAGACTTCCAAAGACATGTTATTTTTTTATCAGAAAACCAACATGGCAGACGCATCAAAACTCTTCCTGACAATTGTGGGTGGAGTCAAGCCAGCTTTCCAGCCAATGGGTTCGCAAAGGCTTCATACACGTACGTGCAGCTTCATTAAATTTTTCATATACTGGATAAGAAATATTAAACTGAGTTTCACCTTTTGCTGGGAATGATGTTCGCGTTGTTTCTATTTTGTGATGTAATTATGCCTTCGCTGACGAAGTCGCCGGAGGAATTACGTTTTCGGGTTGTTCGTCCGTGCGTGCGTACGTCCGTCCGTGCTCATTTTCTCTGTTTTCTCTGCAACCGCTTATCCGATTGACACAAAATTTCATCGTAAGTGTGGCTACTCATGTGGAATGTATTAATGATAAGTATGATGTCATAGGTGACGTGGTGTGGCAGCCATGTTGGAAAAAAAAGAACAACTTTGGACGTCTGTATCTCCAAAACCGCTCCATGGGAAAAAAATTGAAACTTGGCACATGTAAAGCATTCTCCATGGGAAATAAGTGTGATTTTTATGACGTCATTGGTGGCTTCGTTATGACGTCATAATTGCATACATCGAACGCTATATCCGATCAGTATGAAAATTTTTTAGGGTCATCTCGGGCTAAATTGTATGGGGGTGGGGGGTTGATGATGTCACCGGTCCTGTGGTTCGGCAGCCATATTGTTTTGAACATAAAAACCTTCAAAATCTGCTTCTCCGAAACGGTTGAACAGATCAAGGCGACACTTTACAGGTATGATCGCCTATCCATGAGGAAAAAAAGTTCTCCACTTATGATGTCATAGGTCACATGGTTTGGCAGCTATGATGTTTTGAAGAATAAACCTTTAAAAACCTTCTCCTCCAAAATCGCTTGACTGATCGAGGGGAAAATTCACCCACATGTTCCCCCAAGCCTTGGGGATACCAGGGTGTTCACAAATAATGAATAGGTCACAAGGTCTGGCAGCCATATTGGTTTGAACAAGAATCTTAAAAAAGTTCTTTCTCTTGAACCTCTTCATCAATTGATGTGAAACATCAGTTATAATCTCGCAGTCATGCGTAATATATGTTTTAAATTTCAGCCTGTTCGGACACATGGTCTGGCAGCCAGAATTATTTAATATTTTGAATCTGGGTTCAGGAATTTAAATCAAACTTGGTACAAGTATGTATAATCCTTACTATAATTCACGGACCGGTATATTTGTTTGTGGGCTTGTTTGTTTGTCGGGCTACTTCTCCTACAGTTCTGGCCCAATTACATCCAGACTTGCTCCAGATGTTCAGAATAACCATAAATAATGAAAAGGGGTGTTTTTATCTTTGTCGGTTGTCTTGGAGGGGGTGGGGGGATGCAAATTCCCTAGTAAATGTGTATTGTGTAGTGCCGCCTCCAAGTGGGGGAGAGTATGAAAGTCCCCACCATTTACAGTACCAGTGCTCCTGACCCCACGTTTTCCAGTGCAGTGAGGTGTTTTGAATTATAAGCAGTAGGTATGATTTTGCTTCATGCATGTAACCCAGGTTATTTATTTTTCCTATACAGAGCCGTCAGTTGCCGATACACCGCCCAAATAAGGGTATGCGTCAGAAGAACGTGTTGCATGTTTGGAAAAGATCGCCCGTTGGGCGGCTACTCTGCTTGTGATGTAATAATGTGGCAGAGGAAAATGTGGCGACGCCATGACGTCGAAGAGTGTTCGGGTTAGGGTTAGTTTTCTTCTAGGCTTTTTGTAAAGATCAAGTCACGTGATGAGCCCCCTTTGGAATTCGGCTTCATGTTTCAGACTCTAAACTGTGCAAGTTCCCCTTCACTTTCACTATTTTATTTTTCATCCTTATGTGAATGTATTCACGTCTTGGTACATTTTTGCTTTCATTTCGCAAAGGTTAAGTTTGTCTTGCAATTCAATAAATTGATTTCACATACTTTACCGTTTTATTCGTTTTGTTATATCTTTAACATCTTTTGTTACATCTCACCCTCCCATCTACGTTTATTTATTTTTTCCCACTTCCTCAGAACACATTGCGAAGTCGCATTGTTCGTCGGAGAGGTTCGAACTAGTCAATTATGGACAATAAATTGCATTACTTAATGAAGTCCTCCTTCAGTGTCAAATGGGGAACTTGGTTTGAAGATAATGACAGCTTCCTCGGACCTCCACCCTTGTGGACTCGGCAGTGGTATTCTTGCCATATGTTTTCTTTTTGCCATTCAAGGCTGGAACAGGCCTTGTTTACTGAAATCATGCAACAAAGGAAAAAAGGCTTTTTGATCACAGTGTCATAAGGGGGTGGAAATGGCAGGGGCTGGGGGTGTGGGGGTTGCAAGAGTGTTGCAACGCAAATTCCATCTGCGTTATAGTCCTGTTTTGTTTCATTCGTTACTTCTACCGTTTCAGCATTTTCTTCCACTGTCATGCCATCATGTTATGGATTTAAATACATTTTACCTCTCTGATGTGTAGTGGATTAAATGCAAAATTTGGATTTGCTCAAAAGGGACTTTCAAAATCAGTTTAAGTGTTAAACAACAACTGTAAGCAGAAATAAAAATACCACTTGCGTGCTCGAGTGTAAACCGTTTTGCCTTTTCTGACAAGGGCTTCAAGCTGAAAGGCTGTCTGAGACTGCATGTTGACTTAAACTTTTGAAAAATCCATGCGAGGGTTTCTTTTTGGGTGGTGACTTTGTGAAACTTAACTTTAGAGTGTTTGCTTTGGTGACTCGTTGTGGTTCAAGTTTCTTTGTCGTGCACAACTTCACTGCACAATTGCTTCCACTTTGACTGATTCGTCAGGCCATTCGCTGTTTATAGTCATTCCATTTTTTTTTTTTTTACCAAGATTTCCCATTGCTATCTCTCTGTTGTTCGAAACTTTGCATTGTGCTTTACCGTTTATAGTGGGGCGACTTAGCTAAATATAGCATAACAATTGTGCATTTTGTGAGGAAAGCGCCAAATTTGGCACACTAGTAGCCTATCATATTATGAACAGATTTGGATATTGGGCCATCTCAAAATTTTTGATGGCAGTGGAAAATGGCTGCCACAGCCATCAGCGGCTGAATTTGAGATGGCCCAATATCCAAATCTGTTCATTAATATGATAGGCTACTAGTGTGCCAAATTTGGCGCTTTCCTCACAAAATGCACAATTGTTATGCTAAGTTGCCCCACTATTAAGCCTTCTTGTCTTTAAGGAGGCTATTGCTGTACTCGTGAAAGTTTGTCATTCCGAGATCGGTTTCGCCATCGCTTCTTACACTGAGAACCTTTTTGGCTGGAACGTCTTGGAACACCTAATCTGGTATTCTCTAGGTTACAGACATTTGCAAATCTAAATCATACAAACAAAATGCTTTTAATAGTTGAGAAAATTCTAGATATTTGCACATATAACATTTTTATATTGTTTGATGGATAAGGAAACCAGAGAGTTGGTGTCAAAGCCGCCCAATGCTCGCCTGTTTATACATTTATCGTTTTTCAAAGACGAGTCTAATAATATTTTTTTATAAAGCATTGCAGTGAAGTCTGATCCAAATAATTTTAAAGCAATATATGTATTTGTATATTGTAATCAGTAAAAATAGTGTGGTAGATAAAAACATTAGAATGGAAATAACTTGCACCAAAAACTTTAACATTTTCAACGCTCACGCTCACGCCGGGGGTATCGCTATAGCTCTCTGTTCTTCGAACAGGCGAGCTAAAAAGTCAAAATCTATAGATAGGTGAACCCCTGTTAAGGATGATGAAAAAGGATTTTTACAAACACATTCTTCTGGGTAAAAGTCATGGTTGCTTGGGTCACGTAGTCTTCGGAGGTATGGCACAGGTTTCAGACACATCTGCTTCCAGATTCTCCATTTTGCATATGTAATATATAGACTATTATCAGGTGTTTTTGCATGACAATAAAATACATGGTATTATGGTTTAAATGACAATAACGATGAAATATCATATGATGTTGCATTTATTTCGTTTCACCAAGTCGTGCCACACACGAAGGTAGGTTGCTATGATGGGTTTGAGCAAGTGTGAATGAAATAACACAAAAGGATCATTATTTATTTTTTTAAACTTAAATGAGCCTTCACAGGTTGGAGCTCAATAAACTCCAAAAGTATGAAAAAAAAAAAACATTTACGAAGATGAATTTGAATGGTAAGTGAATGTGCGGAGGCCATTGGGCTCATTCTTCCTGCGTCACATCCAAACCCCGTAACAACCAAAATCCTTACCTGCCTCCCATTTTTACCATTAACCTAATCAAAGATAAGAACCACATTCCCTTATCATCAAACTACATTTCCAACTTAGTCTATCAGATTGGCCAGGGTACCGGCGCACTCTATTGAATGATTAATGTGCAAAGAACACAACATAAACTGACAAGAACGGTACTTAGTGGGGCGCATACCTCCGCCAGGCTGAACAGTTTACGCTTTGTATCCAACTGATAGGCCGGATCTGATCTGGATCTGAACTTATTGATTTTTTTAATTATTTTTTTTTTGCCTAGAACACTCCCCGGCATCACTGACGAACCCCTGAAAGTTTGACGAAGACCTGTTTGTCCATCTCTGAGAAAATGGCAACACACATACAGACACAGACACATAATATAGATATTTGGTTTGACCCGATCTGTAAACTTCCCAACCTGGATTTCGACTTCCAGCACGTCCTCCCTTCTGGACTGAATAATGACTAAGTTTCCATCCAATATCTCCTGTTCCTCTTCTATCCCCATTGGCTCTTCTGATCAATTTATGGTCAAGGCCAATATCCTCTGGCTATTGTATGGTGGCAACCTCAACAAAGCAAGATATGGCTATTGACACAGACCAACTGACAGGGACTTCAATCTGCCATCTCACAGAAGGATTGAACCACCATCTCCATAGCAGCTGATATTGATTCCACAAGGGAATACTTTCAAAAAGGTCTATTTTCTTTCATGTACTGGCTTATCCCAACCCATCTGTAACTTTCCCATCCATTCTTTCAACTCTGGTACATTGAATTGTGTGTGGAGACGGTTGCAGTCAAGCATCTTGCTTTCTCAGCTTGGAAAACTAACCTGACTGAGGGTACCTGTAGTTCATTCCGTAAAGCTCACAAGAAGTATGTGTCCATCCTGAGGCCAGCCAAAAAACATCTTACAATAATCTCAACACCAAACTCTCCAATCAGTCTCCTTCCTCCGAGTCATGGTGGCACCTTGTCAAGTCTGCCTCTGGTGTTTGCCCCCCCCTCCCTCAACCTCAAGAGGCATTACTGCGGACTCTGCCCGAGATCAGGCAGAATGTTTAAACCTGTCTCCTCCCAATCTAGTGTACCCAATCCATCCCGCTAACTCCATATCTTATCCCAATGTACCTACCTTCTGCTGGACTTGTGTCCTCACCTGAGAAGGTAGAGAAAGATCTGTATGGCCTTGACCCTACTTCAGCGACAGGCCCAGATGACATCCATGCCCATGTACTCAACTCCTGCCCTGCAGTTCTTGCTTCCCTTCTGTCTGCCTTCTACTGCCTTCCCTCCCTTCTTCACCATACCTCTACCTAGTCTCATCCTTCCCCTCTCGCCAGCTCTCCCATCGCTGTCCTCCACCTTGGCCATGCCTGCTCTCATCATCTCCCCTCCTTCTCAAAGCAACCTTCACACTCTTCCCCCTCCAAACATCCTTCTCACCTTTCTCAAAAACTCCCCCTTCACCCTTCTCCCTCAACCCTCCCTCCTCACCCTTCCCTCCAATCTTCCCCTTCACTCCCTCTTCCCAAAGTTGCCCCCACCCTCACATCCACAAAGCTGCCTCCTTCTCCCACCCTCTTTATTCCATCTCATCACTCCACCACCTACAATCTTCAACTGCCCTTTTCCCCCTCTCTTATTACTCCCCAATGTACCTCAACCCATCACCACTGAGCCTTTTCTCCTCCTCATTCAGCCCTTTCCCTGAGCTCTTCTGCAATGCCCCACACTTTCAACAACTCACCTTACCTCCCCCCACTCCTCCCTCGTCCTACCCTTCCCCTCCCCTCCCATGCACCCAAAACCTCCTCCCCTCCCTCTTCCTTAACAGCGTGGACCTCAAAAATCTGAGGCCTTCGCTCAAACCTGACAGATCTTTCTATACAGGTTGCCACTGACAAACCAGAAATAATCTGCTTAACAGAAACTTTCCTCCTTCAAGACATTTCTGACTCCCTAGTATCTCTCCCTGTTATTCCCTCCTCCGGTATGACAGACCTGAGCGTCGTCCTGGCGGCGGAGTTTTTTTTTTATTCTTTTTTGTGCCCCTTGTCGAGGTTCGTATGAGAGAGTTGCTCTCTCATCAATTACTCTATTCCTCACTCACCATACACTGTTCTCTCTCTCCCCCACACCCTCAGAAATACCTCTGGCTACGGCTTCCCCTCCACTACCACCTCATGTTTATTTGTGTGTTGTACCGTCTACCAAACAGTGATGACTCCATTTACATCTCGCTCTCAGAAAATGTGCACCAACTTCTATCCTCTCATCCCAACTCTCTCTTCCTCATGTGTGGTGACTTCAATTGTCATCATGCCAGTTGGCTGGGTGTGGTACCTCTCTCACCTGTCATGCACTTCAGCAAAAGACTTCCGTAACTCATTGGAACTGACATAATCTGTCAACTTCCCGACCCGGATCTCAACCAATGGTACTCCATCTCTTCTGGATCTGATTTTGACCAATTTCCCTGAAAATATCTGCTGTTCTTCCTCCACTCCAATCGATTCATCTGATCACATGCTTGTCAAAGTGGACATCTCTCTGGCTGTTATTAGAGAACCACCTCAGCGCCGTCGAGTCTGGCATTTCACTCAGCCCGACTGGCAGGGTCTCCAAGCAGCCATCAAACTTCTAGACTGGTCTCTCATCTCTACTTCCTCCGACATGAACTCGTCCTGGAATTCTTTCAAAGAAACTTGCTTTCCCTCATGCACAGATTTATCCCATCTCGTCTTTAGTGTTCCTACCCTTCCTCCCACCCATGGTATACTGAAGTTTGTAGCAAGGCAGTTGTCCTGAAACAACCTGCCTTCGCCTCGTGGAAGGCAAATCCAACTGAAGGCAATCTTAGTTCCTTGCACAAAGCTCGGAACAAATGTGTGTCTACCCTCAGGAGAGCCAGAAAACAATATCTTTTAAAACTCGTGTGAGCTCTCAAATCTGTCTCCCTCCTCCAAATCCTGGTGGCATCTGGTGGATAAGTCTGTTTCTGGTGTATGTTACCCTTCCATCCTCCATCCCTTACCTCAAATGGCCATACAGCTGACACTGCACGTGAAAAGGCTGAATGCCTAAACTCCGTGTTTGCTTCCAAATCTTGTCCCAAACCCATCGCTTTCAGTACCCACCTGACCCAGTTGCACCCAGCTGTTCTTGGACTCTGTGTCCTTTTTCCTGACAAGGTGGAGAGCTTGCAATAAAACCTCAACTCAGATTCTGAAATCGGTCAAGCCGGCATCAGCCCACGTGTCCTAAAAACCTGCTCCTCTGCTCTTGCTCACCCTCTCTCTGTTCTATTCACCCTCTCATTTGTTCAAGGTCATCTGCCATTTGCTTGGAAATCAGCAAACATCACTGCCCTGCACAAAAAAGGTACAAAAACAGATCCCTGTAACTACAGACCAATCAGCCTTTTCCCAATCATCAGCAAGGTTATGGAATCCATCATCGCTTCAGACATTAAATCCTTCTTCTTCTCCAATGGCCTGATTTTCGATCATCAATTTGGTTTCATACCAGATCACTATGCCCTGGATATGCTGCTTCTGCTCTCCCAACAATGGATGGAGGTACTCAATGCCAGACGTGAAATCAGAGCCATCTCCCTCGACATATCGCGTGTACCTTCGATACGGTATGGAACCTGCCCTGCTAACAAAACTCTCTTTCTACGGTATCCAAGGACATCTCACTGCATGGGAGCGGGGGGGGGGGGGGAGGGGGGGGGAGGGGGGAGGGGGGGGGGGGGGGGGGGGCGGGGGGATCGCAGACTCCTCTCC
>CM068959.1:125369966-125380756 GCA_035128595.1 Eptatretus atami | reverse complement strand
GAGCATTGGGTGGCTTTGGACACCAACTCTCTGGTTTATTTTTACATCAAAAAGGCTCTGAAGGAGCTCGTGTACGAAAGCTGATGGCAGGACAAGAACATTATGAGACATTACGTAACACTTAGCAGACAAAAAATAGGTAACCAACATAGCATAACGTACTTGTCGAACCTGGGATCCCAACATCATGAGCTAGTTTATATGAGGATGCGTTAACAATTCCAAACCAGGATCAGCTGGCTTTGCCCTGAGTTAAGTGGACACTGAACTGTGTTTGGTTGAATGAAAATCAAATCATCATAAGAGCAACCATTCACGTGATGAGAAGCTCGATGTTGTATTACCAAACCATGAAACGCTTAACATTGCAAAGAGAAAAAAAAAGAACAATTCTTGGATAATTGCCTGAAAAGCCCCAATTCCTAGCCAAAGGACCAGGCCTGATGTAAAACACAAAGCAGAGAAGGCACTAACGTGCTGAGTTTCTCAGCTGTACCTTTCCTTAAAAAGGACATGCCTGGGCAAGGTCCCGCCTAATTACAACCTTTTTCTGCACAGGATTACTTTATACAAATGACAGGCAACAAAATTCCTGAGCCAAAAGAGCCATTAAGCATGTTAATTGTGCGCCATTGTTCTCCTGCTCTTTCATCAGCCAAGAGATTAGCTATTGCGGATGGCCAACACAGCCTTGGGGTCACTTCTATGCCCTTATTTCATTTACCTTAAAGCTTCTGATTCCTCTTTATCAGACACTCAGGAATCTCTCACAACTTGTGGATCTTCAACAAATTTCACCAGGAAACATTGAACATCATGGGAAGTTTGGTTTTGCTATTTTGATGCCACTTGTGCAAGCCACCTATGTTCAGGCATTCAAAACTGCTTATTTTGACCTTCGGATGGATGTGAAGCATTGATTTACGGAAAACATTCATGCCTTAGGATGAAGATCGTATCCATCTTCCAATTCTGATTCAGGATTCTATATGTTACCATACTCTGTTGCAGAAGCATCCGGTGATGCCAAAGCAGGTTTCTTGGCAATGGTTATGCTGGGTGGTTTGCCATTGCATACGAGCAGCAGTCATGGCAGGAATTTGGAATTTGAGGTAACGGTACCAGAATAGCTCGCATACTCTTGGCAAAGGACACCGTGACATCTTGAACGTACAGCAACTTGATCGTGCAGGACGGGACATCCAGTTGACGTCCACCGAGGGACGGGGCACCACATTCCTTGAATCGGTGCCCATAAACACCACGATCACAGTTTATAGCTCAGCTGGATTCCAACCCAGGCTAGATAGCTTAGAGACGACGGTGAGTACCTCAAGGCCAGTCTTGCCAGCCCTCCTGTTACGCTACATAGTTTCATTTTGAATTAATTATATATATTATATTATATTATATATTTATAACTATATATTTATATATATTAATTACACACACACTACTATTGTATATATATATTATATATATATATATATATATATATATCACTACATACATGCTACCAAATTCATGTTTGTGCATTTCCCACTTTTCATCTCAATGAAAGTGTTAAAACATGAGGTGTTTGATAAAAGATAAGCTTTTGGTGTGAGGTAAAATGCAACAAACAACACAATTGACAAATTCGGCTTAAAGAGTCATTTGCATCAGGCGTTGACCATCCCACCTGAAAAGTTCTCTTCCTGGCAATATTCTACTTGCAATCCCATTATGTTCCAATGTGAGTTCCCAAAAATCAGGTGATAAATCTGTTATGACAGCTGTAATAGATGCATGATAATACATCTGCATTGCTACCATTTGTTGGCTTGATCGGTGGACATGCGATTGATACCCAGGATTGATTTGTACAAAAAATTCCACGTGTTGTTAATCTGCCATGAATCCAGCTTTTACATGAGCTCGACACCATATCGAAAAGAAATATGGCCTTCGGCTTCCCATAATTTGAGGGCATGGGATCGGTTTTATTAAATTGTCAAATTTGTTAATTGTTTGGAACCTGTTCAAAGTTTCTGTTGTTTTAAACGGTGGGAGTGATTGTGGTTATAAAAATGCTTTTTACACGAAAATGTGTTCGACGGCAGTAAGTGGTTTTCCGAACGATAGGTTTACAGGTTCACTTTAACCCCAATTCTCCATCCCTTCCTTTCCACGATTCTTCCTATACAAGTCGTGTTATTCCCTTGGTTCATTCTTTGGAGGGCATGACCCGCACTTGCAGAGTTGGAACTGCCGCGCAGGCAGGATGGGTCATGACCTTCTGGTCGCGAGTTTCCTTTCACTTCTTGTGTGTGCTGAAACATCTGAAAATAGTTGTTGGTTTTTGTTGTTGTCTTTTTGTGGAAAGGAACCTTAATATTACTTACTAGACGGCCCTATTTGCAGCTAAACGGCGGCAAACCTACTCCCATTAATCTGATCAACTCAGCAACACTTTTATCCCATTCCTTTCTGTGCCCCCTCACACTCCACTCGCACTTATTCTCCTTTCCCACTACCTTGTATTTTGCACCTTCATACACTTCCACTCACACACCATCACCCACTTCCCTCGATCCCTCATCCACTGCCACTTATATTCCCTTCTCTCACGACCTTTGCACTATTTCACCCGGGAGCGCATGTGTAGTAGATAGTAGAAAAATCGTGCCAATTTATGATAACAGCATCAAAATTTGGCATTTCTTTCTGCAGGGCTTTCTGCTTCCAAATTTGCCCGATTGGCCATTTGAAAATTCCAAATTTTGAAAATTATGGATTTTTCCCAATTGGCCAATCAGGCGACTTTGATTAGAATCCCTGGTTGAGAACAAATGTGCCACAATTTGATGCTTGTATTCATCATTTGGCACGATTTCTCTTCAAAAGTTGCTGTCTATCTGCCCCAACTACAAGTGCAGTTTAGCGGAACACGACCGACTTGTTTATGTGTGCAATCCAAACACATTTGTTTATTATAGCTCAGATAATTCCAAATTGAAATATGAGACTTCCAAGACATGTTATTTTTTTATCAGAAACAACATGGCAGACGCATCAAACTCTTCCTAGACAATTGTGGGTGGAGTCAAGCCAGCTTTCCAGCCAATGGGTCGCAAAGGCTTCATAACATACGTGCAGCTTCATAAAATTTTTCCTATACTGGATAAGAAATAAACTGAGTTTCCACCTTTTGCTGGGATGATGTTCGCGTTGTTTTCTATCTTTGTTTGATGTTATTATGCCTTCGCTGACGAAGTCGCCGGAGGGAATTTACGTTTTCGGGTGTTCGTCCGCGCGTCGCGTACGTCCGTCCGTGCCTCATTTTCTCTGTTTTCTCTGCAACCGCTTATCCGATTGACACCAAATTCATCGTACAGTGTGGCTACTCTGTGGAATGTATTGTTACGGCGTGGAAATCGTCGCACTACCTATCAGGCCCGTAGGTGAGATATATTTCTGAAGTACATGTGTAGTTAGCCCAAACCGTTGTTCGAGGGATTAATTGTGATTATTCGGCTTGCGATACTTTTGAGTTTAGGCGGTTTTTCTTTCTTGCTTTATTTTCGAACCAAACCACCCACAACGCAACTACGCCACCACTACAACAACACCACCACTGCCCACACCACACGAACGTCACCTCCTGCCGGTCCATGTACGGGACGGTTTCGCGCTGGAAACCGTTCGACGCGAGAGGGAAGAAGAAAATCCCACGCTGAGGGCGCGCGGTTTCCGCTCGTTTTTCATTCTTGGCCCGCGCCAAAGACGGATTCTCCTCGCCCCCCGGTGGCGCGGGAGGGGCGAGCGAAGGGAACGCCCCTTCTCGAAGCGCCTCGAAGGAGGGTGGAGCTGCAAACGGGGCGGGGGCGCGGGGTATTAAGAGGCGGAGGCGCATGAGGTTCTTCTTGTTCTCTGGTTCTCTTTGTTCTCTGTGTCTCTTGTTCTTCTGTGGTTCTCTTGTCTTCTTGTTCTCTTGTTCTCTGGTTTCTCTGGTTCTCTCTGGTTCGGTTCTCTAGT
Organism: Eptatretus atami; assembly: GCA_035128595.1. Taxonomy (NCBI): domain Eukaryota; kingdom Metazoa; phylum Chordata; class Myxini; order Myxiniformes; family Myxinidae; genus Eptatretus; species Eptatretus atami. The sequence continues at coordinate 125,376,739 of CM068959.1, read as the reverse complement.
GTCTCTCTGGGTTCGGCGTGCTGCTCTCTCTCTGTTCGTGCGGTGCTCGGGTCCGTGGCCATCTTCTGTATTTATATTTGCTCTTCTGTTTTATATTGCTGTAAATGCATTCTGACTGTTTTATGTGTGCTTTCGTGTGTTCGTTGTTAAAAAAATTACGTGCTTGTTGAATTGTTCCCTCGTTCGCTGCGTCCTCTTCCTTTGTGGGTTTCCATCTTAACCACGTTTAACGGGTACTAATGGGCTTAATACGCCCGATACAGTATCAGGAACCGTCGAGGCCGACGATAACCCGCTCGGTTATCCCGATTAGCACGGCACGGATCGCTTAAGCGGCCCGTGTCCGAGTCGACCTGCGGCGAGGTGCGGTCGCCGGTTTTTACCATCCGCGCTGGGTACTTAAGGTAGGTCGAGTTAGGGCGAACACCCTATCCCACGGGGTGGGCGATTGGCACGAGTCGTAGGTGAGGCCGAGAAGCCACCCGTGACTGGATCCCGGCCGTTAGTCGAGAGGGTCACGACAGATTGAGTCCTCCGGCTGGGCGAGCAGGTCGCGATTCGGTCACGTGGCCGATCGCACGCCGGCGCGGCGAATTCGCACATATTAATGATAAGTATGATGTCATAGGTGACGTGTGTGGCAGCCATGTTGGAAAAAAAAGAACAACTTTGGACGTCTGTATCTCCAAAACCGCTCCATGGGAAAAAAATTAAACTTGGCACATGTAAAGCATTCCATGGGAAATAAGTGTGTTTTTATGACGTCATTGGTGGCTTCGTTATGACGTCATAATTGCATACATCGAACGCTATATCCGATCAGTATGAAAATTTTTTAGGGTCATCTCGGTAAATTGTATGGGGGGGGGTTGATGATGTCACCGTCCTGTGGTTCGGCAGCCATATTGTTTTGAACATAAAAACCTTCAAAATCTGCTTCTCCGAAACGGTTGAACAGATCAAGCGACACTTTACAGGTATGATCCCTATCCATGAGGAAAAAAGTTCTCCACTTATGATGTCATAGGTCACATGGTTTGGCAGCTATATTTTTGAAAATAAACCTTTAAAAACCTTCTCCTCCAAAATCGCTTGACTGATCGAGGGGAAAATTCACCCACATGTTCCCCAAGCTTGGGATACCAGGGTGTTCACAAATAATGAATAGGTCACAAGGTCTGGCAGCCATATTGGTTTGAACAAGAATCTTAAAAAGTTCTTTCTCTTGAACCTCTTCATCAATTGATGTGAAACATCAGTTATAATCTCGCAGTCATGCGTTAATATATGTTTTAAATTTCAGCCTGTTCGACACATGTCTGGCAGCCAGAATTATTTAATATTTTGAATCTGGGTTCAGGAATTTAAATCAAACTTGGTACAAGTATGTATAATCCTTACTATAATTCACGGACCGCGTATATTTGTTTGTGGTTGTTGTTTGTCGGCTACTTCTCCTACAGTTCTGGCCCAATTACATCCAGACTTGCTCCAGATGTTCAGAATAACCATAAATAATGAAAAGGGGTGTTTTTATCTTTGTCGGTTGTCTTGGAGGGGGTGGGGGATGCAAATTCCCTAGTAAATGTGTATTGTGTAGTGCGCCTCCAAGTGGGGGAGGTATGAAAGTCCCACCATTTACAGTACCAGTGCTCCTGACCCCACGTTTTCCAGTGCAGTGAGGTGTTTTGAATTATAAGCAGTAGGTATGATTTGCTTCATGCATGTAACCCAGGTTATTTATTTTTCCTATACAGAGCCGTCAGTTGCCGATACACCGCCCAAATAAGGTATGCGTCAGAAGAACGTGTTGCATGTTTGGAAAAGATCGCCCGTTGGGCGGCTACTCTGCTTGTGATGTAATAATGTGGGCAGAGGAAAATGTGGCGACGCCATGACGTCGAGAGTGTTCGGGTTAGGGTTAGTTTTCTTCTAGGCTTTTTGTAAAGATCAAGTCAGTGATGAGCCCCTTTGGAATTCGGCTTCATGTTTCAGACTCTAAACTGTGCAAGTTCCCCTTCACTTTCACTATTTTATTTTTCATCCTTATGTGAATGTATTCACGTCTTGGTACATTTTGCTTTCATTTCGCAAAGGTTAAGTTTGTCTTGCATTCAATAAATTGATTTCACATTACTTTACCGTTTTATTCATTTTTGTTATATCTTTAACATCTTTGTACATCTCACCCTCCCATCTACGTTTATTTATTTTTTCCCACTTCCTCAAACACATTGCGAAGTCGCATTGTTCGTCGGAGAGGTTCGAACTAGTCAATTATGGACAATAAATTGCATTACTTAATGAAGTCCTCCTTCAGTGTCAAATGGGGAACTTGGTTTGAAGATAATGACAGCTTCCTCGGACCTCCACCCTTGTGGACTCGGCAGTGGTATTCTTGCCATATGTTTTTTTTGCCATTCAAGGCTGGAACAAGGCCTTGTTTACTGAAATCATGCAACAAAGGGAAAAAAGCTTTTTGATCACAGTGTCATAAGGGGGGTGGAAATGGCAGGGGCTGGGGTGTGGGGTTGCAAGAGTGTTGCAACGCAAATTCCATCTGCGTTATAGTCCTGTTTTGTTTCATTCGTTACTTCTACCGTTTCAGCATTTTCTTCCACTGTCATGCCATCATGTATGGATTTAAAATACATTTTACCTCTTGATGTGTAGTGATTAAATGCAAAATTTGGATTTGCTCAAAAGGGACTTTCAAAATCAGTTTAAGTGTTAAACAACAACTGTAAGCAGAAATAAAAATACCACTTGCGTGCTCGAGTGTAAACCGTTTTGCCTTTTCTGACAAGGGCTTCAAGCTGAAAGGCTGTCTGAGACTGCATGTTGACTTAAACTTTTGAAAAATCCATGCGAGGGTTTCTTTTTGGGTGGTGACTTTGTGAAACTTAACTTTAGAGTGTTTGCTTTGGTGACTCGTTGTGGTTCAAGTTTCTTTGTCGTGCACAACTTCACTGCACAATTGCTTCCACTTTGACTGATTCGTCAGGCCATTCGCTGTTTATAGTCATTCCATTTTTTTTTTTTTTACCAGATTCCCATTGCTATCTCTCTGTTGTTCGAAACTTTGCATTGTGCTTTACCGTTTATAGTGGGGCGACTTAGCTAAATATAGCATAACAATTGTGCATTTTGTGAGGAAAGCGCCAAATTTGGCACACTAGTAGCCTATCATATTATGAACAGATTTGGATATTGGGCCATCTCAAAATTTTTGATGGCAGTGGAAAATGGCTGCCACAGCCATCAGCGGCTGAATTGAGATGGCCCAATATCCAAATCTGTTCATAATATGATAGGCTACTAGTGTGCCAAATTTGGCGCTTTCCTCACAAAATGCACAATTGTTTATGCTAAGTTGCCCCACTATTAAGCCTTCTTGTCTTTAAGGAGGCTATTGCTGTACTCGTGAAAGTTTGTCATTCCGAGATCGGTTTCGCCATCGCTTCTTACACTGAGAACCTTTTTGGCTGGAACGTCTTGGAACACCTAATCTGGTATTCTCTAGGTTACAGACATTTGCAAATCTAAATCATACAACAAAATGCTTTTAATAGTTGAGAAAATTCTAGATATTTGCACATATAACATTTTTATATTGTATTGATGGATAAGGAAAACCAGAGAGTTGGTGTCAAAGCCGCCCAATGCTCGCCTGTTTATACATTTATCGTTTTTCAAAGACGAGTCTAATAATATTTTTTTATAAGCATTGCAGTGAAGTCTGATCCAAATAATTTTAAAGCAATATATGTATTTGTATATTGTAATCAGTAAAAATAGTGTGGTAGATAAAAACATTAGAATGGAAATAACTTGCACCAAAAACTTTAACATTTTCACGCTCACGCTCACGCCGGGGTATCGCTATAGCTCTCTGTTCTTCGAACAGGCGAGCTAAAAAGTCAAAATCTATAGATAGGTGAACCCCTGTTAAGGATGATGAAAAAGGATTTTTACAAACACATTCTTCTGGGTAAAAGTCATGGTTGCTTGGGTCACGTAGTCTTCGGAGGTATGGCACAGGTTTCAGACACATCTGCTTCCAGATTCTCCATTTTGCATATGTAATATATAGACTATTATCAGGTGTTTTTGCATGACAATAAAATACATGGTATTATGGTTTAAATGACAATAACGATGAAATATCATATGATGTTGCATTTATTTCGTTTCACCAAGTCGTGCCACACACGAAGGTAGGTTGCTATGATGGGTTTGAGCAAGTGTGAATGAAATAACACAAAAGGATCATTATTTATTTTTTAAACTTAAATGAGCCTTCACAGGTTGGAGCTCATAAACTCCAAAAGTATGAAAAAAAAAAACATTTACGAAGATGAATTTGAATGGTAAGTGAATGTGCGGAGGCCATTGGCTCATTCTTCCTGCGTCACATCCAAACCCCGTAAAACCAAAATCCTTACCTGCCTCCCATTTTTACCATTAACCTAATCAAAGATAAGAACCACATTCCCTTATCATCAAACTACATTTCCAACTTAGTCTATCAGATTGGCCAGGTACGGCGCACTCTATTGAATGATTAATGTGCAAAGAACACAACATAAACTGACAAGAACGGTACTTGTGGGGCGCATACCTCCGCCAGCTGAACAGTTTACGCTTTGTATCCAACTGATAGCCGGATCTGATCTGGATCTGAACTTATTGATTTTTTTATTATTTTTTTTTTTGCCTAGAACACTCCCCGGCACTCACTGACGAACCCCTGAAAGTTTGACGAAGACCTGTTTGTCCATCTCTGAGAAAATGGCACACACATACAGACACAGACACATAATATAGATATTTGGTTTGACCCGATCTGTAAACTTCCCAACCTGGATTTCGACTTCCAGCACGTCCTCCCTTCTGGACTGAATAATGACTAAGTTTCCATCCAATATCTCCTGTTCCTCTTCTATCCCCATTGGCTCTTCTGATCAATTTATGGTCAAGGCCAATATCCTCTGGCTATTGTATGGTGGCAACCTCAACAAAGCAAGATATGGCTATTGACACAGACCAACTGACAGGGACTTCAATCTGCCATCTCACAGAAGGATTGAACCACCATCTCCATAGCAGCTGATATTGATTCCACAAGGGAATACTTTCAAAAAGGTCTATTTTCTTTCATGTACTGGCTTATCCCAACCCATCTGTAACTTTCCCATCCATTCTTTCAACTCTGGTACATTAATTGTGTGTGGAGACGGTTGCAGTCAAGCATCTTGCTTTCTCAGCTTGGAAAACTAACCTGACTGAGGGTACCTGTAGTTCATTCCGTAAAGCTCACAAGAAGTATGTGTCCATCCTGAGGCCAGCCAAAAAACATCTTACAATAATCTCAACACCAAACTCTCCAATCAGTCTCCTTCCTCCGAGTCATGGTGGCACCTTGTCAAGTCTGCCTCTGGTGTTTGCCCCCCCCTCCCTCAACCTCAAGAGGCATTACTGCGGACTCTGCCCGAGATCAGGCAGAATGTTTAAACCTTGTCTCCTCCCAATCTAGTGTACCCAATCCATCCCGCTAACTCCATATCTTATCCCAATGTACCTACCTTCTGCTGGACTTGTTCTCACCTGAGAAGGTAGAGAAAGATCTGTATGGCCTTGACCCTACTTCAGCGACAGGCCCAGATGACATCCATGCCCATGTACTCAACTCCTGCCCTGCAGTTCTTGCTTCCCTTCTGTCTGCCTTCTACTGCCTTCCCTCCCTTCTTCACCATACCTCTACCTAGTCTCATCCTTCCCTCTCGCCAGCTCTCCCATCGCTGTCCTCCACCTTGGCCATGCCTGCTCTCATCATCTCCCCTCCTTCTCAAAGCAACCTTCACACTCTTCCCCCTCCAAACATCCTTCTCACCTTTCTCAAAAACTCCCCCTTCACCCTTCTCCCTCAACCCTCCCCCTCACCCTTCTCCCTCCAATCTTCCCCTTCACTCCCTCTTCCCAAAGTTGCCCCCACCCTCACATCCACAAAGCTGCCTCCTTCTCCCACCCTCTTTATTCCATCTCATCACTCCACCACCTACAATCTTCAACTGCCCTTTTCCCCCTCTCTTATTACTCCCCAATGTACCTCAACCCATCACCACTGAGCCTTTCTCCTCCTCATTCAGCCCTTTCCCTGAGCTCTTCTGCAATGCCCCACATTTCAACAACTCACCTTACCTCCCCCCACTCCTCCCTCGTCCTACCCTTCCCCTCCCTCCCATGCACCCAAAACCTCCTCCCCTCCCTCTTCCTTAACAGCGTGGACCTCAAAAATCTGAGGCCTTCGCTCAAACCTGACAGATCTTTCTATCAGGTTGCCACTGACAAACCAGAAATAATCTGCTTAACAGAAACTTTCCTCCTTCAAGACATTTCTGACTCCCTAGTATCTCTCCCTGGTTATTCCCTCCTCCGGTATGACAGACCTGGCGTCGTCCTCGTCCTGGCGGCGGAGTTTTTTTTTTATTCTTTTTTGTGCCCCTTGTCGAGGTTCGTATGAGAGAGTTGCTCTCTTCATCAATTACTCTATTCCTCACTCACCATACACTGTTCTCTCTCTCCCCCACACCCTCAGAAATACCTCTGGCTACGGCTTCCCCTCCACTACCACCTCATGTTTATTTGTGTGTTGTACCGTCTACCAAACAGTGATGACTCCATTTACATCTCGCTCTCAGAAAATGTGCACCAACTTCTATCCTCTCATCCCAACTCTCTCTTCCTCATGTGTGGTGACTTCAATTGTCATC
>CM068959.1:125330984-125365467 GCA_035128595.1 Eptatretus atami | reverse complement strand
ATGGAGGAGGGGGAAGATGGGGTAGGGAAAATTTCCTTTTGCAATGATGGGAAAAAAAAAACCCTGTTCTTATGAGGAAACCTCATATGGATGTAACATTAGTGAGCAATCCTTGGCAGAGAAGAGACCCGCTGTGTGAGGCATCTTGATGTGATTGTCTCTAAACACAAACAGATGTTCTGGGAAAAGGTCTGTGTGTGAGATCATGGACAGTCAAGCGAGCCAGTTTTACTCCATGGTCTGTTCCCCAGGATATTTGTACAACATAACATCATTGTAATAATGATTATAAAGGTTATTATCATTACTATTATCACCTCGAGGTGGTTCCTTTGTAATTCATTACTGTATTTTATAAAGGGAATTTGATCGGATGGCTGTAGGTACATTCCCACCTTTCCACGGTGTTTAACAATTAACACATGGCCTGTTTATTATTCTAGGTTGAGCAGAGGGCTCCTAATGATGGGAATCAGGTTCAAAAAGCATTAAGTGTGTTAATTTTTTTTTTCATTGTCTACTCATGCCTTTGTGATTTAAGTAAAGGTACATTGATATCTCCTCATGTCCTTGTCTTGCAGGCGATGATTGCACAAGCTCTGAAATGACCCGTAGATCACTGTGTTTTTAATATTCACATTGCTTTGTATGTTTGCTTGATTTTAGCAACCCTTCCTGTTTCATGGTCTGGAGGTTCAGCTCCTCCACTGCAAACTGAGTCAAAGTGCCAAGAACAATTCCCACTCAACAGTAAGTCTGGTTTGGCATTTCCTGATTTCTTATAAATTTTATGTTTTAATCCATCTATTTTGGACTAAGAACCAAATATTTCCCGGAACTGATACGTTCTCCTTCGGATCAAAGCAAAGAGGGCTCAAATGAATAACTCCTTCCACGGACTGAGAAATCGACGGTTTGCGTGCAAAAATACACGCCATCTTGCAGCATGAAAGAACACTTATAATTCAAGTTTTCCACAAATGTCTACATTAATTGAACAACTGCTGGCAGTGTAATTATTTGCCCTCGCCTTTGGGATCTCTAGCCAGGGTTTGAATCATGACCAGCTATAAAAACCCTCTCCCTGGTGTTTTGTATGAAGGCCGATACATCAACGTGTGTTCCGTCTTTTGGAAGGACATCAAGCTTGAGGACCCATCTTCCAGGACTGGTCGTTGGCAGACGTTAAAGATCCCAAAGTTGTCTGGCCATATTCCAAGTTTCGGTCACCTTGAGTTGAAGGTCAAGCTTGGCCAGCTGGTCTGTGAAAGATTTGCAGTAAAAACGTTCCCTGGCCGACTCCACAAGAAGATGGGAATAATTGGGGCTGTTGTAGTCGAAGTAGTAGTAGTATCAAGACTTTAAAATTAAGTTAATCACACCATTCTAGAACAGAATATTGCTGACAACTTGAGTTGAAATATTATTATTTGGTTTGGTCACTGCTCCAGTTAATGCACTTCGTTCATTGGATTGTTATTTTCTTGATGCCTTTCGGAGAAACTTTCCTTCTGAAAAGTTATCAACATACTACGTGCCATGAAGTTGTCATTTACATTGTGTTTCATGCTAAGCAACATGTGAAAGTCACACGATATTGAGGTTTAGCGGGTAAGGAAAAAAGCTCCCACTCAAAGGACTCCAACAGGACGTTGATGGTACGTACATCTTACATGGGGTTCTACTTGTTGTAAAAAAAAAAAAAAGGTATCATGAACTTTTGCTTCACATTTGTTTGCCAGGACTTGTATCTCTTCTGTGATGTAGTTACTTGTAAAGAACCCGTTCTCACAGACGGGTTAATTTCCCCACTTCTATGATATATAATATATACATATGGCGTAGAGAGAGGATTGGCATCCTCCCGCCACCTCAAACCCCAGGGGCTATGGTTTTTGTTTACCACCTAAAATCGACACCCCGAGTACAACTTCCAGTTTACAACTCATTCCACCCAGTTTAGGAGTACTGAGAAGTCAAAGAAACACACAAACAGTATGATAATTCCCCACTACTCTGATGACTATGGTTTTCATTCAGAAAATTGAGGTATTTTATTATGACTTGCAATACCCTCTCACACCAGGAGTGCCGCTGTGCCATCCATATTCACATGGACAGAACTTGGCTCCTCCACCCACCATGAACCACCGGGACTATCAATTTTGTTTTAACTGCCTAAAACCTTCCAGGGCACCCGACGAGTACAACCACCAGTTTTCAACTCATTCCATCCAGCGATTCAGGGGTGCATAGAAGTCAAACAAACAAATCCACAAACACTTGTCAGATTATACACGGTATATATAGTTTGATTCAAGGCACTTTTAAGCACACTTAATTTGCTTCCCTTGATTTCGTGTCGAATGTGATTCATACACGGTGTTTGGGGCTCATGATGGAGCACGCACATATATTGCAGGACAAGAATGATTCTTGCATATTTGCATGAATTGGATAAACCGGTAGAGAATGGACAAATCAATGCTCTCAATGGAATTTGATCCTTGGATGGTATGGGAGCACCCAAAAGGCCAAGCCTTGGTTTTGTTTTCGATCTCCGCCTCGTGAAGGAACTTGTACATAAATCACATGCAGGACAAAGATATTAGTCGACATCGGTGTGCTTTAATGTAAAATAGAAGGACATTAGTAAACAAAGGACAAATACATGGAGTATATGGCATTTTGACCTGGGTTCCCAGCATCACGAGCTAGTGGTTCAGATGTGAAAGGTAAAGAAGCCAACCTATAACTTTCTTTCTGCCAATTTCCAACCCCCCCCCCCCCAAACATATTCTTGTGTCAGCATGCATTAAATCACACAATTACACACAACAGCGCTGTTACACAAGTACGTTACATACCTACACAACCTTAAATGCAGCACGTAAGGAAGGAAATTTTAATCTTTAAAGAAAATTAAATATAAGAGGAGAGAGCATAACTTTCCAGGCAGAACACTGTACCTGCGTGATCCGCATGGGCAGCCACAGGACTCAAGAAATGACGTGCATATATAAACTCAAAATGTATCCATAAATAAATTGCCAAATTTGAAAGCATTAAACAATAAAAGTCCAGAAAACTCATATTTCCACACCAGCATAATCTCATGCATTTAGATCCATTTTGTTGGAAGGGTGGAGCAAAAAAATATTTCAAAAAATAATTTTAAAAAATCAGCAAATAATAATGACAATAATATTTTTCCAACTTGCGTTGAGATGACAAAAGTTAGATGGAAGCAAGCAGCAAAAGCTGGTTAGATGTGTTGCACTATGGCGGTTATTAAGTTTGCTCGGGGTAAAGGCCACTGTTAAGAGCAGTTAACCTGGGCCGAGGGATATTACTTAAGCAGTAATTTGTGACAGAATAGAAGGTCAAACACAAGACCGCCCGACGAATCCTACACCGACAATCGAGGTCAAGGCCGAGAGAGGGACAGCCGGTGACTGAAGGCGAGTAGCGAATGCAGCCAAAAAAAGCGTTAAATAGGTGAAAGGTTCTGCAATTCCTCGCCGAAACCTCCGCGAGAAGAACGACATGAAGGGCAGGGCGGTAAGAACGGCCAAAAAAAAACAAAAAAAAAAGTCTATCCCTCGCAATCCGGTCCGGCCTCCCGGCCTCCCAGTCGAGCTTGTCTTGCAACTCTTTGGGCCTGGCCTTTTCACAGGGTGCGCATGAGAGCCTTGCCTCGTGGCCATGATTTCTCAGCGAGACGGGCCTACAGACACGCCAGAGGACACACAAAGTGTATCTAAGTCCCTGCTCCTTGTGCTCATAAAATCGTCCTCACTGACCAGAACAGAAATTTGTAAATAAAAACCGTCTCAGGGGCCTTATTTTGCAGGAGCAGGAGGATTAGGTCAGAAAAGTTCACTAAAACCCAAATATTTCCCGGAACTGATATGTTCTCCGCAACATAATTAACCATGTTTGTCACCTATCACCAGGTGTGATATTATTATTATTTTACTCTTTTTTAATTTTTCTTTCTTTTCTTCCAAGATTGAATAAACGGTTTGAAACTCGCAATCGATAAACCATCCACTCGAACCTTGGTACTTCGCGTGCTCATATGCTTTTATTGCCAAATTATTAACACCCGTGACATGAATGAACTCTGCTGAATTTAGTCGAGCTATTAATGAGCGTCCTGATTGGTCAAACTATTAATGATCAAGGAATTGGCTCAATTTAGGATGACCCAAGCCAGTAAACAGTGGAGGCTATATAATCAAGGGTGCTCTTGATAAATCCAGCCATAACGCTGGACCATCCCTGAAAATGTAATCCAGATTAGTGCAGCCATTCCAGGTTACAGAGAAAGGAAAGTTCAAAGGGCATTGTCAGTATTGATGTACTAATAAAATAATAATAATAATAATAATAATAATAATAAAATAACATTTTGCGCAATACCTACTACTGTTCAGTGTCAAAATGGCGACCGATTGTGATAATCCCGTGGAGCAAGTAATTTCGATTTTGAGCTGTATTTCTATTTCCACCCCGTGGTGCAATGAGGAGGGCGTAAATTGGAGGGCACTGAAATAATTTGTCCCGCAGCGGAAGTTATCTGAAATCATCAGGTTGTATTCTGCTTGAACGACTGACAAATTTAAGTATTCTACCTGAAACCACAAGTGCTGTCTCATAGCTGTTTGCATAGATGGAAAGAATGACTCCTTCAACAACAACAACAACAACAACAAAAACATCACACAAGAATGATTGAATGGGAACAGCTTACCTGCATGATACTCCTCTGGTTGGCTCAATGCTTCAGTTTCATCAACTGGAATATCATAACTTTGAGCTCTAGGTGCTTCAATTGGGACCACTCGATCATCACCACCATCCAAACTTTCAGCTTTCTCAGGACCGATGGAGTCAAACATACTAGCACTGCCTTCAAGAATGGTACCATTCATTTGTTGGGCTTCTTGTGCATCTGAAGATTCATGGTTGATCTTTCCCAGCGCTCGCCAGAATCCTTTCTTCGGCGGGCGACCATTGAGTCCTATTGCATGAACCGACGCACTTAAATCCAAACCTTCAGCGGCATCCATGGCATTGGACCACACCTGATCAGCCATGGCGCTACCATCGTAGGGAGGCAACACCACAGGAAATAATTTGTCTGAGGATCCTTCACCATCTCCAGAATTGGAAAGTTCATCCGGATCTGGTGCCACTCTCTCAGACGGAAGCTGTGGTTGTTTCAGTGTTGATGAGGAAACTTGGCAATACGGACATACTCTATCGGGTGGCTGCAGAAAAGGCTTCTGTGGATGGGTGAGGGAGTCCAGGAAGGTAGTTGTATTATTGACCTGAGTCCAAAAGGATTCATTTGATCCCAGTGGAACGTGAGGAGCTGGATTGAATAATTCTGAGTGAAGAGAAAATAGTCGGCACCAGTAAGGCACATCTTGCATTACACGTCATGACAATTGCAATTTTTAAAATTTTATACAGTTACGAGAATGTGAGACACATTGTCATTAGTTGGCAGCACTGCTCACCACCAGTTACCCAAGAACATTTAATAGTCAACCACAAAGCATGGGCTTGTGCCACATGGAAAGCATGCCAAACAGAGCAGGCAGATTACCTACTCCATGAAGGTCATTCGTGAGCTAACTGGGCTTTGCCACGAATCTGAGAGCAACATGGCAATTGTTCTGAGATACCCTCAGTTTTCAGCACCTTACAATCCAGATACTTCAGAATCACTGCCTTCAGCTGGATTATGAAATACAGTACTTGAATATTTAGGATATCACTCAATTGTCCTTACCATTAACTATAGCAGCACAAAAACGTGAGAACTGCAGAGCAGGAAATGCGAGAGTACAACCAAAGGCTTCCCACACTTCCCACATGCAACTGAAAGGCAATTTCAGTGAATATTGTTCCGAGCTTGAGCGGTTTGATGTTATGTTGGTGATCTGATTTATTACCTTCGCCAGAGAAGAAGGGTGTTGCATTTGGGTCCATTTGTCCGTCTGTTTGTTTGTTTGTCTGCACAGAACGTGAGTATGGTTTCTCTCTGCAACCGCTTGTCGGATTGACACAAAATTTTCATCACAGGAGTGACCTACTCATGTGGAATGTATTAATGATAATTATGACGTCAAAGGTCATGTGGTGTGGCAGCCATGTTTGAAAAAAGGAAAAACTTTCGACCTCTGTATGTCCAAAAGCACACCATGGGAAAACAAGGACAAATGTGTCCAAGAGCAGCGTCCTAAAGGTTTTGTCGGCTAAAAAAAAAAAAACAAAAAAAAAAAACAACACAAACAACTTCCGATTAAAGGTTTTGTCGGCTAAAAAAAAACAAAAAAACAACAACAACAACTTCCGATTAAAGGTTTTGTCGGCTAAAAAAACAAAAAAACACAAACAACAACTTCCGATTAAAGGTTTGTCGGCTAAAAAAAATAATAAAATAAACAACTTCCGATATTCGTCACGTGCCTTGATTAAGCCAATAGCGAGACCCGTCATAATGTATTTACGTATTTACGATATATAGTGTATTTACGAAATAAATAGTGGACTTACGAAATTACTATACGATAAATGGAATAATCTTTAAATAGTAACGTGAACTTTTCGAAACTTTAAAGCAAATGTCCGAATATATTTAAAAGTTCATGATAGACGCTCTCAAAAGGTACCGTCAATGTGAGAATGTGTACAAGTGTTTAGTATTTAAGGAGATCCGGATCTTGTATATACAAGAGCCGAGTCCTAGAGGTTAAGGTTTTGTCTTCACAAGAAGAAGAACAACAAGAAGAAGAAGAACAACGCCGAGCTCTCTATGAGCAGCGTCTCGCGTAATTTAAACTTGGCACATGGCAAGTACTCCTCATGGGGAATGTGATTTTTTTAAAAAAATGATGTCATAGGTTCCTCAGTTATGATGTCATAATTGCATTTGTAGAATGCTACATCTAATCAGTATGAAAATTTTGGAGGGTCATCTAGGTATATATTGGTGCACAGAAAAAAAAAATGATGATGTCATGTGGTCATGTGGTTCAGCAGCCAAACTGTTTTATTTGTTTTTTTTAACCTTCAAAAATCTTCTTCTCCAGAACGACTGGACAGATCAAGGGAAAACTTCACACAAATATTCCACAACCCTTGGGGATACCAGGGTGTTCACAAATAATTGATAAGTCACATGGTCTGGTAGCCATATTGGATTGAGCAAAAATATTTTTTAAATTATTTCTCTTGAACTGCTTCATCGATCGAAGTGAAACCTCAAAATTATGATCTAGTAGCGATGGGGAATATATGGTTTAAATTTCAATCTGATCGGACGCATGGTCTGGCAGCCAGAATTATTTTTTAAAAATTGATCGGTTCTTTTGGATTTTAAATTTTTTGAATAACTCTCACTTGGCTGCGCCTGGATGGGTTGGAGGGTAGAGGAGTAGCAGCTGAAATGTGACTCCGATCCAGGTTCCTCCTCATGACTTCATCTTTGCTTTTTGCTTGTTTGGGTTCCTTCTGATGACTCCAATGCAGGACTGTACCTACTTGGTCCAGCCTGGTGTTGGCTTAGTGGATAGGGTGGCGGCTAGGGATCCTTGGGTCCTGAGTTCAAGCCCCGTTGGCCGCTGAATTAAAATACACCAGGAGGTTGACTCAGCCTGTCATCCTTCCGAGGTCGGCAAAATGAGCACCAATGTACGCGGCATAGCCGCGTCCCAACCAATGATGCAACCAGCAGCCACAGGCTGCACTCGATAGAGAGAGACCGACTTGGTCTTCCATTTGATTTGAATTGAATTTATTTTAATCTCATTCTGAATTAAATTTAATAATAAACGTCATGGGTCAGGGGCAAGTGTCTAATCAAAGAGGGGTTGGGTCAAAGCGAGACATCTTGGTACCCGGTCATCACTGCCAGCAGTTATAAAGTGGCAGTTCCAGTTATGTCTATTACTAATTACGTAACACACCAGTACACAAACACCACACAAAACAAGTCCTGGTGAAGGTCTACAATCTCTGATTGCTCTTTTTCTTGTTATCTTTGTACATTCCATGTAGAGGTATTTGCTTTACTTTTTAGAATTTTCTACATGCGTTTTCTGAATGAGATTATAGTGTTTGTTCTTTTCGTCCTTATTGTCCTTCCCTTGGATCTTATGTGCAGCTCCTGGGAGGCAATTAAATTTAAAATGCAGGAAATACCATTCATTGTTTTTAGCAAGTTGCATCAGCGGAAAAGACTTGTTCAAAAACCTTTAGAACCTGATAAGAACAGATATGCTGGCAGTTCTCCAAAGCATAGATATTCCAATAATGCCAGCATAGCAAGATAGGTGGTGGCAAGAGAGGCATAATGGTCTGGAAGGATCTGTGGTCCAAACTCTGTCTCAGATTGGCTGTTTTGCTATGGACACTTGTATTGCAGCGTGGGGAGTTTGCTGGGATTGAGAAGTACAGCAGTTGGTAAATGTTGAAGCCGAAGCCGGAGGGGATTGCGTTTGGAGAGCTGGGTACATCCATGCTCCACCACGCAAAACCAGTGCAGAAAGCGGCTGCTCCTGGAATTGGGGTCTGGGCAAGGCTGTGCTCCATGTACAGTACATCATTACCTCCGCCGCCGAAGGTGAAGGAGGTTATGTTTTCACCCCTTTGTCTGTTTGTCTGTGTACAGGATATCTCAAAAAGTTGTGGACAGGTTCGGTGTGTGAAAAGGATGAACTGATTAGATTTTGGTGAAGATACGGATCCAGATCCAACTACTATAATTTTTACGTGATTCTTCACCATTGAGAGATAGGGCTAAACTAATATATAACACGATATCTCAAAAAGTTATGGACAGATTCGGATGGAACTTGGTGGACAGGATGGGAGTGTGACCATGACTAATTAATTCAATTTTTGTGAAGATCTGGTTCCGGATCTGACTACTAGAATTTTTTAAGTGATTCTTCACCATTGAGAGATAGGGCTCAAAAACGATATACAGCATGATATCTCAAAAATGTATTGGGCATGATATGTTATCGTGGATCAGGCATTACAGGGCAGAGGTATGTGCCCCACCGAGTGCCCTTCTAGTTTACAGCTGTATCTGGGCTCTTCTTGAAAGACAGCAAATCTGCATCCTTTGTGCAGTCATCAGGCAGCCAGAAATAATTCCGTGTCTGGTGATCAGGCTGCCAGGAATCATCTGATGTGCAGTGGTCAGGCTGCCAGGAAGCATCTTATGTGCAGTGGTCAGGCTTCCAGGAATCATCCGAAGTGCGGTGGTCAGGCTTCCAGGAATCATCCTATTTGTGGTGGTCAGGCTGCCAAGGACTCATCCTGTGTGCAGTGGTCAATTCCCGGAATCATCCTATGTGTGTGGTCAAGCTGCCAGGGATCATCCTATGTGCGGTGGACAGGCTGCCAGGAATCATCCTATGTGCAGTGGTCAATTCCCGGAATCATCCTATGTGTGGTGGTCAAGCTGCCAGGAGTCATCCTATTTGCGGTGGACAGGCTGCCAGGAATCATCCTATGTTCGGTGGTCAGGCTGCCAGGAATCATCCTATTTGCGGTGGTCAGGCTTCCAGGAATCATCCTATGTTCGGTGGTCAGGCTGCCAGGAATCATCCTATGTGTGGTGGTCAGGCTTCCAGGAATCATCCTATGTTCGGTGGTCAGGCTGCCAGGAATCATCCTATGTGTGGTGGTCAGGCTGCCAGGAATCATCCTATGTGTGGTGGTCAGGCTGCCAGGAATCACCCTATGTTCGCTGGTCAGGCTGCCAGGAATCATCCTATGTGTGGTGGTCAGGCTTCCAGGAATCATCTATGTTCGGTGGTCAGGCTGCCAGGAATCATCCTTAGTGGTGGTCAGGCTGCCAGGAATCATCCTATGTGCGGTGGTCAAGTCCAGGAATCATCCTATTTGCGGTGGTCAGGCTGCCAGGAATCATCCTATTTGCGGTGGTCAGGCTTCCAGGAATCATCCTATGTTCGGTGGTCAGGCTGCCAGGAATCATCCTTGTGTGGTGGTCAGGCTTCCAGGAATCATCCTATGTTCGGTGGTCAGGCTGCCAGGAATCATCCTATGTGTGGTGGTCAGGCTGCCAGGAATCATCCTATGTGCGGTGGTCAAGTTCCCAGGAATCATCCTATTTGCGGTGGTCAGGCTGCCAGGAATCATCCTATGTGTGGTGGTCAGGCTTCCAGGAATCATCCTATGTTCGGTGGTCAGGCTGCCAGGAATCATCCAATGTGTGTTGGTCAGGCTGCCAGGAATCATCCTATGTGCGGTGGTCAAGTTCCCAGGAATCATCCTATTTGCGGTGGTCAGGCTGCCAGGAATCATCCTATGTGTGGTGGTCAGGCTGCCAGGAGTCATCCTATGTGCGGTGGTCAAGTTCCCAGGAATCATCCTATTTGCGGTGGTCAGGCTGCCAGGAATCATCCTATGTGTGGTGGTCAGGCTTTCAGGAATCATCCTATGTGCGGTGGTCAGGCTGCCAGGAATCATCCTATGTTCGGTGGTCAGGCTGCCAGGAATCATCCTATTTGCGGTGGTCAGGCTTCCAGGAATCATCCTATGTTCGGTGGTCAGGCTGCCAGTAATCATCCTATGTGTGGTGGTCAGGCTTCCAGGAATCATCCTATGTTCGGTGGTCAGGCTGCCAGGAATCATCCTATGTGTGGTGGTCAGGCTGCCAGGAATCATCCTATGTACGGTGGTCAAGTTCCCAGGAATCATCCTATTTGCGGTGGTCAGGCTGCCAGGAATCATCCTATGTGTGGTGGTCAGGCTGCCAGGAATCATCCTATGTGCGGTGGTCAAGTTCCCAGGAATCATCCTATTTGCGGTGGTCAGGCTGCCAGGAATCATCCTATGTGTAGTGGTCAGGCTTTCAGGAATCATCCTATGTGCGGTGGTCAGGCTTCCAGCAATCATCCTACGTGGGTGGTCAGGCTTTTAGCAATCATCCTACGTGTGGTGGTCAGGCTGCCAGGATCATCCTATGTTCGGTGGTCAAGTTCCAGGAATCATCCTATTTGCGGTGGTCAGGCTGCCAGGAATCATCCTAGGTGTGGTGTCAGGCTTTCAGGAATCATCCTATGTGCGGTGGTCAGGCTTCCAGCAATCATCCTACGTGTGGTGGTCAGGCTTCCAGGAATCATCCTATGTTCGGTGGTCAGGCTGCCAGGAATCATCCTATGTGTGGTGGTCAGGCTGCCAGGAATCATCCTATTTGCGGTGGACAGGCTGCCAGGAATCATCCTATTTGCGGTGGACAGGCTGCCAGGAATCATCCTATTTGCGGTTGTCAGGTTCCAGGAATCATCCTATGTGTGGTAGTCAGGCTGCCAGGAATCATCCTATGTGTAGTGGTCAAGTTCCCAGGAATCATCCTATTTGCGTGGTCAGGCTTCCAGGAATTATCCGATGTTCGGTGGTTCGGCTGCCAGGAATCATCCTATGTTCGGTGGTCAGGCTGCCAGGAGTCATCCTATGTTCGGTGGTCAGGCTTCCAGCAATCATCCTACGTGTGGTGGTCAGGCTTCCAGATCATCCTATGTGTGTTGGTCAGGCTGCCAGGAATCATCCTATGTGCGGTGGTCAAGTTCCCAGGAATCATCCTATTTGCAGTGGTCAGGCTTCCAGGAATTATCCTATGTTCGGTGGTCAGGCTGCCAGGAGTCATCCTATGTGTGGTGGTCAGGCTGCCGGAATCATCCTCTTTGCGGTGGACAGGCTGCCAGGAATCATCCTATGTGTGGTGGTCAGGCTGCAGGAATCATCCTATGTGCCGTGGTCAGGATGCCAGGAATCATCCTATGTGTGGTGGTCAGGCTGCCAGGAATCATCCTATGTGTGGTGGTCAGGCTGCCAGGAATCATCCTCTGTGCGGTGATCAAGTTCCCAGGAATCATCCTATTTGCGGTGGTCAGGCTTCCAGGAATTATCCTATGTTCGGTGGTCAGGCTGCCAGGAATCATCCTATGTGTGGTTGTCAGGCTGCCAGGATCATCTCCTCTTTGTGGTAGACAGGCTGCCAGGAATCATCCTATGTGTGGTGGTCAGGCTGCCAGGAATCATCCTATGTGCCGTGGTCAAGTTCCCAGGAATTATCCTATTTGCGGTGGTGAGGCTTCCAGGAATTATCCTATGCTCGGTGGTCAGGCTGCCAGGAATCATCCTATGTGTGGTGGTCAGGCTTCCAGGATAATCCTACGTGTGGTGGTCAGGCTTCCAGGAATCATCCTACGTGTGGTGGACAGGCTTCCAGGAATCATCCTATTTGCAGTGGTCAGGCTTCGAGAATCATCCTATGTTCGGTGGTCAGGCTGCCAGGAATCATCCTATGTGTGGTGGTCAAGCTTCCAGGAATCATCCTATGTGCGGTGGTCAAGTCCCCAGGAATCATCCTATTTGCGGTGGTCAGGCTGCCAGGAATCATCCTATGTGTGGTGGTCAGGCTTCCAGGAATCATCGTATGTGCAGTGGTCAGGTTTCCAGCAATCATCCTTCGTGTGGTGGTCAGGCTTCCAGGAATCATCCTTCGTGTGGTGGTCAGGTTTCCAGCAATCATGCTTCGTGTGCTGGTCAGGTTTCCAGCAATCATCCTTCGTGTGGTGGTCAGGCTTCCAGGAATCATCTATGTGCGGTGGTCAAGTTCCCAGGAATCATCCTATTTGCAGTGGTCAGGCTTCCAGGAAATATCCGATGTTCGGTGGTCAGGCTTCCAGGAATCATCCTATGTTCGGTGGTCAGGCTGCCAGGAATTATCCGATGTTCGCTGGTCAGGCTGCCAGGAATTATCCGATGTTCGGTGGTCAGGCTGCCAGGAGTCATCCTATTTGCGGTGGTCAGCCTGCCAGGAATCATCCTATTTGCGGTGGTCAGGCTGCCAGGAATCATCCTATGTTCGGTGGTCAGGCTGCCAGGAATCATCCAATGTTCGGTGGTCAGGCTGCCAGGAATCATCCGATGTTCGGTGGTCAGGCTGCCAGGAATTATCCGATGTTCGATGGACAGGGTGCCAGGAATTATCCGATGTTCGGTGGTCAGGCTGCCAGGAATCATCCGATGTTCGGTGGACAGGGTGCCAGGAATTATCCGATGTTCGGTGGACAGGGTGCCAGGAATCATCCGATGTTCGGTGGTCAGGCTGCCAGGAATCATCCGATGTTCGGTGGTCAGGCGCCAGGAATTATCCGATGTTCGGTGGTCAGGCTGCCAGGAATCATCCTATTGCGGTGGTCAGGCTGCCAGGATCATCCTATGTTCGGTGGTCAGGCTGCCAGGAATCATCCGATGTTCGGTGGACAGGGTGCCAGGAATTATCCGATGTTCGGTGGACAGGGTCCAGCAATCATCCGATGTTCAGTGGTCAGGCTGCCAGGAATTATCCGATGTTCGGTGGACAGGGTGCCAGGAATCATCCTATGTGTGGTGGTCAGGCTTCCAGGAATCATCCTATGTTCAGTGGTCAGGCTGCCAGGAATCATCCTATGTTCGGTGGTCAGGCTTCCAGGAATCATCCTATGTGCGGTGGTCAGGCTTCCAGCAATCATCCTATCTGCAGTGGTCAGGCTTCCAGGAATCATCCTATGTGTGGTGGTCAGGCTTCCAGGAATCATCCTACTGTGGTGGTCAGGCTTCAGGAATCATCCTATGTTCGGTGGTCACGCTTCCAGGAATCACCTCTGTTCGGGTGGTCAGGCTTCCAGGAATCATCCTATGTGCGGTGGTCAGGCTTCCAGGAATCATCCTATTTGCGGTGGTCAGGCTTCCAGGAATCATCCTATGTGCGGTGTTCAGGCTTCCAGGAATCATCCTACGTGTGGTGGTCAGGCTTCCAGGAATCATCCTATGTTCGGTGGTCAGGCTTCCAGGAATCATCCTATCTGCGGTGGTCAGGCTTCCAGGAATCATCCTATGTGCGGTGGTAAAGTTCCCAGGAATCATCCTATGTGCGGTGGTCAAGTTCCAGGAATCATCCTATGTGTGGTGGTCAGGCTGCCAGGAATCATCCTATGTGCGGTGGTCAAGTTCCCAGGAATCATCCTTTTTGCGGTGGTCAGGCTGCCATAAGTGAGTGCTTTGCTACATTTGAACAGAGAAACCGTGATCTTTCCCTCATCCCTCCCTTCCACCAGCCCATTCTATTCCTGTTGGTTCAAAGCCTCAAAAACTGTCATTTTGATGTTAACGAGAGAGTTAATGACAGAAAGAGCTCCCAATGCCACTGTTTGTGTGTTTGTCCTTCTGTACCTCTTCACACTCCATATTTCTCTGCCCAAGGACTTGGAGTAAAGCAAAGTTCTACTTATGATTATTTATTGCATTGGCGAGGAAGAGTTTTAATCTCTTTTTTTAATTTTTAATCTTGCTAGTATAACCACATGACCTATGCTAGTTTGTCAACGTTAACATTCACATGATATGATTTTCCAAGGGTAATAAGGGGAATTGTTATTACAAATACATATGTAGTCGTTAAGTAAATGCATTTATTTTTGTAAATGTTCTGGCTCCCTTTCTGCTCTGCAGATCCGTGGTGTGAGTTTGAACTTGCTTCAAGTAAATCGAAGTACACAAATATGCAAGGGCTGTATCGCTCAGCGAATCCTTGTGATTGGATCACTGCAAGAAGTTCTTATGGACCTTCATTCTCTCATGAAAGTAAATTGGACTGTTGGGCATAATTTCTTGGGAAAAGTCAATTGGACCTTTTGGACTGGGCTGAGGTCTTTTGGATACAACTTTTTGCATCTTTTGCAAATTTTTTTGCATCTTTTTTCTATTGGATTTTTTGCTCGGAACAACATGGATTCTTCGGACTAAAACTTATATTATTTGGTGTGTAAAAACTATATGTAGGATCCTGGAAGAGCAATGTGTATCATCGTGTAATATGCAGGTGAAATCATCTTCATTTAAATTACTCTAATCAATAATGACCCCAAAGGCAATAGGTTCTGGGATATTAAAATACTCTGTGGTTAAAGCAACATCAAGAGAAAAAAATCCCCAAAAATGGCTCACCTTCAAAGCAATAGGCATCGTAGTGAAGGTCCGAATCTGGAAACCCAGTACGTTTAATGGGATTGCGGTAAAGTGTGCGGACTCCTGCTATGTCTCCTCCACATCGTTCCCTCGGAGTGACGATGGGGTATCGGACACTGCCATCGTCAAGCCAGCCCAAGTTGCAGTAATCAAACTTATCATGGTGCCAGGCACTGTACAGCTGTGTTGGGCTTGCCAAAACAAAGCTATTGTTCTTACAAATCACCCGAGCCTCCTCCAGGGTCAGCTTGTTCGGGGCAGTGAAATGGACGATTCTTCCTGTGGACAACATGCAGGTCGTAAGCATAATGGACATCAAAGGGATACGATTTCAGTTTGGAAACTGCCTGCTTTGCTGGCCGCTAAAGTTACAAACCCGATGGTATCTAAATAAAATAATTTACACTGAGAAGCAGAAATAACCTGGTATGTGACCACCTTAAGGTTCAGTGGTCTTTATCGACATCAGTGCTGACATAATGGATTACATCCTTACCGTTGTTGTTCAAACAGATATATAATTAGCAAATAATATATATTATTGTCCAATTGTTACTGGCTCGGATAATGTTTATCCATATTCTAGGTTCGGATGTATAAAAGGTTTGTGCTTAAATAATTACATTTCAAATCTCGAGGATTATAATTATTATTCCTATTATAAAAGTCCATCAAAAATGATGGGTTGGAATTATTATATTCGAAATATTCAAAGATATGATGTTTTGTAGCAAGAAGCATTATTTTTACACGCCACATGTACCTATTTTCTTTATATTCTGGAACGTTTCATTTTGACGGTACAGCCTTGTGAGCGTGCCAAAGTCTGAAGCCTCGGCCTAGCGTCAAGTGTGCTTTTATCTCCTTTATTTATTCGGCATCCTATGTACATAAATGAACACTCGTTTTATTCTGCGCAAGTTTCACATCACGTGCAGAGAATGTCAGAGCGCCTTGTATTTATTGTTATTTTTTTTTAATGCTTCTGTACACCGCCTGGTTGCAAGTCACTGTCTACATTTCCAAAAGAAGAGACGTATTAAAGTACTCTTTTATGAAAATCGTTTTTCGAGTTGTTTTATCCTGAAAAATAGACTGCAGTGAATATATGGTCATGTGAAAAGATTGGCCTTTAAAACCCTACTTAAATCGTCCTTATTAAGGGGGACAGACAAATACACAAACACACAAACACACATTGTGTTTTATATTGGAAGATCACGTATGATCACATATTCTTTTTCTTGCACGTACGTTATTATAACTACTGTATGAGTATTAATATTAATTATATAACTTGTATTTCTGTTAATGTTAACAGTAATCCTCTACTCCGAGAAACTTGAAGAAAGTACGATTATAACATGACTCTCAGAGATTTTGACTCGAGGGTATTGACTATCTGAAAGGTGGTCCAATTTACCTTATTAACCCAAATCTCTGGTCCATAACTTCCAGGGTTGCCCCCAAAAGGTTCCATGAACAGTGAGTACCCAATGAGACCCCAGGCAAAAATATCATTCCTTTCCTGTAGTAATTCTCTGCAGACTACTGTAGTAGGACCTGTTACCAACTATAGTACATGAGAGTACTACTCTCATGTACTATAGTTCTAACTGTGGCATTTTTGCCTGGGACATCAGGAAATTGTCATGATGATAACAAAACAAGAATTTTTATATTTAATGTTATTTTGCACTCATATAGTACAAATAGTGTATTGTCATATGACTGTACCTCTATTTCTCATTGCGAAGCAGTAGGCATCATACTGCTCTGAAGGATTTCTCACTCCGTATGAACGCACTCCGGGTTTATCTCCCAAATCACCAAAGCAGCCCTTCCGCGGTGTCGTGATGGGATACCTGGGGTCAGAATGGGTCTCTGTCACATTAATTTGTGACATTTCATGATTGATGGGTAAATCCTTCTTCATGATCATTCTTCAAGATTTTTCACCAAAAGTGTGATTTTGAGGAATGGACAAAGACGGCAAGTTACTGTCTTGGTGCGTTCACTGATCGAAAACAGACGCGGCACTTGACGGAGGGAAGAATGGGATGCAAAACATTTAGAAAGGAGGGGAGACAATGCTTTGTGTACAGATTATCATGGGACAGGGGAGCAATTATCTGGTCCGGTGATTAACATGTCAGATCCTGCAGGAATATCAAGAGATTGAGAGTGGGAAGGTGGAGAAAGTTAGGTCACCATTAAATGGTCAAACCATGGACAATCTGCTCAATTGTAAAATAAATCAGATTTATACCTGAGTGGTCGATAAAAGACAAAACTTTTCTGGTTTATTAGATTCTATGGCTTCAAAGTGCAAGTCACAGATGCCCTAATCTCCAGCTCCAGTGGAGCGACATATAGTATCCCTACATTGTAACACACACACACACACACACACACACACACACAGGATTTGGAGCACAAACCATGGAGATAAAGTCAGATTGACAGATCGCTGCAGCATTCGAACGTGCATCCACTGTGACTGTGATGAGTGAAAGAAGGAAAAGGGATGAAGCAAAGAATTCAAAAGGGAAAGAACTCTGGACAAATGGTTCACAGGAAGCAAAAGTTTTTTGATCGCAAAATTAAAGGAAACACAAATGCCTCAAAACTACAGGCCAAAAACATAGAAAAAGGGGGTGACAGAGAAACTGCCACAGAATTATCAATCATCTCTTGCTTACCGAAGCCATACTCAAAAACTATAAAAGACGAGAGAGTTCATAGAACACATTACCCCCGTGATTTCTTGATGACGTAATATTTTGTCCAAATACTGCTAAATGGAATGGTTTTGAAAGTACTTAAAAGGTGATTTGTATTCCACAGTGTTCAAGTAAATCATTACATTTTAATAAAATTAAGATTTTAAAGTTTGTTGAAAAAAAATTCTGCAAGTTTATCACTGTTTGGCTTTGTTGTTTGTCTCCTTTATGACTTCCATTAAAAAAAACAAAAACTCATGTCACTTGTCTCTGTACATGAACAATCAGGACAAATTCTGAGCCATAGTACAGTTAAACTACAAGTTTGTTTTCCGATTTATGTTTCGTGTTCAAGATATAATATTTGAATGAAATTGTTGTTCCTCGATCATAAATTGACACTTATAGACAGGACAGACAGACATACAGACAGATAGACATAAGTGAACCAATAATGTGCATTTGGCATTCATGCCATACCTGTCCACCAATAAATAATACGTCATATGTGTTTTGTTTTGTTTTTCCGTGTGACATTATGCACCGCTTCATCAACACTATGTAACAGCTCATTGTACCAAAGTGAAACCAATAGCTATACTTGCGTAGTTGACCAGCATTGAGGCAGACTCTTATAGCCTGCACAGGCTCGAGAATGTCCGCCATTTTTCCTCTTTCTGCTGATAAATAAAGTAATGTAATGACGTTGAATGGCCATTTCTACACAGCCCAAATCAGCCACGACAGCCCTGATGTTCAAGTGGGTGACTCTTACCAATCAACGCCGAGCCCATGACCGATCGGACTGCTTTTGAACTCAACTTCACACAGCCCCGACCTGTTCCAATTGGCTTCAAATATGTGGTGTAAACAAGCCTAAGGAGGGATTCTATAGTATCCTAAACACAGTGGGTCACACAATGTATGGAACTGTACAAAACTGGCCCCGATATCAATGACCAAAAAAGAATACAAGGAAACGACGGAGCACAACACTGATACTATAAAACACTCAGAAGGAATGATCCACATTTCAGTTGTTAACACGTTGACTTCCAACTCTTATAATACACACCCACTCCCATTTGCCAAGCCAAGTATACATGTACATATCCCTTTTCAAATTGTACCCTTCTATGAGCAAATCTCACTTCATTTCTTATCCATTGCTGGGAAAACCCCCACGTTATGAGAAAACTCGTCGCAGGCAGTGGGACAAGATTTTCAATTCCGTATGCCAGGTACGACCTACCTGGTGGGACTATTTTTAGCACTGAATCGACCTTGGTATTACATCTTGCTAATGGTACATCGTGTGCTAAGTACCACGGGCTTTTTCTTTTTTGTCACTTGTCGTTACCCTCCAAAATCGCACGTATGAATGAATGCAGACGAAGTGGCAAAACCTCTCATGGAGATTGATAATGATGATCATCATGATTATTGCCGAGATTTATGTTCACCGAACTGCGAGCAGATTGATTGTTGTGTTATCTCGTACGGCAGCATATTATGTTTGCAATGCAATACAATAACGTATTCTTTTCTACTAGAATACTCACAGTGACAGAATGTGGTACACCGAGCACTACGAGTATACTCGTCGTTGGCAGTCAACGTGTTAAACTACTTATACAATGAGTTATTTTCCAACTAGATAGTCGCTCCCCATTTCTGTTTAGCTTTGGACCACTTCGGCAAAAATTATCAATGATCCCGAGTACATGGACGTAATCGAATCCACAAATGTCACACACCTGCTCTATGTGGGAGATCTAAACTTTCCGTACTAAATGATGAACAACAAATGTAACAATAAAAAAAATGGCAAGATAATACTCCATTCGTATTGAAATGGAATTTGGACTGGACAAATGCACCAAATGCACCCCGACAGCAAGGAAAGCAAACAAAAGAAAGAAAATTTAAAAAAATCTAAATTGATTAAATAACATCAATGTGAGAGTTCTGCAATGAAAACGAACTCCTGACGTGTCTCCCCCACATCGTTGTTGCCATAAATTACTGCAATAGCAAATGCAACTAGACTGGCGCTCGGTAGAGCGCGGACTCCTGCCTCGGATGAATGCATCAAGATTTTGATCCCACTGATAGGATCTGGATCTGGACCTTAATCAAAATGTAATCGGCTTGTTCTTGTCACCTAACCAACTCGTCCACCTAGTTTTGTCATAACTCGTCCACAATGTTTCGAAATCGTTTTACATATCGTTTTTTGGTCCCATCTCTCAATGGTGAAGAATCACTGAGCAAATTTTTTGAAAAACTCATATCCGGATTCGGATCTTCACCAAAATCGAATTGATGCGTCTTTGTCACACGTCCAACCTGTCCACCAAATTTCATCAGAATATGTCCAAACTTTTTGAGATATCCTGTTTACAGACAAACGGACAGGGATGAAAACATAACCCTTGTCCACCTTCGATGGCAGAGGTAGTTCGAAAGTTATAACACTTTAAAATAGAAATGGCATGGAACGAAGGCCAAACATTCAAAGTTGCTTTCATTTATTTACCTAATCTTCCGTCGCTTCTTGTTTTCCCCTATTATTTTCACTTTTCTTTCAGTCCCAGTCCTCTTGACTCTTAACCCATGAACCCCTTCCCCTCCCTGTCAAAATCAGTCATTCTCACTCCCACATGTCCCCCTGACCCCCTGAGCCCACACAGCAATCACACTCTCAGATAGCACTCGGTGTAACATCCGATCAAGGAATATTCGAAAAGACCAGACAACTTGCTACCCACAGTTTCGGGAGTAATTTGTAACTTGTTCAGGATGGCGGCGATAACTCGCCTACTATTCATCAAAAGTGCCCATGGGGGGGTCTTTATTTTCCACCAACTAATGCTAGCAGACAGGACATCCGGCTTAACGTTCATTTGAGAGATGGAACACTGATGCAATTCCTGGATTGCTTCTGTTTTTATTTAACTATTTGGGGTTTTTTTTACCCATGGAAAAGGCCCTCCATTACTCACAATTATAATTTCAAGTCCATGTTTCTAGGATGATGGCAGAACTAAATAGCAACCAGACTTGAAGGGCAGAAAGGCCATTTTCAATGTCTCAATGATGGTGAACTCGTTTAACTACAACTACAGCAACATAAACTGGGCATCATATTGTATTCCTGATCGCCTGGCAACAATAAACGATTTTTGTTTGGAATTCAAACTCCTAGCTTAAAAAAATTAATTACTGAAGGTTGTGCCTTGTTCTCATGAGTCCAAGTGCTACGTCAGAAATGATCCGAGCGGATGCTGGTCTCGAGTGGCAAAGTAGTGAGTGTGTGCAAAGCTGCTAGCAAGCTGCCCCACACCAGGTGCACATGGGCAGAGACCGGCACAGTTACAGCCAGAAGATAATGCCTCAGTGTATAATACTGGTGGGAAGGAGAGAAGGGGGGAAGAGGAAAATCCTGGCAATCTGGCTTTTTTTTTCTTTCTTTTTTTTGCAAAGCCAGTACTGCGGAGCACCAGCAAAGAGCACAGGGTGTAATGATCACATGGTTAAGCAAAAAGTACATGTAAAACAATGAATGGCTCCTTCATGCAATTAATGAATTGGCTTTTGTTGCTGTTGCTAGTATTCCTAAGCCCCTTCTTCACCCCCAAACTACATTAATCTCACCCAACGGAGCGGTCAGACATCCAACCAGCGTCACAGTTGTCAAGGCCGTCCTGAAATGCCGCTTGCATCTGGGCCGGCGATGCCAAAATTGCTCCGATATCAGAGCAAGCTTGCTGTGCCTCTGTGTAGTTGAGTGTGTAGCGACCATCCCTCACGCGGTAGTGAAACACCACACCTGGCGGCGAATCATCATTACAATTGGTCAATAGCACCAATATATTTGAGGATCTTGAATGCCAATATGGCAACAATACCAACAAGTCATTTGTTGTGACAATGAAACATACAATACAGCACTATTTGACCTCATTGCCTGTTGATTATCATATTTTAATTGTTCAGGCAATAACTGTAAGAATCCAATGAGCATATTGTATTTTTAAAACTTGTAAACAATATGTCGTTTGCTCATTGGTGGAAAGTTTGTAAAGCCATTGAAGCACCATATTACTCCAACTAGAAAGTCATTGTTTGAATTATAAACTTCAGTAGATATACGAGAGTTAAAATCTAACCACCTAACAGCTTGCTCAACACAGCTATGAATAACCCGGCACCATCATCAAGTTCCTTATATCCTTATTCTTCTTCTTCTCAAGTTGATGTTGTATCATTTGAGTCTCCCCCAGCAATTTCCGGTATATATATAATAAACAGATGTCCCTGAGTCTCTTATACTCTTGGAGGCCCTTTTTTCTTGATTGCATGAAGATTCAAGGTGCAATGACCACAACACATTACTACAGCTGAAAGCCACAATATCTAATCTAACCTTTTCTCTCTAACCACTCAAAGTAACCCAATGGAGTTCACATATACACTACATTCGACTCAGAGCAAGTGTCCAGCTGTTGTGGATGTGAAGTTTTTGAAAAAAACCACATGACAATGTGCACTCTGCCCCTCGTAGAATGTGAGCTGCGGTATAACTCGGCAGAGCTCCCTCCCTCCCTCCCCACACAACCCCATCTGAAATCCCAGATTCATACCTTCAACACTCAAGTTCATGAGACTCGTCAAATGCCACAAAGGCCAACGAACATGACATTGGTATAAACCACTGTCACTCGCTCGTAGATGAGAAATCCTGAGTGTGGGTGTTTTGCCATTATCATCCAGGGTGACGCGGTCCTCGTACTCCTTTTCCACTTTTGTCCATCTGGAGCCAAAAGGACAATCATAAGTGTTACCAAAAAAAAAATGACGAAATCAATGGAATATTAACAAGATTAACCAGCCAATGATTTAGTTCTTTAATTTTCAAATCTGTCGCTTATTTTCCAACGTCCGTTCTATTCATGGCCACACTTTTTTTTCCGCAGTGCCGCTTTGCCGAAGCAGTCACGAGACAGAAAGGACGCTGGGTGGTTTGCCATTGCTCTGCCCGGAAGAATTCAGGGCAATAAATGAGGCACAAGTTACCGTCTCGCTCTTTCAGCATGCTAATATCCAAGACCACAGCTGCTTGATTTGCCAGGCCCACATCCCTGCACTTACTTTTGCTAATTTTGTGGTTATATGGATGGGCCTGCTCGGTTATCGACTGTCATCCTAATCCAGCAAAATAAAATTATATAATAGCTCAAATTTACGTTTTTTTGTGTTTTTTTTTTTCCTGGAGTGTATGGTTTCCACATGTAGGCATTATGTCATGCTGTGATGGATTATATACCAGAACACAAAGCAAACAAGATGCAAAAACTAGGCTCTGACTGTGGACCAGCTTGCATATTGTGAAAAAGACCTCATCATGGATAAGATCATCCAAATGTAGGAGCACACTACACAAGCTGGATCATGATTACATCTTGATGAAGGTGGGTAAGATAGCTTTTTGGGAGGTGTTTTGTCTGGGTTAGATCGCTGATGGAATCAGACTTGTCCTAAAACTGGTATATTTTTAAAAATTGGTACCATCAAGGTGGCATTGTATCTCAGATGGGGATTATAAAGCCAGCTGTCTTTCTGCTTTTAAGTTTTAGACGATACCCCCACATCATATCTTTCAAAAAGTGTTGGCCGTTGAGTGCCGGTAATCTGGTCAAAATTGGTTTCTCTATATAATTAGCACTACTGGCAATTATGTAGGAATTCTGGGGTATGGCTCCGGTATATGGGACCAAATGGTTTCTCTATATTTCCTTATATGTAAGCTGTGGCCGAACCAAGATGGTGTTCAAGCCAAAACAAATTTGTTCTCCAGAGGCCTCTTTTTGCTACGAGTGTAGTCGGGCACACTTGCCAAGTGCCCAACCCTGAACGAACCCGTTAACTCTTTACAAACACTTGTTGATGCAAAGTACAAGTTTCCTCGAATATCGAACCAAAACCTTAAGGCTTTGCCTTTTGCAATCATATCTAACCAATCAAAGGTTCAAAACTTCAGATGTTCCTAATTTATGTACCTACCCAAAAAGAGAAGTCAAGATGAACTTCTTGTCCTTCCTTCCTGGCCCGAGTTTAATCCACCTGATGTACAAGAACTTGTCATAAGGTTTTCTTCCCTGATGATGTGGCTCAGGTTTTGGTAACTTGGACGACAGGGTGACAGTGCCACCCAGGGACTCAACCACAGACAGCAATGGCACACCTTTAGAGCTCGATTCTGTGCAGACAGTCATTCGCTTAGCGACATCATCGTCGATCAAACGTAAGAGGATAATTATTCATTTGGTGCCATCAAACACCAACAAGTAAGCAAAAAGTCTTTCCTGCCAACAGTGCCAAGGGTAGTGGGATCTCAGTGAAAACTAGTCGCTCCCTTGCATCAAGCTAGATGCAGAGACCATTTTCACGATGACCGTCGCAAAAGCTGTCAACGTTACTTCCCTTGATAAAATGGCCTGAGATGGATGGAAAACTAATTTTCTTGTTTTAATTCATGAAGTGCCAGCGACAACAGTGTGCTGTATGAGGCAAAACGTTTTGGTATTTTTGGCAATTTATAAAGTGTGCACCAGAAAAAGGAGG
The DNA here is from genome assembly GCA_035128595.1 of Eptatretus atami. Taxonomy (NCBI): domain Eukaryota; kingdom Metazoa; phylum Chordata; class Myxini; order Myxiniformes; family Myxinidae; genus Eptatretus; species Eptatretus atami. The sequence continues at coordinate 125,341,051 of CM068959.1, read as the reverse complement.
TGGGAAGAGTAAAAAAAAAAAAAAAATGATGTTGGCAGAAGAGAGGAGTCCAAATTGGGAAGAGAAAGGGGTTGTTTGATCCATGTGGTGGGTAGAGGAGGGGATGTGGGAGAGTAGGAAGTTGGGGAAGGTTAAAAAAAATCCGCCATTTTGTGTACATAATAAATAGATGGCTCCTTTGCCATGTCATGAGTATGACACACGTAGCATGTTCATAGTATATACGTATGAAGCATTTACATTTTAACAAATTACAACATAAGCTAACAACTACAAGCAAATAATATAAAACACAACTTTTGGTTTACTGTATTTCTCCCCAGACAATTAACATGTTAAATTTCAGACGTTCAAGTATGTTTGACATGTTGAACAAAAATTTAGTTGTTTAATACTTTGACTCATAAAAGTACAGAACAGCCTTTCCTGCAGAATTTTTTTTTTAATGCAAGAGTATAAATGTCACTACTACTATTACTACCACTACTACGACCACCATCTAAAATACCGCACACCACCACCACCACCACCCAGATGGCCTGGAGGTATGCACACTAAGCTGTCTAGCTTGAGTTCAAATCCTGACCTACCTATAAACTGTCACCCTGATGTTCCACAGGTAGGGTAGTTCATCAATGAAATGTGCTGTCCCTCGGATGGACGCAAAATGGGAATCTCGTCTGCCAGCATTCGTTGGTGGACGTTAAAGATCCCACGGAATCCTTCAAGAAGAGGAGGTGAGCTATCGCCGGCACCCTGAACAAATTCCAAATTCCTGTCCTCACCAGCAGAGGGCACTGCATCAGCGGCACAGCCGCGACCTCAGCCAATGATGCTACCCCGCAGCCTTGTGCTGCATATGAATGAAGAACTTACTACGACTACTACTACTGCTACTATTACTACTACTACTAACTACTTATTATTTAGTGGTCACAATTATTCTCACCTTCTTGTGAGGTCGTTCTCAGAGTGTTTTTTTCCCCAAGCCTTTCACAAACTAGCTGGCCAGGCCTGACGTTTGACTGAAGGTTGCTTGGGCTTATAATTTGTTCAGGGACAACAGCATGGGATCTTTATGTCCACCAAATCATGCTATAAGTCTACCCAGCTTAATGTCCATCTGAGGGACAGCACACTGTGATGCAACCCCATTTGCAAAGCCCCAGTGCGGCAGTCTATAGTCAGGTTGGGAATTGAACCCAGTTTAGACATCTCAAAGGTAAGTGTGCTAACTCTGGACCATCCTGTCAGAACTGTTACAAAATAATAAAATATATCTTTAATATGAGAACAGTTAAAACTAGAAGGGCACTTGGGAGAGCGCATACCTCTGCCACGTAATGCCTGATCCACGAGAACATATCTTGGCCGCAATAATTTTTTGAAATGTCATGCTATGCAGTACCTAAATAGTTTTGGCCCTATCTATCAATGGTGAAGAATCACTTTAAAATTCCAGGAGTCGGATCCGGTCTTCCCAAAATCTAATCAGTTCATGCATGCCACACACCAACGCGCCACCAAGTTTCATCCGGATCCGTCAACAACTTTTTGAGATATCCCACACAAACAAACAAATGAAATTGCTCGTTGAGCAAGGAATTGCCGGAATAACTTTGTCATATCTCCATGATCTCTGAAAAACAACAAAACCTGGAAATCAATTGGGTTCTTATAAGTGGATAGTGCGACTGTTTATGATTTGTGCACTTAGTTTGGTCATGATCATACTTGGAAGTCAATCGGACTTGAAATGGTTTTTTTATCACAATTTGAAAGTTTTGACCCGACCCCCCTGACATTCGACCCCGACCGCTAAGAAGGGTGTGGTGTGACACCCAATGAGACATATGGTTGGATGCAGAATTGGAAGATGCACATTTTGGATTTGGTTTGAGTCGATACGACCATTTAGCGGAGTTTTGCGAAAATAAGAATTTCGGTTTTTCGGTGACCTTGACCTTGACCTTTGACCTAGATTCACCAAAAGACAGTGTCTAAGTTGACCATGGCCGACGTCTGTACCCAGTTTGGTCATGATCGCTGAAACGGTGTGGCTGCTACAGGGTAAACAAACACACAAACAAACAGACAGACAGACACACACACCGACCCAACATAATTGCCGAAATCCGAAGGATTCCGGCAATTAACAAACAAACAGGGGGTGAAAACAACCTCCATCCACCTTCAATGGTGGAGGCAGCAAAACATTTTCTTCAAACAAATGTAGATTTTAGAAAGAAAACATTACATTTAATTTTATTTTAAGAAATTCTCATTCTGAATACAGCGTCACCTGTGTAAGTTGCATTGGTTTAATGTTTGCATCATGCCTCTTGTTTAAAGTGTTATGTACATTGTTTTAGTTTTGTTGTGCATGGGGGGTTACAAAGGTCATGTGCACACGTGTGCAAAGTACATGTTATTCTAACCATAATGGTGGTTGTTCAGCCATCGCTCAGTTCACAGGAAAGGCATGTCCACCGGGGCTATCTGTGACCGGCTGTCACGGTGCCCGGCACAGCAGGCTTCCTGATCAATGGACACTGTTACGTTACACGGATTTCAATCTTTTTCCTACTGGTCATTCTTCAGCAGTTACAATTTAACCGGCTGGAATTTTTACTGCGGTGTGTCTCCTTATTGCTGAAGCTGTCCCTGGAGTGATTCCCATGCTTGTGACAACCACTGAAGTGCAGGCTGAGAGAATGGTTCAAATGTCTTGGACTAAATCCCAGTAATTCGAGTTAGAGGGATGGCAGCCTCATACAATTTGTTTTGACTTCATTATCAATAATCCCTGGCATGTTCTGATCCCACAAGATGGTTTAACTTAGTCCTGGAGTGTCTTTCAAGGATTAGGATGTTTTAGATGATCAGCTCGATAAATGGGCTTCTTGTGAAACAGCATTAGTGTTGGTGACTGTCAGGCAACCAGTAAGTCCAACAACATTTGTTTACAATCTCAATGTTTAAGACTTTATTTTTCACTCCAAATCATGCAGTCAATCTGCCTGAAATTGGTTTTGCTCTCGGTTAGGGTTTGGTTAGGGTTAGGGTTCACCCTAACCCTTGCTCTCGGTCATCTTCCATCTGTTTGGAATTCAGCCCACATCACAGCATTACATAAACCAGGCACAAAAACCGATCCCCTCAACTACAGACCGATCAACTTCCTTCCAATCATCACCAAGGTCACAGATTCATCATCGCAGTTGACATAAAATCCTTCCTTTTGTTCAATGGCCTCATCTGAGATCATCAATTCAGATTCAGACCAGGTCAATCTACCCTTGACATGCTGTTTATACTCTTAAACACCTTGCATTGGCTTAGTGGTTAGGGTGGCCGGCTTGGGATCTTAGGGTCCTGAGTTCGAGCCCCGTTGGCCACTGAATTAATACCAGGTGGGGTTGACTCAGCCTGTCATCCTTCCGAGGTTGGCGAAATGAGTAGCAGTGTCCTGGTTTAATGGTTGAGTTGGTGCTGCTCCGTGCCTGCAACCGCAGTGCGGTAATCTTCATCCTGATGAAGCAGTACTCATATGGAAGGAGGGAGGAAGGAACAATGGATGGAGCACCTCAATGTCAGACATTAGATCAGGGCTGTCTCTCTAGAGATATCTCCAGATTTTGATACAGGATGGCATCCCACCTCACTCTCCAAACTCTCTGCCTCTGGCATCCAAGAACAACTCCATACATGGATTACTGACTTCCTCTACTCTCAAAGGCAACATGTGTCTCTCAACGGAATCCTTTCATCTCCTCTCCCTGCCAACACTGGAGTGGCCCAAGACAGTGTTCTTGGCCCAGTCCTATTTCTAATCTTCATTAATGATCTCTCTGACTCTTAGAAAATCCTCTTTATCAATTTGCTGATGACTCCACCCTCTGCCATGACATCCCTCATCGCTCACAGGAAGGCTGCAGCCTCTGCCCTCTCTTCATACCTTGACAACATCACAAGCTGGTCAAACACTTGGAACATATCTTTCAATCCTGACAAATATCACACTCTCACCATCTCTCTCTGAAAGGAGTATCTGGCAACACCCCTCCCTCCTCCCCCCCCCCAATCGACCTTCTTAACAATCCTCTTCAAACTCTAATTGGGTTTCACTATCAGCCATGATCTTTCTTGGGCAAACTACATTTCTAAGTTGGCCTCCAAAGCCAGTTGCCGACTGGGCATCCTCCATCCTGCAAAGTCCTTCCTTGGTACACCTGAACCCTTATCCATCTTCAAGGCTTTCATCTGCAGCTTGACATAGCAATGCAATCACATCTGAGCTGGCACCATTGATTCACACCTTGTTCCGCCTAACGCCATGGAAAGGAAGGCCTTCAAGATCATTGTAATCTCCCGCGAAGACGCTGAGTCTATAGGCCGATCACTTTCCCATCGCAGACAGGTCAGTGATCTCCCCGTCTTCTCCCACCTCCTTTCTGGTCTTGCACCCTCTGCTCTTTCCGTGCTTTGACCCCCCCAACCCCAGGTTTCTGGAGGGCACACGCAGTCCACCAGCTACCTCCTTCTGCTGAAACGATCTAAATACAGGATCACTGCTCACCTCCAATCATTCTTTCTTCTTTTTCCACTGCTGGAACCAACTTCCACATTCTCTTCAATCTCATTCTTCCCTCCAGGTCTTAAAGACAGCTGTTTCTCACCATCTCAGATTGTCCTCAATCCAAAACCATGATCTTTCCTATCCCCGTTAAACCACCTCCACCCCCACCTACCCCACCCCCAAATTTCCTTTCTTTTCCTTCCTGGGAGCTTCTGTGTCCATCTTGTCCACCCTATGCGTCCTCCCCTACCCCTCATCCTTACCCACATCCCTTGTTGTCTGTCTCTGTCTATTTTGTCCCTTGGCCCTGCTGTTGGCATTTTCCTCCTTTTTTTCTGCTGTTTCTTTTGTTACTTTGCATCCTGATCCGTTCTGCGTTCTTGCTCTTCCACGAGCCTTGACTTTGTATACAAAAAAAAATAAAACAGAAGCCGATAGCCATACCTTCTTTGACATTCACTTCATTTCCGTTTGTTGATACAAGTGAGATGATAAACAAGATAGACACAGTTGCTAGAGTTGCTTGAGCTTGTTTGTTGCTTTCCATTGTCATCTGCAAATGATGCAAGAAAAATCAACACATGGAAATGCTTTATGATGTTTTCCATCAATTGAACAAGTCATATCTGATAGGGTGCACCGGGTACCCTGGGTATACAGTCAGCAATTAACACAACAAATGAGACAAAGGAAAAGTGCAAAGAAACCAGAGAAGCTAAACAAAGAAAGGTTTTAACGTAACAAAATACCTGTGATTTTTAAACCAAGTTTTAACAAGAGCGAGAATTGCTTTGCAACCAATGTCCTCGAATGATATGATATTTTCTAGTTTCAAAAAGGGCATAACTCTGTGGAAAAATTGACGAAACGCCCTGAAACTCGAACTTTTCCTGCAACTTATCATAACAAAGCCATGTACCAAGTTTCAGTTGAATATGTTGAAGGGTATGGGGGGAAAAAAGTCTGAAAAACCACAGCTGGGACAGACAGACAGACAGAGAGCAAATCCATAACCCCCTCCGGTGAAACTGGTAGGGGACTAAACACATCTGGGAGTAAACAAACAACGTTATTGTTTCAAAAAATAATTAATGAAAAAAAACCTTTGGAACATAACTCACGGGGAATCCTTCCATCAGTTCGATAAAAAGATAAAACTTTTTTGAACAACTTGGAATTGCTCAATTTCTTTTTACGAGAATAAATTATTCAGTTCAAGTCAAAATAGTTATTTGAAGCGTGTAAGTAGTTGAGCAACTTATGTATGTAATTCTGGAATGCGTTCGAAGAATGCGCTGTTTCTACAAAAGAGAGTATATTGTTATGGATTTCAGTCTGAAGTCTCCAAATCAATTAATCTTTCATATTTACTTATTTAAAGTTATTTAAAACAGCTTTGTATTCTTTTTTTTTCAGATATTAGCAAATAAACTTCACAATGGGTTCATTGTAGTTTCTCAAAAGGAAGGCATGACACCCAAATAAGGCATCATACTAGTTTGTACAGATGGTCCTGCCAACCGCTCCGACTGCCACCTCACCCCACCCTCCCTAAAATAAAATAAAAGACCTTCAGAGAGATGTTAGAAAACTAGACTCAAAAATAAATAATGACTCTCAATGAGCCCAGGGGAATAAGGTCGTAACTATAGTAATTCCTGAAATACAGCCGAGCAAACTCCGCAGTGAATACCGAGAGGGAGTCAAAAAATTTCAGAGCCAAAAACATGACTTTTGCTCACATGGTATAAGGAAACCCACCCAACACTGGGGGAGAAAAAAAATCGGCATCAGGTGGAAAGTTCATATTAAAGGACTCACGACTGTGCTGAGTTTTGGTGTCACAAAACGACAAATCCCTTAAAAGTTTGGGGGAAAACATTTTGACCCCCCCTCCTCCCCACTTCGTATGTACAGCATGACGAGTGATGAAAGTTTGAAAATTCACTCAGTGTGGCTCAAAGCGTCCTTGCCTCGAGTGCACGAGGTGAGCACGATACCGGTGTACGCTGCAGTCAATTTTTGGGACGTTTCTGGGACTGTGCATGTTGCTAAATGAAGATGCTTTCGAATCTTGATTCATATAAAACACACACACACACTATGTACACCTTCAGAATGATAAAGCCAAGAAAGGTAAACTGAGTAATCATCCAAACCAAACGGGCTGAACAGACATGTTTCATTTGAAGTCTGAGAAATAAAAAGACGTCACACAATATCGGTGCACGATTGCTCAATGTCAAGCATTTCTAATGTCTGTCTTTATGTGGAATTGCTATCTCTATCCATAGTGGAATTTCTTGGCTCGATCCCCATGCATTTTGAGTCTATCCACGCATTGGCATGTCTACTCTTTATCCCCAATGAGATTTCTCATCCATCGATATGGGCTTCTCGTCTTTATGCACATGGAGTTCTCGTCTCTATCCATAACAACTCGATTCTCTATTCCCATGCATTTCTAGTCTCTATAAACACTGGTATTCTAGTCTTTATCCACATTGGTATTCCGTGGCTCCGTTGATATGGACTAATAGTCTCTACACGTATGGACTTCTCGATTTCTAAAGAGATTCCATCCACATTAGCAACACAATTAAAGCAAATCGTTTAGCTATGACTCGTAATTCATGTACTAGACAAGTTTCTACTTAAGGTCAGAAATCACAGAGCTCTTAAAATGAGGTTTTTCAAGTCATAGGGATTTCTTTTGACAATCACACTGAGTTTGTACTCGTTGCAATAAGATCTATCCGCCGGTGAGATACTGGGAGGTTTACAAGAAGCAAAGGCATGCCATGATCTAACGTCAAACGATTTTACGATAGTGACAAGTCACGCGACCAAACCGCACTCATTGTAACAATGTCAAAAGCTCAGTGACTGCAGGACAGACAGGTAACTATGGCAGTGTATATATATATACATGTTCAGAGAACCAGATAACAGATAATCAGTTTATCTCGGAAAAAAAACAAACATATAAGATCAGTAAAATGAGTACTATAATTACAATTAGGGGATACCTTATAGCAAAATCATTTAACTGTACCGACTGACACAAACAAACAATCGGTTCCTGGAAAACAGATCGACTTGCAAAAGGTAATTTCAGCAAGTAAATTGTCATCTGCAATGAGTGTTTATAAATGATTTAAATTGCTTTTACTAAGTCTTAACTTTGGGTGTTAGTTTGCTCAGATTTTATACTCCTTAAGTAAACTCGATTCAGCTCCTCCTTCTTAACCGCCCTCTCTCCCTCTCTACTTTCCCGTATCCCTACCTCCATGTAAGGTGTACGTTTTTCCATTTCTGTTCACATACCCGGACAGGGAACCGTCCGAGGAGTACAAAGTGCCAAGTTCTCATGACATTGCATGAAAATAAGAGTTACATATACCGTACATCCCCTTCAAAACCAAATCCACACGAACGAGTGCGACATGCGTGCATCGCCTTTCCAAATTTCCGAGTTCATTAATTCGGGAGCCAATGGAGGAGCATCATTGTTCGCTGTGAACGTCACAATTACATCTCCACGCGGAACCCTCCCGCGCGCGTCCCTCGAGCCATTGTCCGAACACGTGCTCACGCTACTTAGCAAGATCCATGAGCAGTTTTTCATCTACTGCGGACAAGTGTGGTATCTTCGGATAGACATACGGACGAGAATTGATGAGCGTACTTGAAAAGTCCTCATGGGGAGTCAATGGAGATGGACAAAATAATTTTTCAAGAAGACAGACAAAGAGGCGATATGTTTCTTACCTGTGAGTAGTTACCAACAATGTTGCTCCGCCACAGCAGATTAACCCAGGTGTGCGAGACAGAAAGACAGCGAGGGCCGGAAAGAGATCAGAGACACACAGACAGCGGCGCAGACAAACTGATTCTGAGCGAAGGCAGCACTCGAAGCTGGAGTTTTAACGGGGATGGGGTGGGGCAAGAATTAGATAGACAAAGAGTGGAAAAAGAGGTAAAGTCTCGCACATAGACAATGTCCGAGCCGGACGTCTCAGTAGCGTTGCAGCCGTAGGGGATGGATAAGAGTGGGAGAGACGCTGAGAATGAGAGCTAGCTCTGCTTTCATGCATTTCATGGTCTCCTGGGGGGGAGGGCGAAGGGGGCGTGGGAGGACACGTGTGAAGGCTTCGTCGCAAGATCCGAGTACAGATCCGACTTAATATGGGATTAACAACGCGTTCCCGTTGTTATCTGTTGTTATTTCAATGGCATCTCAGGTGGACAAATAATTTCCTGACATTGCATTCAAAGAAAGTAATTTATAATCGTTCTACAGTGTAAGTAGCAGCTAATTAAATTTCTGTAGATGCAATAATAACACCACTATGACTATTACTATGACTACTACTACTACAGCCCCAATTATTCACAGCTTGTGGGGTTGGCTGGAGAACGTTTTTGGGCCAAAAATTTCAAGAACCGGCTGGCCAAGCTTCACATTAGTCTGACGCTGATTTTGGGCAGGAATTTGGAACTTGTTCAAGGTGCCGACGATAACTTGTCTACTCTTCTCAAGAGACACCATGGGTTCTTCGTCCACCAAATTGGGGTCGTCGACGGGACAACGAGCTTGTGACATCCATTTGAGGAGCTGCTACACATTGATGTATCATCACCCTGCATGGGAAACAATTATGGTGAAAAATGTTTAAAATGTCTATTATTAGAGCATACCCTTATAAATTAAGTCAAGATTAAAAAAAAAAGGCTGGGGGGGGGGGAAACGAAGATAACTAGAAAGCATCTGAAAATGCAAAGCCCGTCTGCTTTGTAATCAGACTTTTTATTCTTCCGTATGCTAAACGGTACATTTGACCTTTGACCCTTTGACCAAATTATTCATTTGTCTTCTCCATATTCTCATAATAAAGCTTTGTTAAAATTTGATGACAAAAGCTCAAATGATAAAAAAAAACTTATGGGCCAGAAACACACACACACACACACACACACACACACACACTCACACACCAACAAACACACACCACGCACACGCACACGCACACACACAGACATTAACACACACAATACACACACAACAAACACATGCACACTCACACATACACACACACAAACACTACACACAAACCACATACGCACTCACACAACCACACACACAAACACACACACAAACAAACACACACACAGACACACACACAAACAAACACACACACACACACACACACACACAACACACTACGCGCACACACACACACACACACAGACACGCACACACACACACAAACACATAACACACACAAACACAACACATACACACACACACCACACACACACACACACACACACACACACACACACACACACACACACACACACACGCGATTGCTACACTGCATGGGGACAGGCTACAAACACTAAATGTGTTTTAAGTACTTTCGAACACACAAGTTTAACACACAAGTATAACACACAAGTCTAACACACAAGTCTAACACACAAG
>CM068959.1:125311083-125322603 GCA_035128595.1 Eptatretus atami | reverse complement strand
GTCTTAGTACATGTGTAGTTAGCCCAACCCATTGTAAGAGGGAATTAATGTGATTCATTCGGGCTGCGATCCTTTGAGTTAGGCGTTTTTCTGTTCTACCTTTGTTTTGAGCCACCCACGCCACAACAACAACAACGCCAGCAGCAAAAACCTACCTTCACCACTCGCTACCGCAAACCTCACATCGCCGCCATTCCAAACAGCACTATGGCCATCGACACCGCCGAAAACCCTCCACCACCTTCTCCTACGGCCATTCCGCGCGCCACCTGTGGACGCCGAGCGTCGAGCTGTCTTCAGCGAGAACAGCGAGACGCGAGTGCAGATGGCGGTTTTCCGAGGAGAAATCGGATCAGGAATGATACACGCCCACATCTGATCCACCCAATCAGGAAGCGCGGGGCGGCTTGGCCCGCCTCCAGACGCGCCTGACGAAAATCGGCATATGCAAATTTGAGGATCAGGAATGATACACGCCCCCTTTTTCTCCGTCCAATCGGCGAGCGTGGCTCCGCCCCTGAGGTCGTTTGGATCCGATAATTTGCATATGGTGGGTTCCCGAAGCCGATAAAAGGCGAGCGCAGTAAAGAGTTGAGCAGTATCGAGCAGAGGTCGTTGGAGACGGAGCTCGAGCAGATCAGTCGAGCAGTATCGTGGGGCGAAGCAGTATCGAGCAGAGGGTCGTTGGAGACGGAGCGGTATCGAGGAGTGTCGGTGGAGCAGCAGATCGGTGGGAGTGTCAATCGAGCAGAGTGTCGGTGGAGCAGCAGATCGGTGAGGAAGTCAGTTGGGCTGGGTCGTTGGAACGGAGCTCGAGGAGATCGGTGAGGCGAGATCGGTGGGGCAGACGGCTGCGGAGGCGAACGGCCGAGGTGGACCTGGAGGCTCGCGTCGCGGGATTCGAGCGAGCCAGCCATACTCCCTCCCCAGAGCATCAACAATTCCCCCTTTTCCCCCGCGCTGAGAGAGTGCGACAAGGGCCCCGTTCCCACTTCACCAGCAGGTGCCCACGGAACCGCCGTGCAGCGACATTCTGCGGCTCGCCACGAGGGCGCGGGTAGGACCCTTCGGCTCGTGGGCCTGGCCGCTCATCCAGGTCCACGCGCATTAGGCCCACGGGCCCAGTCTGACTCCCTTGCCTTTGAGGGGGTCTTTTCTTTGCTTCGGTGTGAATGCGTGTTGTGGCGCCGTGTCTTGTAAGGTAGTAACTGTATAAGTGGTCCGTGTGTCGTGTAGTCGGTTTTAACTCCTTTTATATGTGCATTTCTTTTGTTCAATGTGATATATGTGCAATCGCTTATTGTGATGTAAATACATGCTGTTTGCTTTACGTGTGCTATATGTGTGCTCCGCGTGCCGCGGAATAAATGTGCATTGTGTGAACTGTTTTCCCGTTTCGCTTCGCTTTTTCTTTAGTTGAACCTCCATCCTGCTTCACGTAAAGGGTTCGTAGTGGTGCAAACGCCCGGTAAATAATCTGAACCGTCGAGGTCGACGATAACACCGCTCGGTTATCCCGATAGTACGGAACGGCCCGCCCAAGCGGCTCGTGTCCGGAGTCGACCTGCGGCGAGGTACGATCGCCCGGTTTACCATCCGCGTGGGTACTTAGGTAGGTCGAGTTTGGCGAACACCCTATCCTACGCGGGTGGCCGATTGGCACGATTGTGGTGAGGTCGAAAGGCCCACCCGTGACTGGATCCCGGCGTTAGCCGGGGAGGGTCACGACTGAATTGTCCGTCCGGTGGGCGAGGCGGTCGCGGTTCGAGTCGCGTGGCCGATCGCACGCCGACGGGCGCGAATTCGCAACACTGTGTACAGGAGTGTGATTCAAATCCCTCCCGTCTCCCAGCTAAATTCACGGGAATCGGTCCAGGGTGAGGGAGCGACCCCCGATTCCCCTAAATTACGAGCGATATTAAATTACCCTTACGTGGAATAAGATGGCGTCTCAAGGCGAGCGGGAGCCGGGGTAGAAATGAATATGTGTTATAATTAGAAACCATGGTCCAGGACACCCGTGAGGAAGACACTCTTTACCCGAGGGATGGGAAAGTGGCTATGCCATGCATCGGTTTTTTTATTATTACAATTGCACCACTGAACGTAGTCAGTGGGAGCGGCCAGGGCAGTGACAACGCGGCGGATAATAGAAATGATGCAACAAGTATTTGACAACAAAATGGATGCGCACACACAGGCATTCATGAGGACATGGAAGGGTGTGGGTAGATGCAGCAAATGGCCGAAGCCTGCAGGCGGGCATGAAGGCAACAACAGCGAAGTGGTAATGGCGACGCCACGTGTGGGAGCGAACGAGCTGGGAGGGGGTGCAACGGTTGTCAGGCCGCGGTGAAGGCGGTGAGAAAAAAATAATCCGGGAGACGTGTTGGCGAGAAGTGTGGAGGTGACGGAAAAAGTGACGGTAACCGAGAGGAAAAATTATTGGGGTGACGGAGTCGTGCACGAAGGAATAAAAATGGTGGAGTGTGAGAAAAGACTTCAAGACATGACGAAGAGAGTTGATAAGCTGGGACTGGAGGTAAAAACGGAACAGAGGAACTGGGAAGACGGATAGACAACCACAAGGGCAAGCCAGAAGAACAGTTAGAAGCCAAAGCAAGGTCGGAGTGTGCGGAGATGAGAAAGGAATTGGAAAAGAAAGCTTCCGAGTTACAGAAACACCAAAACAAAGAGAAGGAATTACAAGATGAGCTGGGGACGTTGAAAAAGGAATTAGAAAAAAAGCTTCTGAGTTACAGAAACACGAAAACAAAGAAAGAGATTACAAGACGAACTGAAGATGTTAAAAGAGAAGAACGAGAACAGATGAAACGTTAAGGAACCACGCTGTACAGATCCAACAGCTGGAAGCGAAGGCCAGATTAAAGAATGAGATGCAAGAAAGAGTAATGATGGAAGAACGAATGAGACAGAAGAAGAAATCGATCAATGGAAGGAACCACGAGATTGCAGAATGAGGAACAAGAAAGAGTACTGGAAGAACAAGGAATGAGACAGGAGAAAGAAATCTGTCATTGTTGAAAGAAATAACGAGATTACGGAATAGGAACAAGAAGACAGTGGAATAAAAAACTGAAAGAGTATGAATTTGAAATTGAACGACAAAACGAAAACATAGGTTGGAACACGAGGAGAAGTTGAAGGAGCAAGGAATGAAGCAGGAAGGAGAAATCAGGAGATTGAAGGACACAACGAGATTGGAGAGGGAAGAACGAGAGAAAACATGGGATAAGAAACAAAAAGAACATGAAGCGAGGTTGACCAATTGAAAGAAAAGGCAAGGCTGGAGTGCGAAGAGGTAGACAAAGAACAGCGAATGAAACACAAAAAGATTAACCACATGAAGAAAACCATGAAACTGCAGAAGAAGACAGGAGAGAAACAAGAAGAGTAATGAGCAGCAGCAACTGAAACACAAGAAGGAGATTCCAAATGAAGCAAACCATGAAACTGGAGAAGGAAGGACAGGAGAGGAAGCAAGGAAGGGTAAGAGAGAACAGCGAATGAAGCACAGGAAGGAAATGGGCCAATTGAAGAAAACAATAAGATTGGAAAATGAAGAGCAGGAGAAACTGTGGGGTAGAAAACAAGAACTATACGAGTTTGAAATTAATGAACTGAAGGAGAAGAATGAAATTGAAGTCCAGAGAGATGGAAAAACTCCAGAAAGAAACAGAAACTAACAAATGTATAGAGATGCGGAAGAAAGAGAAAATAGAGGAGAGACTGCATGATAATGACGGGGTTAAAGGAACAGAACACACACACACAGAGGTAGTGGAGGATAATGGGGTGAGCTCGTGGACTGGGTGGGGACCCGGTGTGAGCAGCTGGATGGCCGCTCCAGGAACGAGGGAGGGAGTATGCCCCTTGAGGCGAATCACGACCAGGTGGTTCAGTCGTGCCAAGCGGAGTTGAAGGGACGAGTGCTGTGGATAGGTGCACGTGTAGCTTGGGGGTACAGAGGCCCCGGGAACCCTTGTGGGGACACTAATCCCATGGTGGTGTGCAGGGGTGTGTGTTTGCGAGTGTGCGGAGATCGTGCTTTCCAGCACGCATGGTGTGAGTGAGACCCCTCGTGCAAGTGGAAGGTTGGGTGTGAGTGAGAGGGTCCGTGTGAGGGAGACTGTGTGCGGTAGGTCTCTGTATTGGGGAGAGAGTCGGTGGGCATGGGCAGGCAGCCGAGCCGCGTCTCCCGGTGTGAGTGTGTTGGAATGGAGTATGTCGTCGGACGACCGCAGGTGTGCGTGGGTGGAAGGAGACGACGGCGACAGAGGGACAGAGGCCGGGTAGCGGCCGTAGCTGTTGTGGGGACGCGCCGGGTTCACCCAGCAGCGAGCGCGAGGTCCGTCCTGTGCAGCGCACGAGACCCCCACGTGCTCGCTTGCGGGAGTGAGCCCGGTCCGAAACGCCAGCGGTGGATTTGCCGATCCCGCGACGGACAAAGGTTAGGCAGGATTACGAATTTGGACCGGATGGTTCTCCACGCGAGCTTGTGTTAGGCTCCAACGGGCAGAGCACATGTGTTCGCGTGGGGAGCCCCTCGGAGTGCGAGGGTTGCTTTGGGGGTGCGCAGGGTGACGTCATGGCTGCACGTGGGGTTGGAATCCGGCAGGAGGGTGAATCCCTGCCGGATGGTACCGTCCAAGAGGGACGAGGTGCGCGTGCAGCTGCATGACGTCATGGGTAAGGTGCAAATGGCGCGAGCTGTAAGTTGCCGCGCTGGTGCTGCGCGTATTTGGCAATACGAAATTTACGAAAGCAGGCCTCGCTTTCGGTGAACAGGATCCCTGGGCAAGGGGTGAAAGACCCCTTCCTGGGCACAGGATGGAACTAGCTAGGGGAAGGGTTAGCTTAGCTAGACCGACTTCATGGGGCAGGGGTAAGTCCTCATGGAGTCCGTGAATGGATTAGTTAGAGGATGTAGTGAGCTTTAGGTGGGAAAATGATTTTTGATGATTTGGAGCAGTGACAGACTGTGGATGTGTAGAGGGACGTAGCTTAGCTACGTATGTTAAAAGGAACGTGCTGTAGTTTAAGGGACGTGGGAGCACGAGTTAGTTAGGGGAGGTAGTTAGAAGGATGGCAGGATTCAGCGATGTGTGTGTTGGAAAGTTGTGAGGAGAGTACATGTTGATGAGTGAGGCCAGCGGGTCTGTGTGTATGGAGCGAATCGGGAATGCATGGTGCGATGAGTGATTGGGGGGAGGAGTGACTCCCGCCCAAGGGACCCCGGGGTCAGAGTAAAGTGAGTTAGCTGGGTTAGTCAAATTGATAAAAATGGAGGTCGTTTTGCTGTTGGTGGGAGTGTAGGCTCGAAACCTGTTTGGAGGGGTGCAGGAGCCCTGTTGACGGGCTGGGAGCGTGGCTGCGAACGGTGAGTATCGCTGAGTGGGTACCCCGGGCACCGGGCTAGTCGGCCGTGGTAGGCCAAGGGCCCATGGGGGCCGGGTTAGCGTAGTGGCACGGGTGCGCCCGCTTGGTGCGGGGGCCCGGAGCGCCGTTGGCCGCGTGGGCAGTGTCGTGGGCACGGTGACCCTCGGAAAGGGCCCGGGGCGCCAGCCTGCCACGGTGCGTTTCAGGGGTTGCCATGGGGGCACTCCCCGGTGTTTAGGGAGCTGGTAGGCTCGGAGGCAGTGTAGTGCCGGGGGTGCCATCGTTGGGATTCGGCAGAGGGTCGTGCTGCCAAAGGAGCCACGCGTCCCAGCCACGAAACCGTGCAAGGGCACGAGGGAAAATTGGAGGGCGAGGCCCGAAACTGTAAGGACACCAACACAGGCGACGGGAATCTGGGTTTTAGAACCATTAGATTAAGCGAGAGGCGCTTGTTGAAAGCCCCGGGGTAGTTTAACAGTTAAATGGATAGGGTAGATTAGGAAGTGTACCCCTCCGCACCATCCATCCCTTCGCTCTCGTTGTGGGCCGCTGGACCCACTTTGGGTTAGATCGCTGAACTCTGGGAGGCCATCTTGAGGCTTTTGTTGGGCTCGACACAGGACGCTAGCTCTCCTTATTCCCCTCCGGAAGGGAACGTAGGGGTTGGAGTAGGCTAGGTGACAGAATAGGTTAGCCGAACAAGGACGATAAAGGGGTTAGGGGACGATTTATAGTGGGGAAGTAGGGAAGTAAAGTAAAAACAAACAAACAAAAAATTTTAATTGGGGCTATATTGGTTTTTTTTACAATTAAGGGAGTGGGTATGTACAGTGACAGGCAAAGGCGATAGGTTTGAGGGAGACAGTAGGTAGGTCCGAGCCCGCCTTCTGAGTGGCCAGCACCACCGCACTCCCTCCACCAACCTGCACTGCACGGCAAGAGGCCGGCCAACTTCATCGGCAGCTGTTGTTTTGCTGCAAGGCCTGTGCCGGCGGATCGTCCGACGGCTGTTTTTACTGCAAGGCCTGTGCCGGCCAGTTCGTCTGCCGGCTGTGTTGCCTGCAACGGCCTTGTTCAGCGGGCTGTGTTTGCCTGCGGCCTTGTCATGCCATGCCTTGCCTGCCTGTTTTTGCCATGCCATGCCCACTGCCCACATCTGCGTTTGCCCCCGTTCTGTTTTGCATTTGCCCCCCCCTTGTTCATTTCCATGTGCGCCAGGATCAAGCAACAGTTTGCAAGCTGCAGGAACTGTCCTGTTGGCAGCTGCAACACGGGCCTGCAGTGGCGGCCCGTGCACCGTTTTCTTTTGACTCTTTTTCTTTTTCCTGCAGAGTCCATTGATCCTGGCCATGGAGTAGTGTAAATTATAAGGTTAAGGTGTTAAGTTGTATTGTAAATATGAGTGCGCCCCCGGCATGTATGTGTTAGCGCCGGCAATTTTATTTAAGTCGTCTGTATGAGTGAGTTTGTTTAGTTAGTTACTCAGCCTCAGGTTATTTATTTTGGACACGAATACCATGAATGTCGCACTCAGGGATCCGTAGGTAAAACGTACTAGGGGAGAACTACACATGATGGCACACGATAATTTGACGACTCGGGACGAGTCTGTAAAAAGGGGAGGGGTAGTGTTACGGTTCTGGAAATTCGCAAACACCATAAAGGTCCCGTAGGTGAGATATATTTCTTAAGTACATGTGTAGTTAGCCCAAACCCATTGTATAGAGGAATTAATGTGATTCATTCGGGCTGCGATCCTTTGAGTTAGGCGTTTTTCTGTTCTACCTTTGTTTTGAGCCACCCACGCCAACACAACAACAACAACGCCAGCAGCAAAAACCTACCTTCACCACTCGCTACCGCAAACCTCACATCGCCGCCATTCCAAACAGCACTATGGCCATCGAACACCGCCGAAAACCCTCCACCACCTTCTCCTACGGCCATTCCCGCGCCACCTGTGGACGCGAGCGTCGAGCTGTCTTCAGCGAGACACGCGAACGCAAGTGCAGATGGCGGGTTTTCCGAGGAGAAATCGGATCAGGAATGATACACGCCCACATCTGATCCACCCAATCAGGAAGCGCGGGGCGGCTTGGCCCCGCCTCCAGACGCGCCTGACGAAAATCGGCATATGCAAATTTGAGGATCAGGAATGATACACGCCCCCTTTTTCTCCGTCCAATCGGCGAGCGTGGCTCCGCCCCTGAGGTCGTTTGGATCCGATAATTTGCATATGGTGGGTTCCCGAAGCCGATAAAAAGGCGAGCGCAGTAAAGAGTTGAGCAGTATCGAGCAGAGGGTCGTTGGAGACGGAGCTCGAGCAGATCAGTCGAGCAGTATCGTGGGGCGAAGCAGTATTCGAGCAGAGGGTCGTTGGAGACGGAGCGGTATCGAGGAGTGTCGGTGGAGCAGCAGATCGGTGGGGATGTCAATCGAGCAGAGTGTCGGTGGAGCAGCAGATCGGTGAGGAAGTCAGTTGGGCTGGGTCGTTGGAGACGGAGCTCGAGGAGATCGGTGAGGCGAGATCGGTGAGGCGGTCGCGGTTCGAGTCGCGTGGCCGATCGCACGCCGACGGGCGCGAATTCGCAACAATATATAGGACTAGACCCAGTCGTTAAAAGAAAGCATTTCAGACTACTATATTTGAAATGTAAATTTCATGCAGAAAAGAGTTTTGTATTAGATGTGCAAGACTATTGCATATCCGGTATTTCTTTTGTTTTGTATTATTCTAATTTCTAATGTATTTTATAATTCCTTATGTATTTTACTGTCCAGATTTCGAATGTATTATTTTGTTTTCACCATAATCTCCTCCCTCCAGGTCTTCAAAACAGCCGTTCACCACTATGTCATATCTTCCGTCATCCAAAATCTTGATCTTTTCTACCCCCGGTAATCCACCCCAAACCCACCTTCTTCATATTCCTTGTTTTCCTTCCTTAAAGTCCCTGTAGTACCATCTTGTTTACCCCTTGAACCCCATCCCATCCCTCTCCCTTCCATACAGATACAGAGGTCCAATGTTTTTCCATTTTTCCAATATGGCCGCAACACCACGTGACCTATGACGTCATACTTATCATTGAAACATTCTGCATGAATAGTCACACCAATGGTGAACATTTCGTCTCAATCTGACAAGTGGTTACGGAGAAAAACACGAAAGTTCTGTGCAGACAAACAAACAGACAGACAGACAAACAAGAAGACGTCATGCAGAGCACGATACTTGCAAAATCCATAAAACAAATTTGACCTCAAAAATAATTGGTGGTTGATTTCATTGATCTGAAATATAAATCCTCTTTAAATTTCAAGTCAATCGGATGAAAATTGAGGATTTTAGAAATACCACCTTAGTTGTTGACCTTTGGCCTATGTTGACCTGTTGGTCGATGTTGACCTTATAAATAATTGGCTAGTTGAATTCAGTGACCTGAAATATAAATCTTCTTTAAATTTCAAGTCAATCGGATGAAAATTGAACATTTTAGAAATACCACCCTCGTTGTTGACCTTTGGCTTATGTTGACCTTTTGACCTCAAACGATGTACGATGATAAAGTATCACGGACTGCGCGCGAGTCCGCCATTTGTACACGTGGTCAGCATGCAGGTCCGCCCGCAATTGAGCATGCCCCGTACAGTGCGCACGAGTCCGCCATTGCACACTTGGTCAGCGCGCGGTTCCGCGCCATCGAGCATGCCCTTACAGTGGCGCGCGGTCCGCCATTGTACACGTGCTCAGCACGCAGGTCCGCCCGCCATCGAGCATGCCCCGTACAGTGCGCACGAGTCCACCATTGTACACGTGGTCAGCACGCAGGTCCGCCCGCCATCGAGCATGCCCCTTACAGTGCGCGCAGGTCCGCCATTGTACACGTGCTCAGCACGCAGGTCCGCCCGCCATCCAGCATGCCCCTTACAGTGCGCGCGGGTCCGCCATTGTACACGTGCTCAGCACGCGGGTCCGCCCACCATCGTGCATAAGTGTTTGCGGTTATCAGAGGTGGTGGGATGCATGGTGCCAGCCCTGATCTGTGTCAGGGAATTGAGGGAAAGAATTGGATATAATTAATTATTAATGGAGAGTTTGGAAATGGGTTGGAGAGGGCGCGGCCGCGTGCGCTTTGCAAGTTGCCAGCATTTAGGGTGCGTTTCTTCCATCTCCTCGGTACATGTTTGGAAATTATCGCTGCAAGTGTGTTTGACAGGCTGTGATTTCTGCAGAGTGGTGTCCAGCATAATGTCTGCTTGGCCTTCGCTGAGGACCCATCTCACAGCGAAAGGCGCACATGGCTGGGATTTACCTCATCAAGAATAAGAGTAGAAAAGTAGAAAAAAGAAGAGGAATGAGTGCAGAGATTTAATCAGACCTAACTATGAGATTTACACACCACACTGTCCCATTTGTCCCATTAAACAAGAAGGAAGGGACTATCTGAACGTACATTAATGAAATAACTGAATGGGAACCACTGTATGTTGGCTGCTATTGGTGTTGGAGGGATGCGGTTTCCAGAACCGCAACAATATGTACATGTTGTTGCGGAAATGCTCCTTAGGGGTTAAATAATCTTTAGTACAATAACAGTTATTAGTCTTGCCCCAGAGCCTGGCATTGGCTGAGCGGTTAGAGTGGTGGCTTGGGATCCTTGGGTACTGAGTTTGAGCCCTGTCGGCTGGTGAATTAACACCAGGTGGGGTTGACTCAGCCTGTCATCCTTCCGAGGTCAGCGAAATGAGTACCAGTGTACTGGTATGGGGACACAGCATCAGCGGCATAGTCATGCCCCAACAAAATGATAGCTACCCGGCAGCCAAGCTGCCAGATAACAGAAGAAGAACTAATACAGTGTTACAATGATGAATCAAGGAAATCCATGATGTAACCAGAATAAATAAAAATCCTCAATGATTTCCTCCTGGGATCTGATATGTCTTTCATCTGATAATTTCATCCGATTCCATCATATTTCATTCAATGTTTGTTGGGAAGATGGGAAGGCATCTTTTGTTCGTCGTAAGGTATTCTCGATTGTGAATTTTATTTTTCTCACTTTGTACATTAAAGGAAGATAGAAAGATTTTTTTTTCATAAGCATTTATAACGTAAACTCTTGCTTTCGTTTCTGAGCACGATCGATATTAGCTTTGTTCATGAACAGGTGTGTGATGGCAACCATACGAAGCCGATTAGTCATAACAGGACAGTCCAAAGCTGAACCTTCTCCCAACTCTTCTTGGCGTAACTGACGATCTTGGAACAATCTTTGAGAAAAAGATGCACTTAAACAAACAGGTCTTTAGAATGAAGTTAGCTCTGCCGTTGCATCGCTACGTGCCACCATTTTGTCTGAATCTCACTGTTACTTGACCCTCAGAGCGTGCGGCAATTTGATTGGTCGAGATAGTGCACAATTTCGCCAAATACTGCTAAACTGAAGGCTTTTGAAAGTGCAAAGAATGTGGTTTGTGTTATCATCATCGTTTTACGGCCGTTTCCATGCTTGCACGTGTAAGCCGTGGTCACCTAATGGCTGCTTTCCAGGCTGCATGATCCCTTGCTAGCCCTCTTGTTAGGCCTTTAACTCTAAGATCATATCTCAGCAACGCATCCATGTTTTTCCTCGGATGGCCTCTAGCTCTCCTTCCATTACATCATATTTATACACCTCTTCACACAACTACCTGACCACATCCTTTCCACATGTCCAAACCATCTCAACCTACCGCTACACATAACCTCACTTATGCTTTCTACACCTAACCGATCTCTTCATTCCACATTTGATTTCCTATCTTTCAGTGTCACATCACACATCAATCTCATCATTCTCAATTCATTTCGTTCACACCTCCGTTCATCCTCCTTTTTCATCACCCATGTTTCACTGCCATACAACATCACGCTTATAATGCAAGCTGCATTAAGTTTTCCCTTTCGATGTCAATAGGGGTAACAACTCCCTAAATTTCCTCCAGCCACTTCTAATTCTTGCAATCACTGCTGCCTCCACACAAGCACCAATCATATCACCAAGGTAACAGAATTTATCGATACATTACAGGGATATATCCCCATAAACTAACCTTTCCGCTCTAACTGGAGCC
>CM068959.1:125300385-125311073 GCA_035128595.1 Eptatretus atami | reverse complement strand
CTGCGCAAACAGCACATTTGAAGTCAGGTACCACCTGCAGTCTACTCCTGATGCCACTACACCTCTTGTGTAGTTAGACCATCCCTCTCCCAGCAGTAGTTAGGACAGGATTTTGTACTTTGTTCATGGTGCCGGCTATAGCTTGCCAAAGGACACTGTCAGATGTTTAACCTCCACCAACTAATGCCGGCAGACGGGACGCCCAGTTCAACGTCCACCTGAGGGACGGCACACACATTGATGAATCACACTGCCTGTGAAACACCAGGATGACAGATGCGCTCCTAAACTACTGGACCAAATCCACTGAAAAGTGGCAGTTACACTCAGGGGTGAATGGGATTGTTCTACTTAGCTACTCTCCCTGTTTCTGTTATTGAAAATAAAACAAAATATAATGAGTTTAAATTAAAGTTTGTGCCTCATTTATTAATATCCGAGTGCTTATTAACAATTATTTGATATTTTTGCCTGCGAGGGATCATCTCCATCATCAATCTTATCTTTGTGGAGAAACCTTGAGACGCCGTCTACGCAACTACCTCTGGATCTCAAGATAATGCATCGTCATCCAGTTGGCAAGGTTAACTTCAATCAACTTTTTTTTTTTTTGTACAACTACATTGACATTAACTATAAATCGGCGAAAAAAACAATATGAGCCATCAAACTTTGACACAAGTCTTCAAACCGATGCACACCGGCGGCTGACTCAACGCCGCCGTGATGAAACAAGATCGTTGGAGACTAATCTTATACATCTTGTTTTGTCGGACACTGACTACACGACTGTCGACGACACCATTTTCATTGAACTCTTGAACATTCTCAGTTGTAGGGAAAAGCAACACGCAGTCATTGAGTCTTTCCGATCGATCTATAGCATATTGATACTGCCCCAAAATTCACACCCTCCCATTAGTATTACAATACAACTACAAAAAAAACAGCTTTATTCCAATCACTGCCTGACAATGTAAAGTTAAAGGCAAGTGGGAAAGATTTCGGGTTTCTCTCACCTCATATTCCACAAGAAGTGTCTTGTTTTGTACGAACAATGTGATCACACCTCCACCGCGTGTAGCCAGACTACGGGAGAAACGTGTACCGAGACCTTGAAAAGTCCTAACTATTCAACAGCCCCTTAAACCACGTTTGTCTGTTTTTCTGCACTCACCGGTGGAACACAAATCTGTTTGTTTATGTCTCCATGGGACAGCAATCTTGTCCGCTTCAAACAATATACAAGACAGGCATTCCCCACAGTTTTATGAACAGCTGGTATTTCGCTTCAGTGATTGGCATTCCAGCGCCTGGGGGTTCCGACACAAAGGGTGTTCCGCCTGGTATTGCAGCAGATCGTTTCAGCCCGAGCATTGATGTCTCACTGGATTGTGACACATGTTAACTGTTGGGTTTTTTTTTAACGTTAAAGCGACTAGCAAGTTGCCCATGGATTCTAAATAGGGTAGGGATGGAGGTGGCAAAAATTCAAATGGCATCTTCTGTCATTGAGCTGGCAATCTGGGAGCAACAATTCACATTTATTGCCACTTCTGCTGCAATTTAAATGCTCTAATGGCGGTGAGGTGCTCCATTTGAAACCGTTTGTTCGATATATGTAGCTTTTTGATGCCTAGGCTCCGTACTAAAATTATTTATTGGTGTCAAAAGTCAGTGACCAATTGCAAATGAATAGTAGGATTGTGGAGGAGGAGCTTGTGCATGCATCACATACAGAGAAAGGACATAAGAGGAAATCAATTTACATTTACATGAGATGCAAGAACATTAATAGACAGTGGGATACTGAGATATGAACCTGGTTTTCTGTATTGTGAGCCTTGCGCTCAACTGAACAAATGAGCCACTACAGCCTGATGGCATGCATAGGCCATGATAAGCCAACATTAATGACTATATATAGCAGAGGGGATGATTTGGGGAAGACTGTCTGTCTCTGTCTCTGTCTCTGTCTCTCTCTCTCTCTTACAGGTTCAGTGCTGCAAAAGTAATCTCATGACAAGAATTGTGCTTTGGTTAGTCATTGCCTTGCCAGCGGTCAGGAAGGAAAAGAGTTTTTGTAATTTGTTCAGGGTGCTGCACATAATTCACCGACTCATCGGTGAAAGACGCGGTAGAGATTCTACAACATCCATCAACTGAAGCTATAGCAGATGGAACGCCCGGCTTAACGTCCATCCAAGGTCTGCGAAGCACCGATCTGACATTTTGTTGTATCTAGGGGGTGTATTCAATCCATTTTCGATGTGTCATTGATAAGTTGTAGAATGTAGGACATTGTTGTGCATTGTGAACAAAAATGTTGAAGCATTGCAAAGGTTATGGAATCAGTAAGTTAAAAGAAAGTGAAAGCCATGAAATAAACCTCACACAAAGGAAACTATTTCGACAAACTACCAGCATTGTGTACTTTTATTATCTATAGTCTATCAGAGACAAGTTTGCTATTAATATCCTTACCAGTTACCTTACAGCTTTGTAACGACCTTTGAGAACCAGATATTTCCTCAATGTAGGTATGTACTCATATTTTGGCCTCAACGTAGACATGTTCATGCAAATATCGCTTTCAAAAGTCAATCGTTGTGATGACACAATTCCGATTTCAGAACATAAAACACCCTGTGAAAGGTTAATCAGTTACTCACGAGATACTAATTAACAGAGACCATGATGTTTGGATGAAATCGCATTTCTGATTCAAACGAAATTGCTTTCATCTCACTCAGAAGTCCTCCAGGTAATCAGCATGTGTGTGTGTCATATATATATATATATATATATATTATATATGTTGTTGTTCGTCTTTCGGCTGCTCCCGTTAGGGGTGCCACAGCGGATCATCCGTTATGATCCGCATACTGATTTGGCACAGGTTTTTTCCCGGATGCCCTTCCTGACGCAACCCTGGTCGCTCTTATGACACAGGATAAGGATTGGGTTTCGCCATGATTCCGGGCTGCCCTACACCCTCTCATAGCGCGGCCCAGCGCAGAGCAGAGCTCCCGTCCTCAAGCAATCCTCCAACCCAAGCCTCCAAGTAGCCGGATTACAGGCGCACGCCACGACGCCCGGTATATATATACTGTATATATATATATATTTAACATGGTGCCTCATTTATTGTCGATAAGGAAAGAAACCTTTTCAAATGAAAGCTTGATAAGTTATTAGATTATCTTCTAAATATCGAGAAGCATCACGATGGTCTCAGATTGTTCAGATCCCGGAGAGGTGGGGGTCGGGGGTGAGGGGAGGGTGGGATTTTCTGCCACTCCCATAATGTCTGATGGACCAGCTGAGTGCAAACTTTCTGAGAGAAAAAGATCCATTTGACAAAAAGGAGAAAAAAGAAAATGATTTGTAAGAGTTTACTTTTTCTGCTTGCTCAACAGTTTGTGCGGCGTCCAGATGAGTGTATGTTGAGGGTTGGTAATTTCTGCACACATTTTTTTTTTTTTAAGATTGTCTAAGGTTCATGGAATATCTTCGGAATACCAGCTCTGATGTTCAGAGTGCTCCTGGGAATATGGAGCAGGAAAGACTACTTCAGGTGCATATCCAGTGGCAGTGAAGTGAAGGGAGTGAAGAGATCAACGAGCAATACGGGACCTTAAAAATGAGGTAGTCCGTCCAAGAATGCTTGGCGTGCATGCACAGAAATCCCTACAAATGGCGGTTTGGGCACCCTAAGGTATATCGTATGTGTGAGATAAGAATTGTTACATAAAATGGCTCACAACATTTTTTTTAAAGGAGCCAAAAAAACTTGGAAAAATGCCTGAGAGAAAGGCCTGTACTTTTGCATAATGAATGAGTTGCAAGACTTGTTCAGGTCACAGAACAGGAAGCTGCTCATAGTAAAAACTCCCAACGATGTGGGCTAGTGCAAGACCTGAGTGGACGGGCGTGTGCTACCAAAACTCCCGACAGATCACTACCAGTGAATGGACTTTGTACCTTGTTGGAGTGCCTCGTGTGAACATGGGAATCTTGGTGGTATTTTTAATGGACGTCTGCAATTGGAAAGACGATACTGTGTATCATTTCCAAGTAATGGCAACCAACTCTTTGGCAAAGGACATATTCGCGATGTGAAAATACACAAAGCTTGTGTATCTGGATTGGGTGCTTCTGAACACAGATGAAAAGGACATATTGTTGTGGGCCGGGGGTCGGTGGCGAGGAATGGACGCCAGGTGGAGCAGTAGAGCCGTCTCCCACCGAACACCCGGAATTCAGGTCGTGACTCTCGGATAAACTCCGTGAAGGTCACGGGTCACTTAAGGACCGTGATCGCCAATTCTCTGACGGCTGGGGTAGGGTTAATAGCCAATTTTCAATATACCTAAATACCCACGTCATCAAATTACTGGGGAAGTCACACCCTCGACGGACCTCGGCGGAACGGGCCATTTACATAGAGTGACCCGCCCGAGGATGATCGTTCAGCTGGGGACCAGGCCTTGTCGGGTACCTTCCCGCCTCGTGCGTCACACCGACTCCAAACCACCACGGTGGGACTCGAACCCACGACCCGAAGTCCACGGCCCACGATCCAGGCTGCTCGGTCACCACCACACGAGGAGCCACCGCAAAGGACCGCAGACCACGACCGAGACCAAGCCACCACGACCGCAGACCTCTCGGATAACTCGAAGGTCACGGGTCACTTAAGGACCGTGATCGCCAATTCTCTGACGGCGTGGGGTAGGGTTAATAGCCAATTTTCAATATACCTAAATACCCACGTCATCAAATTACTGGGGAAGTCACACCCTCGACGGACCTCGGGCGGAACGGGCCATTTACATAGAGTGACCCGCCGAGGATGATCGTTCAGCTGGGGGACCAGGGCCTTGTCGGGTACCTTCCCGCCTCGTGCGGTCACACCGACTCCAAACCACCACGGTGGGACTCGAACCCACGACCCGAAGTCCACGGCCCACGACCCAGGCTGCTCGGTCACCACCACCACGAGGAGCCACCGCAAAGGACCGCAGACCACGACCGAGACCAAGCCACCACGACCGCAGACCGCTCCAACAACGACCACCCCTCTACTCTCTTGAGGTGGGAGCGATTTCTTTCCTCGCCACTCGCCTCCTGATTGGACGGTGCGGTCTCAGGGGGTGTGTCGAGGCGTCGAGGCGTCTCGGAGGCCCGCCCCCCGAAGAGGCTCTGTAGTTGCTTTCAGCACGCTGGCCTCCCATTGGCTGGGGCGCGTGCGATGCTCGCCCTTCGCTCATTGGGCAGAGGAAACACTCCATGCCCTTTCCTGGAAAGTGTGAGAGTGTGAGAGAGTGAGAGACTACCCCCACTCGTTGTATTAACATTAACAAGAAATGGTAAGAACTCAACACCTCTCATCCACGGATATTTCTCGGATTTCTTATATTTCTGTGAGTCCGATTTGCATGCAGGAACACAGCAATTATGGTGATCCATCCTGAAATTGCCACTCTTTCATTTAAATGCTGAAAATGATGTTAAAAAGGCAATTTGATTGACATATTTCACCATAATGATGGGAGGTTAAAAGTGCCCCAGGTCATTGAAGTGAGTTGCTGAAAAAGCACACACAGCACATGCATACAAGGCCTCATTAGAAATCATCCGTCATTGTAAAAGTCCAATATTACACTGTTATGTAGCACTAGTCACAGGCAGGATGATTCATCAATGTGTCATCCCTTGGATGGACATGAAACGGGGCATCCCGTCTACCTTATCCCCATGCCTTATCCCCATGCCTCACCCAACCCTGGTAAAAACCGTGCTGTGTGGACCTGGGTTCTTCCGCATTAGCCCACGCAAGATGAGTGGAAAGCTCATGTTCCCATCTTTTTGATGGATGTGGGAGGTTCTTTTACAACAAGTCTTGAGACCTCCCATATTCCACCTGAGGTCACAAGTTGAGTGATCTTCGGTGGACTGCTAGGCCCGAGATAAATACAACGTCTTTGAGTGATTTCGGGCCTTGGAATTAGATGTGTATTTTCCCTGAGTGACAACCTCACATGTTGTATTTTTAATATTTTGCAATGGGCTGATAGTATGGCCTAGATACCCCAGAGATATGCAAACTCACATCTGACTCTGAGCTATTTTGCCTGGGTTTGAATCCTGACCCAGCTAAAACAGTCAACCCTGGCATTTCACAGGCAGGATGATTCATCAATGTGTCATCCCTTGGATGGACGTGAAACGGGGCATCCCGTCTACCAGCATTAGTTGGTGGACGATAAAGATCCAACGGTGTCCTTTGCCAAGAGTAGACGAGCTATCACTGGCACCATGAACAAATTTCCAATTCCTGCCTAAACCCAAAGCGGGCATTGCATCAGCGGCATCGCCAGGCCTCCAGCCAATGATGCTACTTGCAGCCTTGGGCTGCATACAAAAAAAAGAACAACAAGAGTCTTTTGCAACCTCAACGTCTATCTCTATCATCTCTCTTCACTTTCTGCCTTTTACTCAGTGCTTTTAAAAAGAGCCAAATAAAAATTGGGATTACCACAGCTTGTCAAACAAAATGGCATCTCTATATGTTCCCCCTACGTTCGGATCAGTTAATAGTAGATGAGTCTGACTATTGGTTCATCCAAACACAAGCCAATCAGCGTCATTAATCATTTGATCATTGCCGTCTCGCCCAATGGGTTTGATGCATGCAGCTGTGTACCGGAGACAACTCTTACCTGATCACTTTCCCCCTCCCCCATCTCCCCAATATAGACCCATGCTCCCAGACCCTCAGTGGTGGAATGGAGGTTTTGAAGATCATTTCCTCATTCAAACCTCGACCATCCCATAATGTCCTAATATCTAGTGCCTGGAAGATCAGTTTCAGGAACCGTGATTTCCACTGCTTCTCTCGGGTGCCAAATAGTGCCGAGTTAGCAAAATTAAAAAGTCTTCACAGGTTAATATATACAGTCGTAGCCAAAAATTGGCACCCTTGCACTTTTTTCAAATAATGCACCATTTCTTCCAAAAAAAACTTGAAATTAAAAAATATTTTGGTATCCACAGATGTATTTATTTGGTTTGCAGTGCATCAAAACATTAAAAAAAAAGCTGAAAAGATTACTAAATCTTCGCCGATTCCACACAGAAATCCTAAAATGCCCAGACAATACTATTGGCACCTTTTTGAAGTTGTTAGAAATAATTAGATTTCAAGCAGGCGAGTGTCCTATATTTTGGAATTGAATTCACCTGCAGTGAGTTGCAGGTGCCTGCAATATAAAAACCACTCATTCAAACAGTTTGAACAGAGAAAAGCAGTCATTGTGCTGTTTTGTGTCACTGTGTGTACTGCAATGAACATGGAGAAAAGAAATAAAACCAGGGAATCGTCTGACGAGGTCAGACACAAGATTGTAGCCAAGCATGGACAATTCTCAAGGCTATAAGTCCATCTCCAGAGACATTGATGTCCTGTGTCCACCATACGCAATGTTATCAGGAAGTTTAAGGTCTATGGCCAGGTAGCCAACCTCCCTGGACGTGGCTGCAGAGAAAACTCGATCGAAGATTGCAGCGAAGGATTGTTCGAATGGTGGAGAAAGCACCTCGATCAGCTGCCAAACAGATTCAAGCTCACCTTTAGACACAAGGTACGACGGTTTCAACTCGCAATATCCATCGCCACTCAATGAAAGGGGTTCTATGGTAGGAACCAGGAGGACCCCATGCTGAGAGAGAGAGAGAGAGAGAGAGAGAAGAGAGAGAGAGAGAGAGAGAGAGAGAAGAGAGAGAGAGAGAGAGAGACATAAGAAAGCCTGACTGGAGTTTGCAAAACACACCCGAACAAGCCAAAATCCTTCTGGGAGAATGTCCTGTGGACAGATGAGACCAAATATGAGCTTTTTGGGAAAGCAAATCATCTCTATGTTACAGAAAACAAAATGAAGCCTTCAAAGAAAAGAACACCTTCCCTACAGTCAAACATGGAGGAGGTTCAGTGATGTTTTGGGTTGCTGTGCTGCTCTGGCACTGAGTGCCTTGGAATGTGTGCATGCAGCATGAAAAGCAGGAGATTACCAAGGAGGCATTTTGGAGCGCAATGTTCAACCCAGTGTCAGAAATCTGGGTCTCCATCGAAAGTCATGGGTCTTGCAGCAAGACAATGACTCCAAACATACTTCAAAAAGCACCCAGGAGTGGTTCAAGACAAAATGCTGGACTGTAAAGAAGTGGCCAGCAATGAGTCCAGAACTAAATCCCATTGAACATCGAAAGGGAGATCTGAAAACAGCAGTTGGGAGAAGGCACCCTTCAAATCTGGGAGAACTGGAGCAGTTTTGCACAAGAAGAGTGGGTCAAACTGCCAGTAGAGAGGTGTAGGAAGCTCATTCATGGCTCTAGGAAGAGCTTGACTGCAGTTATTTTGTCCAAAACCCGTGCTACCAAATATTAAGTCGAGGGTGTCAATAATTTTGTCAATGTAATTTCTTTTATTTTCTGATTTAAAAGGATATATTTAAGTACTGAATCAAAAACAAAGGTTCTGTAATATTAACAGTGAAATAAAGAATTGTGGAGACCAAATACTTTCGACAATTTCAATTTATTTTTTAGACAAAAATTGTGAGTTAGTTGGAAAAAAAAGTGCAAGTGTGACAATATTTTTGGCCACAACTGTGTGTGTGTGTGTGTGTGTGTGTTAAAGAAAGACCCACCCACATCTCTCACCTGTGAATGGAAGGAATAGCCAATCAGCTCTCACCGAATCAACTCAACCCAGGTGGCTCTGATTATATAAATAAATTAACACCTCCCATGCTCCTCCAGGTGAAACTGCTGCGTAAAGCAACCAAGAAGGCCTAAACAAGGTAAGCGCTTTACCTAAACAAGGTAAGCTTACAAGGTAATAAACTAGAAGGGCACGCGGTAGAGTGCATCCCTCCGTCAGGCTGAACAGTTTGTTTTGTATCTCACTGATAGGCCGAATCTGGATTCGGACCTGAACTAAAATCTATTCGGCTTGTTTTTGTCACCTAACCAACTCATCCACCAAGTTTCGTCTGAATCCGTCCACAAC
This sequence comes from Eptatretus atami, assembly GCA_035128595.1. Lineage (NCBI taxonomy): Eukaryota > Metazoa > Chordata > Myxini > Myxiniformes > Myxinidae > Eptatretus > Eptatretus atami. Next base: position 125,302,000 of record CM068959.1, on the reverse strand, counting down.
TTTTGAGATATCGCACTATATACCGAATCTGGTTTAGCCCTATCACTTAATGGTAATGAATCACTTGAAAAATCTTGGATCCAGATCTGGATTTGGATCCTCACCAAAATCTAATCAATTCTTCCTTGTTACACACCCAACCTGCCCACCAAATTTCATCCGAATTCTTCCACAACTTTTTGATGTCCTGCACACAAACAAACAGACAGACAGACAAATGAAAAAAATCAACCATAGAGTGACACTTGGCAAAACAGAACAAAGTAGAATGGCACTCGGTTGAGTGCATACCTCCTCCAGGCTGAACAGTTTATGTTTTGTATCCCAATGATGGGCCACATCTGAACCAAAATCGAATCCACTTGTTCTTGTCACCTAACCAACTCATCCACCTAGTTTTGTCACAACTCGTCCACAACGTTTTGAGATATCATGATATATGTCGTTTTTGGCTCTCTCAAGTTTAAAAATAGGCCTATGTTGACCTTTTGACCTCAAAAATAATTGGTGGATGACTTCAGTGACCTGATATGCAAATCCTGTTCAAATTTCAAGTCAATTGGAGAAAAATTGAGGATTTTAGAAATTCCACCTAAGTTGTTGACCTTTGGCTTATGTTGACCTTTTGGCCTATGTTGACCTCAAAAATAATTGGTAGTTGAATTCACTAACCAAATGTGCAAATCCTATTCAAATTTCAAGTCAATCGGATGAAAATTGACAATCTTAGAAATTCGGCCAACGCTGACCTCAAGAATAATTGGTGGTTGATTTCAGCGAGCTGATATGAAAATCCTGTTCAAATTTCAAGTCAATCTGATGGAAATTGACAATTTTTAGAAATTCGGCCAATGTTGACCACGAATCGAGCTTTGATCAACTGTTGCAGGGTCGGTACCAACAATCTCCGAAAGTTTCAGAACGATCGGCTGAGCAGTTTGGACTGAAGGCGACCGGACAGACAGACAAACAAACAAACGGAACCGAACAGACAGGGGTGAAAACACTCACCAGATTGGGTCACTGACCAAGTTTAAAAGGCTTAGTTTAATCATACACCAGACTTCTCTCCCACATGCTCTCTCAAAATTTTGTCTTTACCCCGTGCATGCGAAGCGAAAAGTGTCCGTCTAGAAACATCATTTTATGATCGAGGAACAACTTAATTTCAATTGAATGTTGTATTTTGAACAAGAACCGGACCATGAATCAGAAAACGAACCGATAGTTTAACAGAATTTTGGCTCTGAATTGACCCGGTCATACATGTGCAGAGAGACGTGAGATTATTTATCGCTCAGCTGGAACGTAATTCCAGGGAGTTCATGGGATGGCGGTCGTCCGTCCACAAAATACTTGAAACTTCTTCTCTGAAACTACACATATGATTTCCATGAAACTTGACCACAACCTTCATCTCCTGTGATGTACCAAAGTTTGTTTACGGCAATTAAAAAAACAAATAAAATAAAATAAAATAAAAATTACAAAAATCAGGGTCTCAGGGAGTTTACGGAGGGGTTGCCCCTCAAAATATGTATTTGCTCTCTTCTCCGAAGCCATATATAGACAATTCTGATGAAACTTGACCACAACCTTTATCAGCCGTGATGCA
>CM068959.1:125275093-125291199 GCA_035128595.1 Eptatretus atami | reverse complement strand
GCACCCTTGCACTTTTTTCAATAAGCACCAGTTCTCCAAAAAAACTGGAAATTAAAAAATGATAATTGGTGATCCACAGATGTATATTGTTTGCAGTGGCATTTCAAACATAAAAAAAAAGCTGAAAAGCATTACTAAATCTCGCCGATTCCACACAGAAATCCAAAATGCCCAGACAATAACTATGGCCACCTGTTTTGAAGTGTTAGAAATAATAGATTTTCAAGCAGCGGAAGTGTTCCTATATTATTGGAATTGATATCACCTCAGTGATTGCAGGGCCTGCAATTAAAAAACACTCATTCAAACCAGTTTGAACAGAAAAAGCAGTCATTGTGCTGTTTTGTGTCACTGTGTGTACCGCAATGAACATGGAGAAAAGAAATAAAACCAGGGAATCGTCTGACGAGGTCAGACAACAAGATTGTAGCCAAGCATGGACAATCTCAAGGCTACAATCCATCTCCAGAGACATTGATGTTCCTGTGTCCACAATACGCAATGTTATCAGGAAGTTTAAGGTCTATGGCCAGGTAGCCAACTCCTCGACGTGGCTGCAAGAGAAACTCGATCGAAGATTGCAGCGAAGGATTGTTCGAATGGTGGAGAAAGCACCTCGATCAACTGCCAAACAGAATTCAAGCGACTTTAGACACAAGGTACGACGGTTTCAACTCGCAATATCCATCGCCAACTCAATGAAAGGGGGTTCTATGGTAGAGAAAGAATGAGAGAGAGAGAGAGAGAGAGAGAGAGAGAGAGAGAGAGAGAGGAGAGAGAGAAGAGAGAGAGAGAGAGGAGAGAGACATAAGAAAGCCTGACTGGAGTTTGCACACCCGAAAAGCCCAAAATCCTTCGAGAATGCCTGTGGACGATGAGACCAAATTGAGCTTTTGGGAAAAGCAAAATCATCTCTATGCTACAGAAAACAAATGAAGCCTCAAAGAAAAGAACACCTTCCCTACAATCAAACATGGAGGAGTTCAGTGATGTTTGGGGTTGTGTGCTGCCTCTGGCACTGAGTGCCTTGAATGTGTGCACGGCATCAGAAAGCAGAGATTACACAAAGGAGGCATTTTGGAGCGCAATGTTCAACCCAGTGTCAGAAATCTGGTCTCACATCGAAAGTCATGGGTCTTGCAGCAAGACAATGACTCCAAACTACTTCAAAAGCACCCAGGAGTGGTTCAAGACAAAATGCTGGACTGTAAAGAAGTGGCACCGCAATGAGTCCAGAACTAAATCCCATTGAACATCGAAAGGGAGATCTGAAAACAGCAGTTGGGAGAAGGCACCCTTCAAATCTGGAGAATGGAGCAGTTTGCACAAAAAGAGTGGGTCAAACTGCCAGTAGAGAGGTGAGGAAGCTCATTCATGCTCTAGGAAGAGCTTGACTGCAGTTATTTTGTCCAAAACCGTGCTACCAAATATTAAGTCGAGGGTGTCAATAATTTTGTCAATGTAATTTCTTTATTTCTGATAAAAGGATATATTAAATACTGAATCAAAAACAAAGGTTTCTGTAATATTAACAGTGAAATAAAAATTGTGGAAGACCAAAATACTTTCGACTATTTCAATTTATTTTTTAGACAAAAATTGTGAGTTAGTTGAAAAAAAAAGTGCAAGTGTGACAATATTTTTGGCCACGACTGTGTGTGTGTGTGGTGTGTGTGTGTGTGTGTGTGTGTGTGTGTGTGTGTGTTGTGTGTGTGTTAAAGAAAGACCACCCACATCTCTCACCTGTGAATGGAAGGAATAAGCCAATCAGCTCTCCACCGAATCAACTCAACCCAGGTGGCTCTGATTATATAAATAAATTAACACCTCCCATGCTCCTCCAGGTGAAACTGCTGCGTAAAAGCAACCAAGAAGGCCTAAACAAGGTAAGCGCTTTACCTAAACAAGGTAAGCTTACAAGGTAATAAACTAGAAGGGCACGCGGTAGAGTGCATCCCTCCGTCAGCTGAACAGTTTGTTTTGTATCTCACTGATAGCCGAATCTGGATTCGGACCTGAACTAAAATCTATTCGGCTTGTTTTTGTCACCTAACCAACTCATCCACCAAGTTTCGTCTGAATCCGTCCACAACTTTTGAGATATCGCACTATATACCGATCTGGTTTAGCCCTATCACTTAATGGTAATGAATCACTTGAAAAATCTTGGATCCAGATCTGGATTTGGATCCTCACCAAAATCTAATCAATTCTTCCTTGTTACACACCCAACCTGCCCACCAAATTTCATCCGAATTCTTCCACAACTTTTGATGTCCTGCACACAAACAAAACAGACAGACAGACAATGAAAAAAAATCAACCATAGAGTGACACTTGGCAAAACAGAACAAAGTAGAATGGCACTCGTGAGTGCATACCTCCTCCAGGCTGAACAGTTTATGTTTTGTATCCCAATGATGGGCCACATCTGAACCAAAATCGAAATCCACTTGTTCTTGTCACCTAACCAACTCATCCACCTAGTTTTGTCACAACTCGTCCACAACTTTTGAGATATCATGATATATGTCGTTTTTGGCTCTCTCAAGTTTAAAAATAGGCCTATGTTGACCTTTGACCTCAAAAATAATTGTGGATGACTTCAGTGACCTGATATGCAAATCCTGTTCAAATTTCAAGTCAATTGGAGAAAAATTGAGGATTTTAGAAATTCCACCTAAGTTGTTGACCTTTGGCTTATGTGACCTTTTGGCCTATGTTGACCTCAAAAATAATTGGTAGTTGAATTCACTAACCAAATGTGCAAACCTATTCAAATTCAAGTCAATCGGATGAAAATTGACAATCTTAGAAATTCGGCCAACGCTGACCTCAAGAATAATTGGTGGTTGATTTCAGCGAGCTGATATGAAAATCCTGTTCAAATTTCAAGTCAATCTGATGGAAATTGACAATTTTTAGAAATTCGGCCAATGTTGACCACGAATCGAGCTTTGATCAACTGTTGCAGGGTCGGTACCAACAATCTCCGAAAGTTTCAGAACGATCGGCTGAGCAGTTTGGACTGAAGGCGACCGGACAGACAGACAAACAAACAAACGGAACCGAACAGACAGGGGTGAAAACACTCACCAGATTGGGTCACTGACCAAGTTTAAAAGGCTTAGTTTAATCATACACCAGACTTCTCTCCCACATGCTCTCTCAAAATTTTGTCTTTACCCCGTGCATGCGAAGCGAAAAGTGTCCGTCTAGAAACATCATTTATGATCGAGGAACAACTTAATTTCAATTGAATGTTGTATTTTGAACAAGAACCGGACCATGAATCAGAAAACGAACCGATAGTTTAACAGAATTTTGGCTCTGAATTGACCCGGTCATACATGTGCAGAGAGACGTGAGATTATTTATCGCTCAGCTGGAACGTAATCCAGGGAGTTCATGGGATGGCGGTCGTCCGTCCACAAAATATTGAAACTTCTTCTCTGAAACTACACATATGATTTCCATGAAACTTGACCACAACCTTCATCTCCTGTGATGTACCAAAGTTTGTTTACGGCAATAAAAAAACAAATAAAATAAAATAAAATAAAAATTACAAAAATCAGGGTCTCAGGGAGTTTACGGAGGGGTTGCCCCTCAAAATATGTATTTGCTCTCTTCTCCGAAGCCATATAATAGACAATTCTGATGAAACTTGACCACAACCTTTATCAGCCGTGATGCACAAAGGTTTGTTCACGGCAATTAAAAAAAAAAATCCATAGGTACAGTGTCTACAGAAAGTCTACACCCCCTTTCAAATTTTTCACCATTTGTGCCTTATAGCCTGAATTTTTATTCCATTAAATGAGACTTTTTCCACCTTTATATACGCGTCGTAACCCACAACATCCAAATGAAAACAAATTCTACAAATTTCAGAAGATTAATTAAAAATACAAGACTAAAATATCTTTGTTGGATAAGTGTCCACCCCTGTGATAATCACAATGAAAATTAGCTCAGGTGTAACCAATCACCTTCAAAATCACACACCGAGGTTAATTGGCCTTCATCCATCCATTGGGACCATACTCTGTGCAGAGCATTGGTGTGCCTAAACAGTCCCTTGGCTTTGGACACAATCCTGGACGGGTCGCCACTCCGACACAAGCATACCAGCATTCATTTTGTCGACCTCGGAAGGATGACAGGCAGTCAACCCCGGCTGGTATTAATTCAGTAGCCAAGTGGAATTTGAACTGTCCAAGGATCCCAACCACCACCCTAACCATTAAGCCAACACCAGGCATAGGATTGGCCTCCACCTGTGTTAAATGTAGTGATTCCTGGGTTTCCTCTGCTGAGTAGTGCATTTCACAGAAAAGACTCAACATGAAACCAAGGAGCTTTCAAAAGACCTCCGAATAAAGTTGTGGAAAGGCACAGATCAGGGTGGGAATAAAAATATCTTAAAGGCCTTGGATATCGCTTGGAGTATTGTCAAGACTATCATTAAGAAGTGGAAGCTGTACGGTACCCAAGACCCAACCGAGATCAGGCCGTCCCTCCAAACTGGATGACCAAGCAAGGGGAGACTGATCAGAGAGGCCACCAAGGAGGCCAATGGCAACTTTGAAAGAAACTACATACCTTATGGCAAAGACTGGTCACTGTGTGCATGTGACAATATCCCAAGCACTCCACAAGTCGGCCTGGATGGTACAGAGGCAAGAAGGAAGCCATTACTCAAAAAAGCCCACCGTGAGTCCTGTTTGAGGTATGCAAAAAATCACTCTGGATATGTTGAAGCCATGTGGCAAGAAGTTTTGGTGGTCTGACGAAAACAGGATAGAAACGTTTTGGACTAAATGCAAAATGTTACGTTTGGCGCAAACCCAACACAGCATATCACCCAAAGAACCATCCCTACTGTGAAGCATGGTGATGGCAGCATCATGCTATGGGGATGTTTCTCATCAGCAGGGACTGGGAAACTTGTCAGGATAGAAGGGAAAAAGGATGGAGCAAAATACAGAACAATCTGAGAAGAAAAGCAGCTACCCTCTGCAAGAAACGCTGAAATTGGGGCAGTTCACCTTTTCAGCATGACAAAGACCCGAAGCACACAGCCAAAGCAACACTGGAGTGGCTAAGGAACAAAAATATAAATGTCCTTGGGTGGCCCAGCCAGAGGCCCGACTAATCAATCGAAAATCTGACCTAAATCCAATCGAAAATCTGACCGAAATCCAATAGAAAATCTGTGGTATGACTTGAAGATTGGTTGTATATCAACGCTCCCCAAGCAACTTGACTGAGCTTGAACAGTTTTGTACAGAAGGTAAGGTCAGGTCAGGTCAGGTATGGAGCATGCGCCGGAACAGCGCGTCGCTGCGTCCACTTTCCGCTGGTACTCCAGGAGCCTCAGTCTGGCCATCCCACAGGCAGATGCCTGGCCCTTCCCCATCTCCTTTAGATGATGAACAACCTGTTGCAACCACGAGGCACATGGTCGGCCCATGGCCTCCTGCATTCACGAGGCTCACTTGCTGAGAGAATCTGGTGAGCAGGATCAGCGTCAGGAACATGAGCCACATGTCCATACAGCCGCAGCTGACGCTCACAGACTATGTGGGTAACAAATCTCATTTCAGTCTCTGTCAGCAACCGCTCGTTGGACACAAAGTCTGACCAGTGATAGCCAAGGATTCTCCAAAGGACCTGGTACCAAAGGCATTAAGTCTCAGTCTCAGATCCCTGGTCAGAGTCCAAGTCTCACTTCCGCAGAGCAAGAATGGAAGCACCAAAGGACCTGAAGACTCAGATATTCATCCTCCTGCAAAGGTACTGACAGTGCCACACCCCATAATCCAGTGAATCCATGACTCCCCAGGCCTGACCCAAACGTCTTTTGACCTTTGGCTCTCAGCCAGTAGAGACATGAATATCACTGCTAAGGTAAGTGAATCTCTCTGTGACCTCAACATCCTCACCACAAAAAGTACAGACAAGATAGCAGCATCCAAGATGTCATTGAAAGGCTGGATCTTAGGTTTGACCCAGGAAACCTGCAATCCCAGCAGTTCCGACTCCTCATTCAGCACCTCGAGGGTCCCCAAATGGATTTCCAGAGTCTCGCGAGGATGACTGCATCATCTGCAAAATCAAGCTCAGAGATTTGACATTCCCAAACGATGCACCGGAGCTTGATCTCTCCGACATCCTCCCCAGAATCCTGTCCATACAAATGCTGAAAAGTGTGGGAGCCAGTACACACCCCTGATGAATTCCAGTAACAACTGGAAATAAGTCAGAGATGGTTTTACCACATCTCACAGCACTCTCAGTATCAGTGTAACTCAGATATCAGATTGATCAGTTTTGTTGGCACCCCACGAAGACCAAGAATCCTCCAGAAGACATTCGGATTCACTGAATAAAACACTTTGCAGAGATCAACATCAGTTGCAAGCAACACCTGCTGAAACTTTCGTCTGCGTTCGGTGAGGACCCAAAGGGCAAGGATATGGTCAATCGTTGGCCTCCTGGTGTAAAGCCTGACTGCTTTGAGTGCTGGTACTCAAGCAGATGGTAGTGAACCCTTTCAAGAATTATCCGAACAAAGACCTTGCCCAGCAATAAGAGCAGAGTCACCCCTCGGTAATTGTTGCAGTCCTGGCGGATCACCCTCCCTTTCCAGAGAGGGATAACAAGGCCCCTCTTCCAATCAGTTGGGATGATGCCTGTGTTCCAGGCAGAGCACAGAACTGTATGCAATGACACAAGTGCAGCATTTCCACCAGCCTTAAGAAGTTAAGCATGGATGCCACAGATCGCAGGAGCTTTACCCCCATTTCAACCGCGTTCACCACAGCCTGTGTTTCCACAAACGAAGGTGGATCACAGTTGATTGGAGGGTCAGCAATAGGGATATAACACCCCTGACATCCAACTCAACAGCTGGTGAATCAGCCTGGTACAGCCGCTAAAGTAACACGGCCCAGCGATCCTTCACTTTGGACTCCTCTGTCAAGAGTCCACCACCCTCCGCTCGAACTGCAGTACACCGAGGGCGGGCTTGGAGGAACGCAATGCACGAATTCCCCTGTAAGCAGGACGAGAATCACTTGACCACAGGTGATGCTCTACCCTCACGGATTCCTCGCACATAGGCCTCCTTGTCCACGCTCAGCGCACATGCAGTTTTATGCCTCAACTCCCTGAACAGCTCCGTTCTGCCATTAACCCTGGCCCTGCGACTCTGGTCAATGGTATCGAGTGTCCCTTGAGAGACAAAATTCTCTTCACCCTGCGGTGAGTTTCAAGACATCCACCAGCAACATCAAGGATGTGGTCTTGAAGGCACTCCACAAATCCTCAGGATTCCCCAAAGTACCCAGACCCTCCAAATCCCCACTCAGCCTGTTCGCAAACTCCTCAGCAACCCGCTCATCCTTGAGCTTGCCAACATCCAGCCGAGGCTGGGATGGTACCATTCTCCCAGATTTTAGCTGCAACTTCAGAGTTGCTTCCATAAGCCTGTGGTTGGTATTGAGGAACTGAGCACTCTGGTAGACCCTGCAGCTCTAGATCATCCTCCAGCGACCATCAACGAGCACATGGTCAGTCTCCTTTGCCAAACCACTAGCATTGGAATACCAAGTCGAGCAATGTGGCTGTGGGTGCTGAAACCATGAACCAGCCACCCTAAGTCCATCATTTCTTACAAAGTCGAGGAACTTAGTGTTATTCTGGTTCACAGTTCCAGACCCATGGGGACCAACACATGCTCATAACATCCCCATCAGTTCCAGTTGATGCATTGAAATCCCCAAGAAAAGAAGAGTATCTCGCCTGGGGCAATGATCAACCACAGACTCGAGCATGGAATGCGTCCTTCACGGTGAGATCACTCGCCCCACTCGGAACATATTGTTACGGATTTCAGAATCCGGTCTGATGAATGCATCCACACATCCAGGTCCTCAGACAGTTATTTCCTTAAATTCATGTTCAGATTAGCCCATCCCATGTCTAATGGGATTTTAAATGTGATGCGTTGAGAAGGGTAAAGGATAGATCCCCTCTCTTATGGAAGCTTTTTTTCTTTACGACAGACACGTTCACACACATTTCTTTCGCGAGCTCCGACGCCCGCCTTTTTTGAGAGCGCACGGGTCGTCATGGTAACCATGCCCCAGTGGGGCAGGGTGAGCTTGGGGTGGACGGCACCCCGCGGAGACGGCCCGCGGGATATAAAAATGAGCGAGAGAAAGCATGAAGTACGTTCTGTGAGGAGAGACATTCTGAGATTAAAAAAGTGAGGAAAAAGCGAAAGAGGGATGTTCTGAGAGGAGAGAGACGTTCTGAGGAGAAAAGTGTGAAGAGAAAAAGTTTGAAGAGAAAAAGTGTGAGAGAAAAAGTGTGAAGAGAAAAAGTCCGAGGAGAAAAAGTGAGGAGAGGAAAAGCGAAAGGAGAGAGGAAAAAGCAAAGGGCGAGAGAAGCGACCAAGAAGTGGGTGTCTGACCAGCGTCGACGAGACAATTCGCCCTTCCGAGTGCTTCGTTAAGCGAGCGTGTGGTGCGCGTGTGGGTGTGAGTAGCGCCGCCAACAAGTGATGCACGGGTCGATCACCAACAACACCAGGGTCTAAACCCGCGACGGACGATCTCGGTGCCTCCCAGACTTCAACTGGCGTTCAAGGCTGCCCCGTGAGAGGGTGCACGGCAAAGCTGGGTGCTGGCCACAGACGTGACACGCACGACACGCATTTTCAGGACGTTTTCGCTTCACGGACGACTTTCTGGTGAGGAGACGATTCTCCCCCTCCCCTCCCCCTGAATGATCTGCTGGGTACCCTTGTCTGTGTTTAGGTGTAAGTCAACCCCGATAAGCATCTGCTCTTTGTCTCTTTCCTGCCATTTTGATTGATTTTGCTTTGAAATTCATTCTTTATTTACCTCAGCAAAATAAAGGTTCTTTTAATTTATTTATTTATTATTAATAAATTATTTGTCGATTTCCAACCTGTCCGTGTTTGTCCTTTCCTCCCATTGGTCTAGCATTGTCCGAACCTAGATAGACTGGGAGGTAAGTACCACAGATTTGACCAAAAATCGTCGGCACGCACCAGCGGTTAAAACGCTCGGCCACCCTAATTAAAATCTAATCAGATAACATTGGTGCTTTGCCGAGGGCGTGCTCCCACTCAGGTAACCACGTGACCTCCAGTTAAACGGAATAATTAGATGGCGGACACTGGAACTCGTGTTGACTGGGTGATGTTCGTGGTTTTAAAACAATCCACCGTACCGCAACGTTAATTGTGAGCGGTGGCCCCAGGTCCGGCTCTACAGAGGACAACCGGGGATTAATCCCCCTAGTAGACAAATGGTGTCTCGGTACCGTGGCCGCAACAATATACAGAGACCAGGGAAACGACACCCAAGGAGTGACGAATCCTTAATCTCATAATACACTCGTTGACCGGTGTTACCTCAATGATATCATATGGAGTCAGCTTATTGGACACAGCGACAGCAACTCCTTGGGCATGGTAACCATCAGACAAACTAGACCAATAGTCACTGTTCCACCCACCATGATCTCACCACTATCCGGTCTCCGAACCTCAGAGTGCTGCAATACTGATGTTCAAATGCTTGAGCTCAGATGATAACCGAGACAGGTGATCATCCTATCTTAGGGTAGGACTTTCCAGGCACCCACCCGAAGGACCGCCTCAGGTTAACCCAAGGAGACCGCCGTCTGGTCGACGACACCTCAGCACCACCCCAAACACACTACTGCAATCTGACCCGGGTAGGTTACCCCATGGTTTTCCTCCTGTCATCAAAGAGTAGGAGCCCGAAGGCTTTGCCACAATCCCATCATCCGGTGAGCTGCCCTGAGGAGGGTAGCTGCACAGGAGTACTCCCACGGAGTAGGTTTTCAATTATATTTGCGTTTGTCTTGTGTTTTGCGGAGTGAAGGGTTTTACGGTGGCAGGAGTGCAAATCCTGCACCAACCTCCTTAAAAAGTAACCAAACTGCAGGAGGAAGTTCGCAGACACAGTTGTGCACAAGATGTGGATGGCCGTTGGCTCACAAGGAGCTCCTCCGCCCTTTGACAGGTTTTGTTTTAATCCTGCTGGGTGTCCATATCATATACCCTCCTCACCGGGAAAGCTGGTGGGGAAGACGGTATAGTTGCCAACACCCGAACGTGAAACAGGTTGGTACATGTTTACATGGTACCTGTAGCAAGTCACAGATCTAATCTGGCCTGACAATTGCAAAGAAGAATGGGCAATATTTGCCCAATATGTGTGCAAAGTTGTGGAGACCTACTCCAACAGACTCACAGCTGAATTATTGCCAAAGGTGCTTCCACGGAGTATTAACTCAGGAGGGTGGACACTTATCCAACAAAGACATTCTAGTTCTGTAATTTTAATTAGTTTTTCTGACATTTGTAGAGTTTGTTTTTCACTTGGAAGTTGTGAGTTACGATGTGTAAATAAACGTGGAAAAAGTCTGATTTAATGCAATTTAATTCCAGGCTACAAGGCAACAAAAGGTGAAATTTTGAAAGGGGTGTTGACTTTCTATTGGCACTGTATTTACTTTCTTCTCCATTACACATTGTTGTCATCCATGCCTTCCAGTGGTTCCATGCTTTTCTTCTCCAGCTGTTACCAGGTGAGTGCAAGTGGTATTCCATCCATCCATTGGGACCATATTTTGTGCAGAGCGTTGGTGCTGCCTAAGCAGTCTCCTTGGCTATTGGGCACAATCCTGGACGGGTCGCCACTCCGACACAGGATACCAGCAAGCTAGCACTCATTTTGCCGACCTCAGAAAGATGACAGGCAGAGTTAACCCCACCTGGTATTAATTCAACAGTCAAGTTGGACAGTTGGACTCATAATCCAGTGGACAGATGAATCAGTAGATATGTACAGATTTCTCCGTTCAAACTGCCAGATTAATACCCTCACATTGACATTATAATTCTATCTGCAGCAAAGAATATCTCCCGCATTGACCTCATGTGCAAGGACTTCCCAAATCGCAGTCAGAAATTCAATGATGTGAAACATAAGAAATGGATGTCATTCAACTAGGATCCCACCTCAGAGGATTGATCAAAGCAAATAAGTGGATTCCCCAAATGTCACAGGTTATTGCCTGGAATGGTCATTGCCTTTATTCCCATTCCAAGCCCAAACAATGTCATCCACTGTAATCCTATCCAGGTTCCTCGTGATGACTCTATCTTTGCTCTTTAATGCTAATGCCAGGAGATGGGACAACCAGTTCAACAGCTATCCTATCGAAGGACAGCATACACATTGATGCCTTGCCCTGCCTCTGAAACACCACACAGGGTGGCCACCCAGACGAGACAGCCCACGGGTGTGTACACATACCTCATGCTATCCTCCATCCCTTTTCAATAAGGAGTTGGGTGTTATTGATTTGATGGATAAATACATTTTAAACAAACACCCAAGTGTAGTTCTATAAGTGTCTTGAAGCATCTATGGGACTCAATCCACCAGAAAGCTTCGACAAATAAACATCCAAACAATTGATTTTGGGAAAGGACAATACCCTGGCACACACTGTATTGTCTGTGCACCAGTTCCTGATCAAATAAGGCATTCCATTTACCATGTAGAACCTTTTTTTGTCAGTGCAGTATTTGAACCTGCACTAAATGTTCTAACTCCAAATTTCTTGGCATAACTCATTCTTTTGAAGGATGTGTTGCTTATTTAAAGATATCTGTGAAAGTGTGCAATGGAAGCTTATGATTAGATGGCGGTCCTCCTCGTAAATTAGCTGATAGGTGACAAAATATTATCAACCATTTTGAGGGTACCAACATATTTTATATATATACAATTCATGTATTCAATACGACTGAAATGTTTATTCAAGAGAATTTATTTCATGATTACACACACATTGCAAACAAAATGGAGTGCCAGCCTGTCCTTTAACTTATCCGAATTGTCTGTCATGGCCAGGATCAGGATGGTGTACTTACTTGCCTTTTGGTGGGTGCACTTGCATTTGAGCTGTCTAGCCTAGGTTAGAATCTCGACCCAGCTATAAACTGCCACCCTGGTGTTTTGCATGCAGGGCGATTCATCAATGTATGTGCTGTCCATCAAAAAGGACATACATTAAGCCGGAGGACCCACCTACCAGCACTGGTTGGTGTGCGTTAACCCTTTGAACCCTCGCAACCGTTTTACCAGCCACAATTAAACCTTCATATACCCGAGCGCCGGTTTACCGGCCTCCATTCAAACCTTCATATACCAGAGCGGCCGGTTTGCCGGCCTCCATTCAAACCTTCATATACCCGAACTGCCGGTTTGCCGGCCTCTATTCAAACCTTCATATACCCGACCGGCGGGTACCGGCCTCCATTCAAACCTTCATATACCAGAGCGGCCGGTGCCGGCCTCCATTCAAACCTTCATATACCCGACCGGCCGGTTTACCGGCCTCCATTCAACCTTCATATACCCGACCGCCGGTTTGCCGGCCTCTATTCAAACCTTCATATACCGACCGGCGGGTTTACCGGCCTCCATTCAAACCTTCATATACCCGAACGGCCGGTTTGCCGGCCTCTATTCAAACCTTCATATACCCGACCGGCGGGTTTACCGCCTCCATTCAAACCTTCATATACCCGAACGGCCGGTTTGCCGGCCTCTTTCAAACCTTCATATACCCAAGCGGCCAGTTTACAGCCTCCATTCAAACCTTCATATACCCGACCGGCCGGTTTGCCGGTCTCTATTCAAACCTTCATATACCCGAATGGCCGGTTTGCCGGCCTCTATTCAAACCTTCATATACCTGAGCGGCCGGTTTACCGGCCTCTATTCAAACCTTCATATACCCGACCGGCCGGTTTACCGGCCTCCATTCAAACCTTCATATACCCGACCGGCCGGTTTACCGGCCTCCATTCAAACCTTCATATACCCGAGCGGCCGGTTGCCGGTCTCTATTCAAACCTTCATATACCCGAATGGCCGGTTTGCCGGCCTCTATTCAAACCTTCATATACCTGAGCGGCCGGTTTCCGGCCTCTATTCAAACCTTCATATACCCGAGCGACCGGTTTGCCGGCCTCTATTCAAACCTTCATATACCCGACCGGCCGGTTTACCGGCCTCCATTCAAACCTTCATATACCCGAGCGGCCGGTTTGCCGGCCTCTATTCAAACCTTCATATACCCGAGCAGCCGGTTTGCCGGCCTCTATTCAAACCTTCATATACCTGAGCGGCCGGTTTACCGGCCTCCATTCAAACCTTCATATACCCGAATGGCCGGTTTGCCGGCCTCTATTCAAACCTTCATATACCCCAGCGACCGGTTTACCGGCCTCTATTCAAACCTTCATATACCCAAGTGGCCGGTATGCAAACATCCATTCATCTCAGCGGCTGGATTTTTCTCCAGGGTGCTCAGGGTTCAAGCAGGTCAGGGTTGAATGGGTTAAAGATCCCACGGTGTAATTTGCGAACAGTAGGGGAGTTACAGCCACCACCCTGCCCTATTCCCTAATCCCTGCCCAATCTCGAAGCAAAGCTGATTGGCAACCCTATCTTTGTACTTAGCCTGATCCAACAATGAATTTAGTTGTTCCACGCTATGGTGTTGCAACCATGGTATAAGTTGGATTAATGGAATGGTCTAATCAAAGGATAGAGTTGCAATCAACATGACCATATCAGCTTCCACTAGCATTGCCAAATACAGTAAGTGTGCAAATTATTGTATCTGCCATTGATGAACATTCCCTTGTACATCTTCATATCGTTTCACACTATGTTAAGAAATACAAATATGGAAAGCTGAAACGCAAACTTTTTACTTTTCGACTTGTTGGAAACTTTTGTTTACAAGCACAGTATATGCATCCGTTTATATCCAGAAAGGAGCTCATGCACAAACTTTCGCTCAGAAGTAGAGAACCACTCACAGATTGAGAAATTTTCTCTCTCTGCATGCTTCACATCATCCTTCACCATGCTAGCTTTTCACATGTAGTGAAAGTAAACCTCTGCAAGTAGTCTGTGCATTATTTGTTATGGAGTATATAACTTGTAAAAAGTTTGTGCATTGCTTAATTATGCCTGGTGATGGCTTAATGGTTAGGGTGGTGGGCTTGGGATCCTATGGTCCCGAGTTCAAATCCTGCTTCGCCATTGAATCAATACCAGGTGGGGTAGACTCAGCCTGTCATCCTTCCAAGGTTGGCAAAATGAGTTCTAGCTTGCTCAGGTGATTTGGCCATTTGAATATCCTGTGTTGGAGTGGTGACCTGTCCAGGATTGTGCCTAATAGCCCAGGAGACTGCTTTGGCAGCACTGACACTTAGTGCAGAGTATGGTCCCAGTGGGTGGATGGATTGCTTTTATGGTATCCCCTTAAGTTGAATTTTTTTAAAAAGACAAACGACTGCACCATAGTCCCAAGAAAAAAGGCAGACATAACAATACACACACACTCAACCCCTCACATATTTACAAACACACAAACACACATATTTTGTACTGGTAAGTACTTACAAAAGCTATTTTATTTGAAATTATAACCTTAATTTAAAAGCAATTGACTGATTTCCCACTGCCTGGGTCATCAGCTGGGCGCAGTTTTTCGTTGAGGTTTCGATCCTTTCAGCCCAGGACCTCTCCAAACGGCAGATCCACATCAGTAGATTACTCAACATCAATGGACCTACAGCCTCAACGTTGTGTCCAGACGGTCAGTCAACACAGCAATGCATTATCCTTATTCAAACTAAATAAATTATTACTTTTATTTAAAGTATTACTACATTTGGATAACTTTGATCACACATCACTTAATATGATAATAAATGAAGAGACAAACACTTTACCTTGTAGACATGTCCATTACGCAGCACCTTGATCTCACCGTAGACTCAAACTGTCATCAATAACAGATTTTAACATGCTGCACTGCATATCCAAACAACCACCAACAAATTATTTTATTTTAATATATTTCATAAATAATATTTCTTTACTTCTTCTTCTTCTTCTTTCGGCTGCTCCCGTTGGGGGTCGCCACAGCGGATCATCCGTTATGATCCGCATAATGATTTGGCATAGGTTTTACGCCGGATGCCCTTCCTGACACAACCCTGGTCGCCTCTTACGACACAGGGATATGGTACACCTATTCTAACCGGGGCATACACCGGGCTCAGTACACTGGTACTCACTTCGCCGACCTCGGAAGGATGACAGGCTGAGTCAACCTCCTGGTGTGTATTAATTCAAGCGGCTAACGGGGCTTGAACTCAGGACCTTTTGGATCCCAAGCCGCTACGCCAACACCAGGCTCCTTATATTTCTTTACTTCTATATTTCATTATTATTAGTATTGTTTTTTTTTAATCGAAATACCTTCCTTATTTAAGACATATATTGTTGCGAATCTGGAAACCATGAGCACACAACAGCCAGGTCCTATAGATCAGTTATATCGGTAAGTATGTGTTTCTAGGTAGGGTCCCGTCCTATGTTTAATGGGTGATTGATTGTATGTGCGCTGTGGATTATTTTATAGGTAGGATTTTTACATCCACAACGCCAACAACTCTCTGCTTTCAGCATTGTCGGCACTCTGCTCGCCGGCAAGCGAGCGCGTGCGTGGGCAGAGTTTAACATGGGCATGGCGTCCTTCTTTGGCCAATCGGCAAGGAGCGGGCATCTCACCCGCCCCGTTTCCGACTCAACACCATCCCCATTACGCACGTGGTCGGAGGTGAGGAGGTAGGCGGAACTACAAACGCCTCCTATCGGGACTCCACCCAGAAGGGTTTATTATTGTATTGTAAATTATTGTATTGTATTGTAAATTGTAAATTATTGTAAATATTGTAAATAAATTGTAAATAAATTGTAAATTATTGTAAATAAATTCCCCTCTTGTTTAATGAACCAGCTCGTGTCTGTGTTGCTTCCATTGGCTTGGCACACTGTGCATTGAGAGATAGCGAGGGTAAATTGTTCATTTGGTCCGGCGCGGATCTGGTAACTCCGCTTGGTTATGCCGGATCCGAGTCGTTACCTGCGACTCGGATC
>CM068959.1:125259546-125275083 GCA_035128595.1 Eptatretus atami | reverse complement strand
GGCTGAGGGTGTGGTTCCCCAGTAGTTAGACTACCTGAGTATTTAGGTATATTGAAATTAGGCAATTAACCCTACCCCACGTGGTCGACCTATTGGCGATCTTCAGTCCGATAAGGGACCCGTGACCTTTCGGATTTAATCTGAAAGGTCGACCTAAATTTCGGGTGTTCGGAGGAGCCGACTCTACTGCTCCCCAAGCAGTCGTGCTTGCTACGAGACCCGGCCCCACAACAATTGGTGTTCAGGAGCGGGGTTCGAACCCCTCCGCCTCCACGGAATTAACGGGATTTGGATCAGGGGTGTAGGGAGCAAACCCCCCCCCCCGTGTCCCCCCAATTGCGAGCGAGTGAAATTTGTTCTCAATACGCAACATGCAAGCCAAGAGGAGCTGGGGCAGGTGGGTATAGATGTAGTGTTAAAGGAATCTATGGCCCAGGACGAAACCACCGTGCAGGACACCCCCATGCAAGAACTTTCCCTGCGATCGCACCGCAAAATAATGAGCGTGGCAGGGGCGGCGTATGACACTCCCCCCTCCACCAAAGTCCCACCCCCCCCATTTCTGCCGGTTCCGCACCCATCATGGCAGATCGGCTCCGTCAGGGACATTTAACTTGGACCAGTTGGGGGAAATACTGATGCTAATGAGGAACGATATGCGGAGGATGGATGCGAATGGGCAAAGCATGAGGGGTGTGAATGTGCAAAGAACAAAACGACAAAATGGAGGCAAATTTACAGAAAATGGAAAGCCGCATGGATGCGAACACGCAGGCACTGAGGGGCGATATGCAAACACTGAGGGGCGATATGCGAACACAGCAGGGTGAAATGCAGTGCATGGGGTTAAGCCTGCAGGCGAGCTTTGACGGGATGAAGGGCATAATGGCGGCACCACGTGGCGGAGCGACCGAACCGACCAGAGGGAGTGCAAATTGTGTCCGGCCCGCAATGGAGACGGGTGAGGTCGGGATGACGAGTGACGCCATAATTTATGGGGAGACTGAAACTCATAAACACGAAGGAGCAACGGAAAAATTCCCAGAGACACAAGGGGAGACGCAGGATTTAGAAATAATGACGGAGACGCAGGAAGCAAAAGAGGGGAACGAATTAAATGAAATTAAAGACGAGCACACACAGGTCGAGTTAGGAGGGGACAATGGGGTTAAACTCGTGGAATGTGGCGGGACCCAATGTGAGCATCAGGTTAATCTCACTCAGGAACAGAGGGAGTTGGTAAGCTCCCTCGAAGCAGATCGCAACGAGGTGAGATCGGTCGGGCCGTGTGGGGTTGAGCGGGTGAGTGATGCAAACGGGTCCATGCAGAGCTTGGGGGGGGTATGGAAACCCCGGGATTTCTTGAGTTAACACGAATCCCCGATGTGATTGTCCCGGAGTGTGTGGTAAAGTGTTTGAGTTGTGCGAATGTGTTGAAATGTGTGAGCAGTACGAGTAACATGGCGTGCGTGAGTGCGTGCATGGGAATGGTACATGGACCGATCCAGACAGGAGACACGAGTAGCGAGCCTGGAAGGCCGCAAAGGGTTAATTTGGCTACCGCGCCGGGTTCGCGCGACGGCGCGTACGAGGTCCATGGTGCTTTTCGCGCACGGCCCACATGCGCGCGTCTTCGCGATCCGGCCTGGAAACGTTCCACGTCGGACACGAGCCGGCCGCGTGGACGGCGAAAAAGTAGGCGAGTGTGGTATGAATTTGGAACGGACGGGTCCACATGCGAGCGCGTGTGCGAAGCTCCCCGTGCTGCATGCCGCGTGTTCTGTTTGCGGAACTGGTTGGGACACATTTAAGAAAATGGCCGACAGTCGGCCATCTTGGATCTGATCTCAAAAAAAAAATGATGTTCATATATAAGCCATCATACAGTATTTGTGTGCCAAGTTTGAACAACATTGGTAAGTGATTGTCCAAGAAATGGTGGAGGACGTGTTCGATGCCAGGTTTTTTTAACATCTAGAATGGCCGCCAGTCTACCAGTCGGCCATTTTTGAACAGATCACAAAAATAAAGTGAGGGCCATGTGTATGCCATCATCTACTGTGCTTGTGCCAATTTGAACAAAATCGGACCATGCATGTCTGAGAAATAGTTGGGGACACATTTAAGTAAAAAAATGGCCGCTAGTCGGCCATCTTGGATCTGATCTTGGAAAAAGAAAAAAAAAGACTTGCATACGTAAGCCATCATTCTTTGTGTTCCAAGTTTGAACAACATCGGTAAATGCATGTCCAAGAAATGGTCGAGGACGTGTTCAACATCGGGTTATTTATAACATAAATGGCCACCAATCAGCAATCTTGGATCTGAACTCAAAAAAAAAAAACATTGGCCTCCTGCATTCACGGAGGCTCACTTGCTGAGAGAATCTGGTGAGCAGGATCAGCGTCAGAACTGAGCCACATGTCAACTAGCCGCAGCTGAGCTCACGACTCATGTGAGGTAACAAACTCATTTCAGTCTCTGTCAGCAACCGCCGTTGGACACAAAGTCTGACCAGTTGATAGCCGGATTCCCAAAGGACTGTACCCAAAGGCATTAAGTCTCAGTGACTCAGATCACCTGGTCAGAGTTCCAAAGTCTCACTTCCGCCAGACGCAAGAGAATGGAGCACCAAGGACCTGAAGGACATCAGATATTCATCCTCCTGCAAAGGTACTGACAGTGCCACACCCCTATCCGTGATCATACACTTCCCCAGCCTCGACACCAAACGGTCTTTTGACTTTGGGCTTCTCAGCCAGTTAGAGACATGAACTATCACTGGCTAAGGTAAGTCGCAATCCTCTCTGTGACCTCACACACTCCTCACCACAAAAAGTACAGACAAGATAACAGCATTCCCAAGTGTCTTGAAGGCTGGATATTAGGTTTGACCCAGGAAACCTGCAATCCCAGCCAGTTCCAGACTCCTCATTCAGCACCTCTCGAGAGTCCCCAATGGATTTCCAAGCTCGCGAGGATGACTAGCATACATCTTGCAATCAAGCTCAGAGATTCTGACAATTCCCAAACGATGCAACCGGAGCTTGATCTCTTCCGGACATAGAAAAGCCTCCCGCAGAATCCTGTACCATACAAATGCTGAAAAGTTGGGGAGCCAGTACACACCCCTGATGAATATCACGTAACAACTGGATTAGTCAGAGATGGTTATCCACATCTTACACAGCACTCTCAGTATCAGTTGTAACTCAGAATCAGATGATCAGTGCTTTTGTTGGCACCCACGAAGACCCAAGAATTCCTCCAGAAGACATTCGGATTCACTGAATAAAACACATTTGCAGAGTATCAACATACAGTTGCAGCAACACCTGACTGAAACTTTACGTCTGCGATTCCGGTGAGGACCAAAGGGCAAGGATATGGTCAATCGTTGGCCTCCCTAGGTGATAAAGCCTGATGCTTTGAGTGCTGGTACTCAAGCAGATGGTAGTGAAACCTTTCAAGAAATTATCCGACAAAGACCTTAGCCCAGCACATAAGAGCGAGATCACCCCCCTCGGGTTCCAAATTTTGTTTTGACAGTCCTGGCAATCAACACCTCATCCTTTCCAGGAGATGGGATAACAGGCCCCTCTGCCATCATGTTGGGATGAGCCTTGTTTCCAGGCAGAACACAGAACTGTATGCAATGACACAAGTGCAGCATTTCCACCAGCCTTAAGAAGTTAAGCATGGATGCCACAATTACGCAGGACTTATTACCCACCATTTCAACCGCGTTCCACCACAGCCTGTGTTTCCACAAACCGAAGGTGGATACACAGTATTATGGAGGGTCGCCAAGTAGGGATATAGTACACCCCTGACAATCCAACTCAACAGCTGGTGAATCAGCCATGAGATAACACAGCACGCTAGTTTAACACGGCCCAGCGTATCCTTCACTTTGACTCCTCTGTCAAGGTCCACCACCCTCCGCTCAACTGCAGTTACACCGAGGGTGGACCTTGGAGGAACGCAATGCACGAATTCCCCTGTAAGCAGGACGAGAATCACATTGACCCAGGTGATGCTACTACCCTCACGATTCCGCACATAGGCCTCCTTGATCCACGCTCAGCGCAATGCAGTATTAATGCCTCAAACTCCCTGCGCTCCGTCTAGCCCATTACCCTGCCCTGCGACTCTTGGTCAATTGGTATCGAGTGTCCCTTGAGGAGACAAAATTCTTTACACCACTGCGGTGAGTTCAAGACATCCACCAGCAACATCAAAGGATGTGTCATTGAGGCCTCCACAATCCTACAGGATTCCCCAGTACCCAGACCCTCCAAATCCCCACTCAGCCTAGTTCGGCAACTGCTCAGCAACCCGCTATCCTCTGAGCCTTGCCACAATCCAAGCCGAGCTGGGATGGTACCATTCTCACCAGATTTAGGCTGCAACATTTCAGAGTTGCTATCCAATAAGGCCTGTGGTTGTTATTGAGGAAACTGAGCACTCTGGCTAGAATCCCTGCAGCTCTAGCATCATCTCCAGCGACCATCAACGAACACCATGGTCATCTCCTTGGCAACCACTAGCATTGGAATACCAAGTCGAGCAATGTGGCTAGTGGGTGCTGAAACCATGAACCAGCCACCCTAGTCCATCATTTTCTACCACAAGATCGACGAAACTTAAGTGTTATTCTGGTTCACTAGTTCCGACCCATAGGGGACACACTACTCAATACATCCCTCAGTTCCCAGTTGAATGCATTGAATCCCCCAAGAAAAGAAGAGTATCTCGCCTGGGGCATGATCACCACAGACTCGAGACATGGAATGCGTCTTCCACGGTGAGATCACTCGCCCCACTCGGAACATATTAGATTACGTGATTTCAGATCCGTCTGATGAAATGCATCCACACATCCAGGTCCTCAGACGTATAATTTCCTTAAATTCATGTTCAGAGATTAGCCCATCCCATGTTAATGGGATTTAAATGTGATGCGTTGGGAAGGGTAAGGATAGATCCCCTCTCTTAATGGAAGCTTTTTTTCTTTACGAACAGACACACGTATCACACACATTCTTTCGCGAGCTCCGACGCTCCGCCTTTTTTTGAGAGCGCACGGGTCGTCATGGTAACCATGCCCAGTGGCAGGGTGAAGCTTGGGGTGGACGGCACCCCCGGAGACGGCCCGCGAGGATATAAAATGAGCGAGGAGAAAGTCATTGAAGTACGTTCTGCTGAATGGAAGAGACACTTGAGAATTAAAAAGTGAGGAAACAAGCGAAAGAGGGATGTATCTGAGAGAGAGAGAGACGTTTCTGAGGAGAAAAAGTGTGAAGAGAAAAGTTTGAAGAAGAACAAGTGTGAGAGAAAAAGAGTGTAGAAGAAGAAAAGTCCGAGAGAAAAATGAGGAAGAAGGAAAAGCGAAGGAGGAGAGGAAAAAAGAGGGCGAGAGAAGCAGACCAAGAAGTGGGTGTCTAAGACCCAGCGTCGACGAGGACAATTCGCCCTTCCGAGTGCTTCGTTACGCGAGCGTAGTGGTGCGCGTGTGGGTGTAGTAGCGCCGCCAACAAAGTGATGCACGGGTCGATCACCAACAACACCAGGGTCTTAAACCCGCGACGGACGATCTCGGTGCCACCTCAGAACTCTTCAACTGGCGTTCAAGGCTGCCCGTGAGAAGGTGCACGGCAAAGCTGGGTGCTTGAGCCACAGACGTGACACGCAGCACGACTACGCATTTTCAGGACGTTTTGCTTCACGGACGACTTTCTGTGGGAGACGATTCTCCCCCCCCTCCCCCATGAATGATCTGCTGGGTACCCGCTTGTCTGTTTTAGGTGTAAGCAACCCCAGATACAGCATCTGCATCTTTGTCTCTTTACCTGCCAATTTGATTGATTTTGCTTGAAATTCCATTCTTTATTTACCTCACGCAAAAATAAAGGGTTCTTTTAATATTATTATTTATTTATTAATAAATTAATTATGTGATTTCCAAACCTGTCCGTGTTTGTCCTTCCTCCCATATGGTCTAGCATTGTCCGAACCAGATAGAACTGGAGATGTAGTTACACAATTTGACCCAAACATACGTCGCGCACGATCACAGCGGTTAAAAACTGCTCGGGCCACCTAATTAATCTAAATCAGATAACATTATGGTTGCTTTGCCAGGGCGTGCTCCCACTCCAGGTACCACCCACAGTGACCTCCAGTTACGCGAATAATTAGATGGCGGACACTGGCTACTCGTGGTTGGACTGGGATATGTTCGTGGTTTAAAACAATCACCTTTACCGCACGTTAATTGTGAAGCGGTGGCCCCAGGTCCGGCTCTACAGAGAGACACCGGGGATTAATCCCCCTAGAGACACATGGTGTCTCGGTACCGTACGGCCAGCAACAATATACAGAGAACCAGGGAAACGAACACCCAAGGAGCGTGCACGAATCCTAATCTCATATACATCCGTTGACCCAGGTGTACCTCAATGATATCATTACACTGGAGTCAGCTTTATTGGACACAGCGACAGCACTCCTTGGCATGGTAACCATCCAGTCATAACTGAGCCAAAGCACTAGTTCCACCCACCATGATCTTCACCACTAATCCGGTCTCCGAACCTCAAGTGCATGCAATACTGATGTCAAATGCTGAGCTCAGATATAACCGGACAGGTAATCATCCTATACATTGGGTAGGACTTTCCGAGTCACCCCCCAGAAGGCCGCCTCAGCGTTAACCCAAGGAGCCGCCAGTCGTGGTCGACCGGACACCTACATAGCACCACCCCAAAACACACTCTAAGCAATGCTGACCCGGGTAGGTTACCGACCATGGTTTCCTCCTGTCATCAAAGAGTGGAGCCCGAAGCTTTGCCAATCCCATCATCCGGTGAGCGCCCTGAGGAGGGTAGCTGCACAGGAGATACTCCCACGGAGTAGGGTTTCAATATTATTTGCAGTTTGTCTTGTGTATTTTTACGGAGTGAAGGGTTTATGTACGGTGGCCAGGAGTGCAAATCTGCACCAAACCTCCTTAAAAAGTAACCAACTGCAGGAGGAAAGTTTCGCAGACAAACAGTTTTGCCACAGATGTGGATGGCCGTTGCTCACAAGGAAGCATCCTCCGCCACTTTGACGGTTTTGTTTTAATTCCACTGCTGGGTGTCCCATATTCATATAACGCCTCCTTCACGGGAAAGGCTGGTGGGGAAGACGGTATATGTTGACCAACCACGAACGATGAAACAGGTGGTACATTGTATTTACATGGACTGTTAGGCAAGTCACCAGATCAATACTGGCCTTGACAATTGCAAAGAAGAAATGGGCAATATTTGCCAATTTATATGTTTTGTGCAAAGTTGGTGAGACTACTCCAACAGACTCACAGCTAAGTTTATTGCCAAAGGTGCTTCCACGGAAGTATTAAACTCAGGAAGGGCTGGACACTTCAAACAAAGACATCTAGTTCTGTAATTTACATTGTTTTTCGACATTTTGAAGTAGATTTGTTCTTTCACTTGGAAGTTGTTGAGTTACGTGTGTAATAACGTGGAAAAGTCTTGATTAATGCAATTTAATTTCCAGGGCTACAAGAGCAACAAAAGGGTGAATTTTGGAAAAGGGCGGTGTTTGACTTTCTATATGGCCTGTATTTACTTTTCTTACTCCATTACACATCTTTGTGTCATACCACCTTCAGTGGATTCCATGCTTTTCTTCTCGCAGCTTTACCAGGTGACGTGCAAGCTGGTATTACCATCCATCCATGGAACCATAATTTATGTGGCAGAGGCGTCCTGAGTGCTGCCTACGTTCCTGGCTTTGGGGCACATCCTGGACGGGTCGCCACTCCGGACACAGGATAACCAGCAAGCTAGCACTCATTTTGCCGACTTCAGAAAGATGACAGGCAGAGTTAACCCACCTGGTATTAATTCAACAGTCAAGTTGGACAGTTGGACTCATAATCCAGTGGACAGATGAATCAGTAATATGTAACAGATTTCTCCGTTCAAACTGCCAGATTAATACCCTCACATTGACATTATAATTCTATCTGCAAGCAAAGAATATCTCCCGCATTGACCTCATGTGCAAGGACTTCCCAAATCGCAGTCAGAAATTCAATGGAGTGAAACATAAGAAAATGGTGTAGTCATTCAACTAGGATCCCACCACAGAGGATTGATCAAAGCCATAAGTGGATTCCCCAAAATGTCACAGGTTATGCCTGGAATGGTCATTGCCTTTCATCCCATTCCAAGCCCAAACAATGTCATCCACTGTAATCCTATCCAGGTTCCTCGTGATGACTCTATCTTTGCTCTTTAATGCTAATGCCAGGAGATGGGACAACCAGTTCAACAGCTATCCTATCGAAGGACAGCATACACATTGATGCCTTGTGCCTGCTCTCGAAACACCCACACAGGGTGGCCCCCGACGTGACAGCCCACGGGTGTGTACACATACCTCATGCTATCCTGCCATCCCTTTTCAATAAGGAAGTTGGGTGTTATTGATTTGATGGATAAATACATTTTAAACAAACCCAAGTGTAGTTCTATATAGTGTCTTGAAGCGATCTATGGGACTCAATCCACCAGAAAGCTTCGACAAATAAACATCCAAACAATTGATTTTGGGAAGGACAATACCCTGGCACACACTGTATTGTCTGTGCACCGTGTTCCTGATCACAATAGAGCATTCCATTTACCATGTAGAACCTTATTTTGTCAGTGCAGTATTTGAACCTGCACTAAATGTTCTACTCCAAATTTCTTGGCATAACTCATTCTTTTTGAAGGATGTGTTGCTTATTTAAAGATATTCTGTGAAAGTGTGCAATGGAAGCTTATGATTAGATGGCGGTCCTCCTCGTAAATTAGCTGATAGGTGACACAATATTATCACCATATTTGAGGGTACAACATATTTTATTATATACATTCATGTATTCAATACGACTGAAATGTTTATTCAAGAGAATTTTATTTCATGATACACACACATTGCAAACAAATGGAGTGCCAGCCTGTCCTTAAACTTATCCGAATTGCTGTCATGGCCAGGATCAGGATGGTGTACTTACTTGCCTTTTGGTGGGTGCACTTGCATTTGAGCTGTCTAGCCTAGGTTAGATACTCGACCCAGCTATTAAACTGCACCCTGGTGTTTTGGCATGCAGGGCGATTCATCAATGTATGTGCTGTCCACCAAAAAGGACATACATTTAAGCCGGGAGCCCACCTACCAGCACTGGTTGGTGTGCGTTACCCTTTGAACCTCGCAACCGTTTTACCAGCCCAAATTCAAACCTTCATATAACCCGAGCGGCCGGTTTAACCGGCCTCCATTCAAACCTTCATATACCAGAGCGGCCGGTTTGCCGGCCTCCATTCAAACCTTCATATACCCGAACTGCCGGTTTGCCGGCCTCTATTCAAACCTTCATATACCCGACCGGCGGTTACCGGCCTCCATTCAAACCTTCATATACAGAGCGGCCGGTTGGCCGGCCTCCATTCAAACCTTCATATACCCGACCGGCCGGTTTACCGGCCTCCATTAAACAACTTCATATACCCGACCGGCCGGTTTGCCGGCCTCTATTCAACCTTCATATACCCGACCGGCGGGTTTACCGGCCTCCATTCAAACCTTCATATACCCGAACGGCCGGTTTGCCGGCCTCTATTCAAACCTTCATATACCCGCCGGCGGGTTTACCGGCCTCCATTCAAACCTTTCATATACCCGAACGGCCGGTTTGCCGCCTCTTTCAAACCTTCATATACCCAAGCGGCCAGTTTACAGCCTCCATTCAAACCTTCATATACCCGACCGGCCGGTTTGCCGGTCTCTATCAACCTTATATACCCGAATGGCCGGTTTGCCGGCATCTATTCAAACCTTCAATACCTGAGCGGCCGTTTACCGGCCTCTATAAACCTCATATACCGACCGGCCGGTTTACCGGCCTCCATTCAAACCTTCATATACCCACCGGCGCGGTTTACCGCTCCATTCAAACCTTCTAACCCGAGCGGCCGGTTTGCCGGTCTATTAAACCTTCATATACCGAATGGCCGGTTTGCCGGCCTCTATTCAAACCTTCATATACTGAGCGGCCGGTTTGCCGGCCTCTATTCAAACCTTCATATACCCGAGCGACCGGTTTGCCGGCCTCTATTCAAACCTTCATATACCCGACGCGCGGTTTTACGGCCTCCATTCAAACCTTCATATACGCCGAGCGGCCGGTTTGCCGGCCTCTATTCAAACCTTCATATACCCGAGCAGCCGGTTTGCGGCCTCTATTCAAACCTTCATTACCTGAGCGGCCGGTTTACCGGCCTCCATTCAAACCTTCATTATACCCGAATGGCCGGTTTGGCGGCCTCTATTCAAACCTTCATATACCCCAGCGACCGGTTTACCGGCCTCTATTCAAACCTTCATATACCCAAGTGGCCGGTATGCAAACATCCATTCATCTCAGCGGCTGGATTTTTCTCCAGGGTGCTCAGGGTTAAAGCAGGTAAGGGTTGAATGGGTTAAAGATCCACCGGTGTAATTTGCGAACAGTAGGGGAGTTACAGCCACCACCTCTGCCCTATTCCCTAATCCCTGCCCAATCTCGAAGCAAAGCTGATTGGCAACCCTATCTTTGTACTTAGCTGATCCAACAATGAATTTAGTTGTTCCACGCTATGGTGTTGCAACCATGGTATAAGTTGGATTAATGGAAGGTCTAATCAAAGGATAGAGTTGCAATCAACATGACCATATCAGCTTCCACTAGCATTGCCAAATACAGTAAGTGTGCAAATTATTGTATCTGCCCATTGATGAACATTCCTTGTACATCTTCATATCGTTTCACACTATGTTAAGAAATACAAATATGGAAAGCTGAAACGCAAACTTTTTACTTTTCGACTTGTTTGGAAACTTTTGTTTTACAAGCACAGTATATGCATCCGTTTATATCCAGAAAGGAGCTCATGCACAAACTTTCGCTCAGAAGTAAGAACCACTCACAGATTGAGAAATTTTCTCTCTTGCATGCTTCACATCATCCTTCACCATGCTAGCTTTTCACATGTAGTGAAAGTAAACCTCTGCAAGTAGTCTGTGCATTATTTGTTTATGGAGTATATAACTTGTAAAAAGTTTGTGCATTGCTTAATTATGCCTGGTGATGGCTTAATGGTTAGGGTGGTGGGCTTGGGATCCTATGGTCCCGAGTTCAAATCCTGCCTTCGCCATTGAATCAATCCAGGTGGGGTAGACTCAGGTCACTCCTTCCAAGGTTGGCAAAATGAGTTCTAGCTTGCTCAGGTGATTTGCCATTTGAAATCCTGTGTTGGAGTGGTGACTGTCCAGGATTGTGCCTAATAGCCCAGGAGACTGCTTTTGGCAGCACTGACACTAGTGCAGAGTATGTCCCAGTGGGTGGATGGATTGCTTTTATGGTATCCCCTTAAGTTGATTTTTTTAAAAAGACAAACGACTGCACCATAGTCCCGAAAAAAGGCAGACATAACAATACACACACACTCAACCCCTCACATATTTACAAACACACAAACACACATATTTTGTACTGGTAGAGTACTTACAAAAGCTATTTTTATTTGAAATTATATAACCTTAATTTAAAAGCAATGACTGATTTCCCTGCCTGGGTCATCAGCTGGGCGCAGTTTTTCGTTGAGGTTTCGATCCTTTCAGCCCAGGACCTCTCCAAACGGCAGATCCACATCAGTAGATTACTCAACATCAATGGACCTACAGCCTCAACGTTGTGTCCAGACGGTCAGTCAACACAGCAATGCATTATCCTTATTCAACAAAAAATAAATTTATTACTTTTATTTAAAGTATACATACATTTGGATAACTTGATCACACATCACTTAATATGATAATAAATGAAGAGACAAACCACTTTACCTTGTAGACATGTCCATGACGCAGCACCTTGATCTCACCGTTAGACTCAAACTGTCATCAAATAACAGATTTTAACATGCTGCACTGCATATCAAACAACCACCAACAAATTATTTTATTTTAATATATTTCATAAATAATATTTTCTTTACTCTTCTTCTTCTTCTTTCGGCTGCTCCCGTTGGGGGTCGCCCAGCGGATCATCCGTTATGATCCGCATAATGATTTGCATAGGTTTTACGCCGGATGCCTTCCTGACACAACCCTGGTCGCCTCTTACGACACAGGATATGCGTACACTATTCTAACCGGGGCATACACCGGGCTCAGTACACTGGTACTCACTTCGCCGACCTCGGAAGGATGACAGGCTGAGTCAACCTCCTGGTGTGTATTAATTCAAGCGGCTAACGGGGCTTGAACTCAGACCTTTTGGATCCAAGCCGCTACGCCAACACCAGGCTCCTTATATTTCTTTACTTACTATATTTCATTATTTTAGTATTGTTTTTTTTTTAATCGAAATACCTTCCTTATTAAGACATATATTGTTGCGAATCTGGAAACCATGAGCACACAACAGCCAGGTCCTATAGATCAGTTATATCGGTAAGTATGTGTTTCTAGGTAGGGTCCCGTCCTATGTTTAATGGGTGATTGATTGTATGTGCGCTGTGGATTATTTTATAGGTAGGATTTTTACATCCACAAACGCCAACAACTCTCTGCTTTCAGCATTGTCGGCACTCTGCTCGCCGGCAAGCGAGCGCGTGCGTGGCAGAGTTTAACATGGCATGGCGTCCTTCTTTGGCCAATCGGCAAGGAGCGGGCATCTCACCCGCCCCGTTTCCGACTCAACACCATCCCATTACGCACGTGTCGGAGGTGAGGAGGTAGGCGGAACTACAAACGCCTCCTATCGGGACTCCACCCAGAAGGTTTTTATTTGTATTGTAAATTATTGTATTGTATTGTAAATGTAAATTATTGTAAATATTGTAAATAAATTGTAAATAAATTGTAAATTATTGTAAATAAATTCCCCTCTTGTTTAATGAACCAGCTCGTGTCTGTGTTGCTTCCATTGGCTTGGCACACTGTGCATTGAGAGATAGCGAGGGTAAATTGTTCATTTGGTCCGGCCGCGGATCTGGTAACTCCGCTTGGTTATGCCGGATCCGAGTCGTTACCTGCGACTCGGATCGGACAGAGTCGGCTGAGGGTGTGGTTCCCAGTAGTTAGACTACCTGAGTATTTAGGTATATTGAAATTAGGCAATAACCCTACCCCACGTGGTCGACCTATTGGCGATCTTCAGTCCGATAAGGGACCCGTGACCTTTCGGATTTATCTGAAAGGTCGACCTAAATTTCGGGTGTTCGGAGGAGCCGACTCTACTGCTCCCCCAAGCAGTCGTGCTTGCTACCAGAGACCCGGCCCCACAACAATTGGTGTTCAGGAGCGGGGTTCGAACCCCTCCGCCTCCACGGAATTAACGGGATTTGGATCAGGGGTGTAGGGAGCAAACCCCCCCCCCCGTGTCCCCCAATTGCGAGCGAGTGAAATTTGTTCTCAATACGCAACATGGCAAGCCAAGAGGAGCTGGGGCAGGTGGGTATAGATGTAGTGTTAAAGGAATCTATGGCCCAGGACGAAACCACCGTGCAGGACACCCCCATGCAAGAACTTTCCCTGCGATCGCACCGCAAAATAATGAGCGTGGCAGGGGCGGCGTATGACACTCCCCCCTCCACCAAAGTCCCACCCCCCATTTCTGCCGGTTCCGCACCCCATCATGGCAGATCGGCTCCGTCAGGGACATTTAACTTGGACCAGTTGGGGGAAATACTGATGCTAATGAGGAACGATATGCGGAGGATGGATGCGAATGCGGCAAAAGCATGAGGGTGATGTGCAAGAACAAAAGACAAAATGGAGGCAAATTTACAGAAAATGAAAGGCCGCATGGATGCGAACACGCAGGCACTGAGGGGCGATATGCAAACACTGAGGGGCGATATGCGAACACAGCAGGGTGAAATGCAGTGCATGGGGTTAAGCCTGCAGGCGAGCTTTGACGGGATGAAGGGCATAATGGCGGCACCACGTGGCGGAGCGACCGAACCGACCAGAGGGAGTGCAAATTGTGTCCGGCCCGCAATGGAGACGGGTGAGGTCGGGATGACGAGTGACGCCATAATTTATGGGGAGACGAAACTCATAAACACGAAGGAGCAACGGAAAAATTCCCAGAAGACACAAGGGGAGACGCAGGATTTAGAAATAATGACGGAGACGCAGGAAGCAAAAGAGGGGAACGAATTAAATGAAATTAAAGACGAGCACACACAGGTCGAGTTAGGAGGGGACAATGGGTTAAACTCGTGGAATGTGGCGGACCCAATGTGAGCATCAGGTTAATCTCACTCAGGAACAGAGGGAGTTGGTAAGCTCCCTCGAAGCAGATCGCAACGAGGTGAGATCGGTCGGGCCGTGTGGGGTTGAGCGGGTGAGTGATGCAAACGGGTCCATGCAGAGCTTGGGGGGGTATGGAAACCCCGGGATTTTCTTGAGTTAACACGAATCCCCGATGTGATTGTCCCGGAGTGTGTGGTAAAGTGTTTGAGTTGTGCGAATGTGGTTGAAATGTGTGAGCAGTACGAGTAACATGGCGTGCGTGAGTGCGTGCATGGGAATGGTACATGGACCGATCCAGACAGGAGACACGAGTAGCGAGCCTGGAAGGCGCAAAGGGTTAATTTGGCTACCGCGCCGGGTTCGCGCGACGGCGCGTACGAGGTCCATGGTGCTTTTCGCGCACGGCCCACATGCGCGCGTCTTCGCGATCCGGCCTGGAAACGTTCCACGTCGGACACGAGCCGGCCGCGTGGACGGCGAAAAAGTAGGCGAGTGTGGTATGAATTTGGAACGGACGGGTCCACATGCGAGCGCGTGTGCGAAGCTCCCCGTGCTGCATGCCGCGTGTTCTGTTTGCGGAACTGGTTGGGACACATTTAAGAAAATGGCCGACAGTCGCCATCTTGGATCTGATCTAAAAAAAAATGATGTTCATATATAAGCCATCATACAGTATTTGTGTGCCAAGTTTGAACAACATTGGTAAGTGATTGTCAAGAAATGGTGGAGGACGTGTTCGATGCCAGGTTTTTAACATCTAGAATGGCCGCCAGTCTACCAGTCGGCCATTTTTGAACAGATCACAAAAATAAAGTGAGGCCATGTGTATGCCATCATCTACTGTGCTTGTGCAATTTGAACAAAATCGGACCATGCATGTCTGAGAAATAGTTGGGGACACATTTAAGTAAAAAAATGGCCGCTAGTCGGCCATTTGGATCTGATCTTGGAAAAAGAAAAAAAAAGACTTGCATACGTAAGCATCATTCTTTGTGTTCCAAGTTTGAACAACATCGGTAAATGCATGTCCAAGAAATGGTCGGAGGACGTGTTCAACAATCGGGTTATTTATAACATAAATGGCCACCAATCAGCAATCTTGGATCTGAACTCAAAAAAAAAAGAACATGCATTATATATACAAGGTGTCCCAAAAAAATGTACTAACATTTTGGC
>CM068959.1:125218366-125232862 GCA_035128595.1 Eptatretus atami | reverse complement strand
CCACCACCGTCTCCGGGGTTATAACGCCGGCTGGTTTGGCACAGGCCTCGGGTCACGCGCCTCGATTCGCGATAACAACGTACCCCTGGACCTTACCAGTTGGAAAAATAGACCCCGGTTACAGACTGGTTTTGTCAGAGACCGAGCGAATTCTGCCAGTCTGTAACCATTTTGGTTTTATATCCAAATCGAGCGGATCGTTCCTCGGCGCGGCACGAATTAATTCAAGGCAGCAAATCTCGTATAACTCAGCCAGATTTATTGGGGACACATCGGGGAACACAACACAAGCAAAGCATTCACGACAATGTTATAATTAATCTATAACCCATTCTTAACTAGGGAGCTACGGATTACGGGTTTCGAAGGGGACGCTAACGAGATAAACCTTAGACAACATGCAGACAAGACACGGACAGCATGCAGACAAGACACAGAGTACTTGGTGATGCTTCATGGACAAGAGGAAAAAGTGTCAAAGGCCCGAATGTGGCTCGTGACAAGCCGATGTCCACGGATTCGAGCACCCAAGCTCAAACACGCCGCGTGGTAAAATGGTGGCGTCGTCCTCTTTCTTCTCAAGGCACCGCTTGCGCACGCAGCCTCAGCGTGTTCTGACCCCGCGTAATGTCAACGGCACAAGACCGTCAAATCGATGGTGGGTTTCAACTGGTTTCTCACAAGGTCCAGTATACAAGTCCAGGCGTGGCCTGTTCACTAGACAAGGCCTAATCGAGGTGTTGGGCTCCGCAGTGCGTCCGTTCGATGGAGCACCGCGCCAAAACCACTCCTCCACAAATCCGCCGACTCGACGTGCAGGCGCTCTCCCACTGCCAAATGCAGACTCGATGCCGCAGCAGTTTCTCTTATGCCAATTGGCAGACTCGGCCCCTCAGTTTCCCTGTCGCTCTCGGCGACTACAGTTTCACTTCTCCTTTCTTCTGGGGTGCGCCCCTTTATGAAGCGACAGACACTCAGGCTCAGTTACTCCCTCGGCAGATCCACCACTGCCTTTTCGGCGCTCGCTCGCCTCAAAGCGACTCTGACTCACACACAGCCAGTTCTATTCAGCCGATCGCGCCACACCCACTCAGTTTCACCACGTCTTCCCGGCGCTCGCTCGCCTCTCAGTTTCACTTCCTTCTCAGGCACTCCCCAGACGCTGGGCGGGGACGATTGTCTGGAGAGAGGAAGAAGAAGAGAACTCTCGTCCACCACCAATGTACGAACAATGAAAAGCCTCTTACACTCCGACACACATGTAACGTCCATTTACCGAACAACCTGGCTAAACATGCATTTAATGGGGATCTGGCTTAATCCTATATTAATAACACACTAAGCCATTTCCGCAACAATATGCTCAATGTCCTTGTCCAGACCAGGCCACCACAAGAGTCTATGGGCTAGACTTTTGGTTTTAACAACGCCGAGTGACTTGCATGCAGCTCATCGAGACGATGTTTTCTGAACTTCGGAGGAATCACCGTTCTCATACCCCACATAATACAACTTGAGCTAAAGACAGCTCTGATGATTTAGATGCAAACGGTTGATACCAGGTGTTGAAGGCAGGTCATTCAATTTCCAGGAGATCGCCTGTATGGCACAGGCGAGAACAGGACTGGGCTGATTCAACAGCCACATGCTTAGCCATGATTGGCCCACACTGGATTTGGCTAGTGTAAACACATCAACATGATCGGATGATTCAGACGAAGATGTGTCCCCTGCAAGGCAAGCGAGAGAGCATCAAGTTGGCATGTTTCGGTGCACGGAACTGATATTATGTTCAGCAAGGAACAAACACCATCGTTGTATTCGTGCCGCCGCCACAACTGAGATACCTCGCTTTGGTTCCATGAGGAATTGGAGTTTGGACTCTACATGATGTATATTGTTTTTAGCCCCACCTCTCAATAGCGAAGAATCACTTTAAAAAGAAAAAAAATTCTCGAATCCGGATTGTCACTAAAATTGAATCAATTCCT
This sequence comes from Eptatretus atami, assembly GCA_035128595.1. Lineage (NCBI taxonomy): Eukaryota > Metazoa > Chordata > Myxini > Myxiniformes > Myxinidae > Eptatretus > Eptatretus atami. Next base: position 125,230,871 of record CM068959.1, on the reverse strand, counting down.
CTTTGTCACACAACCAACCCAAATTTAGTCCGAATTTGTCCACAACCTTTTGAGATATCCTGCTCACAGACAAACATACAAATGAAAACTCACTCGTAGAGCGACATTTGGCAAAAGGGAAAGGCACTCGGTAGAGAACATACCTCCGCCAGGCTGAATAGTTTACATTTTGTGTGCCACTGATAGGTCGGGTCTGAATCCAGACCTTAACCAAAATCGAATCAGCTTGTTCTTGTCACCTAACTAATTCTTCCACCTAGTTTTGTCATAACTTGTCCACAACTTTTTTGAGATATCATGCTACACATAGTTTTTGGCCCCATCTCTCAATGGTGAAGAATCTCTTTAAAAATTCTCGTATCCGGATTCAAATCTTCATCAAAATTGAATCAATTCATCATTGTCACACATCCAACCTGTCCACAAAGTTTCTGTGGAATCCATCCATAACCTTTTGCAACATTGTGCTCCATATCATTTTGGCCGTATCTCTCAATGGTGAAGAATCACTTGAAACATTCTCAGATCCATATCCGGATTCGGATCTTCACCAAACTGAAGCGTTGCTGTCCTTGTCCGGTAACCTACACACACAAAAATTTCAGAATGATTGCATGAAAACTGTGGCCAAAAATTGTGTGACAAACAGACAGCGGTGAAAACATAACCTCTGTCCCATCGCAGATGACGGAGGTAAAAAGTTAAAATGTATTCTAAACTAAACAATCATCATATTGACTTTTTGTGTTTTTGTCATTCACCAGATATGTCATAACCAGCTCTGTGGTTGCGGTGGATCCATTATCATGCAATGAACACTCAGGATTGTATAATCAAATATACCTTAAGATTTCCATCAAGTAATAAAGGACTCTCCCATTGATCTGATACAAAATAAAGGCCTGGTTAATAAGTAATAAAAGTAAACGATCCTTTTACTTCCCAGTGCCAACCCATATGTTATGTCACTGGACTCTCATGGTGTGAGAAAGGGAAGCAGTGAGTGCCATTTCCCCCATCACTTCTTAAAAGGTGGAACATATATGGTTTGGAACCTGATGATGATATGAAAGAGGATAAAAATCCCATTTTTTGTTGTTTTTTATTAATCTAGACATCTAGGCTCGTGGAGGAGATAAACAGCACTACTTTCAGTTTACATATGTGCTCAAGATTGTGAAATGGCGGAACCACGAGCTCATGGCCCTTGATGTCATTGGTCCTTTATCGTTATTCTCCCAGCCTGGTGTTGGCTTAACGGTTAAAGTGGCTGCCTTAAGTTATTTGGGTCTTGAGGTCGAGCCTCTGTTGTGCTGTCACTTAGCACCAGGTGTGTTGATTCAGCCTGTCATCCTGCTGAGGTTGCCAAAACAAGTACCAGCTTACTGGAAACAAGGGGTAGTGCATCAGCGGCATAGCCGCGCTTCCAGCAGTGATGCAACCAGGAGCCACAGGCTGCAATATGAAATAATAAAAAATAAATTATTCTCCCGCATTGAAACACATCCAACATCAATTGCTGCAGCACATGATTAGTTCACTCGAGTGACCTGGTCGAAAGCGCAATTCCCATGATATTGCTGGACTCCAAACTGGCACGTTCCTTTTGAGATATTACTTCAACAACAAGGAAAAACAAGCATTGCTTTTCTAATGTAGATGTAAAAACATGGTTTTAGACTAAATTCCTTTTTCACTCCCACATGCTGGAGTGAGTGATCCAAATATTCTTTGCTCAAGCAAAATAAATAAATAAATTCAAAAAAACATTAATTTTTTTTAATTTGTTGACATTTCCTGGGATGAGCTTCAGGCCAACGACATCAGTATACGTCGGTATACATTTACATTGTCTTGTCACCTAACCAGCTCTCCACTACATTTTGTCAGAATCCATCCATAACTTTTTGAGATATCATGCCATATATCATTTTTTGGCTCTATCTCTCAATGGTGAAGAATAACTTCAAAAATTCTACAATCTGTTTCTGTATCTTCACCAAAATCTAATCATTTTGTCGGTGTCACACACCCAACCTGTCCACCAAATTTAATCCAAATCCGTCCCCAACTTTTTGAGAAATTCTGTTCACAGACAGACAGGAGTGAAAAACATAACCTGCGTCCACCTTCAGTGGTGGAGGTAATGATTAGATTGTGAATGAAGTTAAAGGAATTAAATTAAAATCTCAGTTTGAAGAGTGACGATTGAAGCTACACTTGGTGAGTCTGGTGCCTTATTGCTCTTGGATTGATGATTGTTTTGGACAGAATAACTTGAGACCAAGTTATGTTGAGAGAACGCTCAGGGCTTTGTAACGAGCTTATGCCATTGGATAACTAACCCTGTGTCGGGCGTGCGATGTGTTCCCAACATCTGGATTCAATAATGTCGTCATGTTTATGGTGTTCATTCTCTGCTGGAAGCATGGAGACAATGTCACCATGGAGATGAACACAAACAGAGTGAACAATCTTTTTATGTTCTTAAAAAGGCGGTCGAAAAATTCATAGTCTCGGGGGTTAAGAGTAGGGGGAGGACCCCAATTCTCTCGATGTAAACGTGTATGACACAGCGCCGCTCCCAGTGGGAGATGGTATTACAAATCCTGAAATATTCCAATTCTGGGGAAATTATCCCATCTGCAAGGAAGTCTTTGTTGGTGATAACAAGGAATTACTTGTGATGGGCTAATTATAATACAAGTTCGTATTCATACTCCTACTACTGCTTCATTAATGGCCATATGGTGCACATTGCGATGCAATGCCCTCCCTGCAACAGATTAGAGTCAGGTCGGGAATCAACTCAGACAAGACAATTATTAGTTTCCCACACACCTAAAATCGTGGTTGAGGAACTGGTTCACTTCTGTCTGTCCATTTACAAGTGTAAGTTTATGATCGAGGAACAACTTATCTTCATTTCATTTTAATGTTATATTTTGAAGACAAATCAGAAAACGAATCTGAAGTTTATTACTTTGGCTCTGAATTTGTCCTGATCACATATACACAGAGAGGAGTGAGATAATTATTTTACTCTCTCGACCTGGTAATCAACAGGATTGAAAATCATTCCAAACAGGAACTTAGTGTTTTTAAGGACGTTATAAGGCACAAACAACAGGCACGAATAACTAATTTGACATGTTAGACATGTGGTGTATAAATACTGCATCAACGCAGTAAACTTCTATTTTGTTTTTTATCTACAACCTTTAAAATCTTTATTTATTTCAATTTAATTATTTACATGAACACTGTTAAATAGAAATTGCCTTTTTAGCATTTTCAAACCCCTTCTGTTGAGAAGTACTTGAACAAAATATTACGGCATTTTACATCGTCATGACAATGAAATGTGCCGCAGACCCCACCCATGCTCTTATTGGGTCGCCGAAATAGGTGACCCTTATTGTCAGTAATTCTGTCTGTTTGTTTGGATGTTTGTTTGGATGTTGTTCGTTTCGGGTTTGTCATCAGCATAATTGGTAGTAAACGTGGCGGATTTTGACCAAACTCGGGTGGTAGGTAATCTTATGACCTAGTGCTTTGGAAATTGTGATGATTGCTAGGACGCTTTGGTTCCTAGCAACAACCGAAAACCTTCAAAATGGTACCGTTCACGCGAAATCAATTCGAAAGCCATTATCCCACGTAGGGTTATGAAATTTGGCACGAATGATCTACAGGTGATGCTCTATCAATATATTCCAGTTTTTGTGATATACGGAATACTTTACCAGCAGCGCCCCCAACATGAGGTTATGCGCGAAAATGGCGAAAATTGAAGCCCCTAGCGACCAGGTGAGTGCATCGATACAAATGAAACTTTGCAGGTTCATGGTACTCAATGAGTACTACAACTTTGCCTCAGGACATATTGACGATTTTGCTTAGGTCAGGGTCAAAAGGTCAATTAGTGCAAAATCGATAATATGCGAGAGCTGGAGGTGCGTTCGCGCCAAATGCTACTCCTCTAGGGTTATGGTCGGATGGTCATGAAAATTCACACTAATCGTCTGAATACATTGTGCACAAACGATCAAGCCGGATTTTCGATTTAGATCTTTGTCACCCACAGCACCCCTCGAACTTTGGGGATTTCCGATTTCAAACCGCATTTTCGTACTTTTCATTCAAATGGATACCGAATAGTTATCAGTAGATGGAACTGGATGAGATTTGATATGTATATCTTAAGTGATTCCCTATCCGCTATATGACATCCATTTTCTCTATATCTTATAGTTTCCATGCTCGCGGACCCATCGCCGCCTACCGGCTTGTCTGTCTTTGTTTTGTTTGTCCGCACAGAACTTTTGTGTTTTTCACCGTCATGACCGTGTGTGGTTGGCTTGTGACTTGCCTGCCTGCCACATTGAGTGTTGCCTGCCACATTGAGTGGTCGGTGATATTGGGTTTATGTATGAATGTGCAGTGGCAAATCCAGGGGGTTTCCTGGTTGCCCGGAACCCCCCCCCCCCAATAAAATTTTTTACCATTACAGTGCAAACCCAGGGTTCCTGGTCACCAGAACTCCTTCTCCCACGAAAGTGTGCCACAAAAAAGCCTCAGAAAAAACTGTATCAATACAGTACCTAATAAACATAAACCACTAACAGCTCACAGTAAATTTATTTGGAAATTATTTTGGAAAATTTATAATTTTCTGTTATTTGGAAACCCCCCCCTACCCAATTCCTGGATTTGCCCCTGGTGTGTGAGGGAAGGTTCACTTAATCTATGTCACTCACCTGTACCAGAGAGACAGGGCTAGCGCAAATTTCGATAGGTAAATTGGGACGGCTCCGCAGGTAACGTTGGGTATTGTGGCATCCACTGGGAAACGCAGTCCTTAGAAGGAGGTTGTACAAACGTTAGAAAGTTTTTTTTCGGTTAAGTTTTGTCACTTACAGTAGATTTGTTGTGTGTGCTTTATGACATTTCCTACCAACCCCAGGAGTTACGAGCGAGGAACCAAGAGTTTTGCAAAAAATTGAATTGTTCTGTTTAAGGGGGTAGAACGTTAAGGAAAATAGGTAAGTTCGCTACGGCTCGCTTTCCACAGCCCCTTCCAATTTATTTCATAGGCTAATTAGGTGTGAGTCGGTAAGTGGTAAGGCTGGAATGGTAATGCCTGCATTGAACCTTGCAGGAGCTACGCTTCCGGGGAGGGGGCTGTGTTATGTTTGTGTGGTAGATGGAGGAATTTCATCAGAAAGATCGGATTGTATAGAGTTGCTTGGCCCGTGGACGTGTAGGAGACATCTCGATGTAAACTAAGTAGGGAAACCGTGAGCTTCAGTATTACTTGTCACCACACGGGGGGTGTGGGGGTGGTGCGGTGTTAATTAGATAGGGATTAAAGATAGTTTCCCCCAGTATGTAATTGCCCCCTGTGACCTAGTCCTACATTTTTGCATTTGCAAGCCAGCCATGAAGGAGTCGCGTTTTTATAACCACCACCACCATTACAACCGAGCTGCATCACCAAGCAGGCAAGAAGCCCCGTCTCCAAGGGTGACGGTGGGTAAAGTCTCGTCCACGAGGCTGATGATTGATGGGCGTGACGAGTACGAGGAAGAGGAGCACGTCGGAGGACACGCGAGCCAGAGGACACGTCAGTCAGAGGACACGTTAGTCAGAGGACACGTTAGTCAGAGGACACGTTAGTCAGAGGACACGTTGGTGAGAGGACACGTTGGTGAGAGGACCCATGAGTCAGAGGACACATTAGAGGGAGGACCCGTGAGTCAGAGGACACATTAGAGGGAGGACCCGTGAGTCAGAGGACACGTTGATAAAAGCAGACCGTAGTTGTGAAAGGAACATGGCTGGGATGGAGGATCTCTCTTCACATTCCTCTCAGCACGATGTAATAGCTGCATGATTCTCGTATTCGTACTGAGGCGAATTGGCCGCATGCTGAGCAAGACGCTGGCCATTGACTCTTGGCTGGACGTGAGAGACGGACCTCGAAGCCCCGTGTGTATCACCGAAGGGAGCGTTGCCTTTCTGCAGAGAGTGGGATCGGCCAGCACGGTCGATGAAGAAGCCACACCACATTTCAGGAGCCTCTGACGTCGAATATCGCCTCACGAATTACCTGACGTACGTTTCCCGCTGCGAGAGCGGCTTGGCGCCATTTTAGTTAGGGTGCGGTTACCGCGCGCGCAACGGGGCAGTCCGAGCACACTTCCTCGGCAAAAAGATCGCCTGGACTCAGTTAAGTGAAGGAACGACAAGGGATTTTTTATTGTTTTTTAATTTTATGAATCCCGTGTGTTTGTGTGTGTGTGTGTGTGTTGTGTGTGTGTGTGTGTGTGTGTGTGTGTGTGTGTGTGTCTGTGACCGCTGTTTTCTCGACAAACCACTGGTCCGATCTAATTGAAACTTGCCAGGTATATTGCTGGGGCCTGAGGATTGCCTTTTCAAGGTTTGATATTAATCGGACAAGTGCTTCCCAGATTATGGCATTTATTTTACCAAACCAATGACAAGACACGTTGTGCGTGGGCGGGCGGATGGGGAAGGAAGCTCAGCCGCGTTCCCCATTACGGGTTACAACGTACGGGCTTCCGGAGAGTGATGACTTCGTGTATTCTAATAATTTCTCGATTTCTTATGCGCATTTATAGATAAACACAAGCCCCAAGTTATGATCATTTCATATTAGACGGTGCATAAATTTCGGACATCAGAGTGCTGGTGTGCTCCGAACCAGGAAGTAAAAAATTTTTTCTCTCTCTTCTCTTCTCTTTTTGTTTTTCCTTGCCACGACATTGCGAAAAGGTAAAATACTTTGGCGCTAATTGAATAATTGGGTATTAAAACTAAATTGCGAATAATTGTAACTGCGAATAATATGCGAACTTCCGGGTCATGCACGTCCGGCACGCGAGAGCGAAGAAAACGGCTGTGTGGTTTTTGTTTGTTGTCGCGGTTTGAATATTTATTTATTATTATTATTATTATTTTTTTTTTTTTTTTAGCGGGCACGTACTAGTTATTATAATTTGAATTACTAGTGTGTGCCGTAGGTGCATGGCCGTACGTGCAACAAAAAAAAAAATAAACTTTCAACGCGCGTGCAGAAAACAAAACCACACAGGCTGTTCCTTCGCTCTCACGTGCCCGTACGTGTGTGGCGTACGTGCAAAATAAATATATATATATATACTTTCAAAACCGCTTGCCAGAAACAACCACACAGGCCATTCCTTCGCTCTCGCGTGCCCGTACGTGCAAACCAAAAATAAAATAAAAAACTTTCAAAAACTACATCAGCCGTTCCTCGCTTGCTAAAGCCTGTATCTCATGGGCTTGCGACAGCTCGCGACTAGTTGGAGACACCAAATTGCGATAAAACAGCGATAATTTTCACTTGGAATCACACTGAATTATAACTAAAACACATTTGCGTATGTCTCACGAATATCGCAGCACAATGTCCCACGAACTCCCGGGAAATTTGGGATGAACTTCGCCTTGGAGTTCGCATACATGTCGCACGACATTCGGCGACGTTCAGGTGACAAAACTGAGAATTTTTGGCACATGCAACTGTCGCACGCGCACCGAGGTCATGCGACATCGCGAATTGTGCAACAGTCGCACGACAACTGTGGCGTGACAATTGAAAGAATAGGGACTATATATATATATATATATATATATATATATATATATATATATATATATATATGAGCCTCTCCCTTCCAGCAATCATATTGTCAGTTGGGAAACGAGTAAGAGAGTACCTGACTGAGTACTATAATGGTGTGGGAGCTGTGCCCTGGCAGAACAGGATGGTGGGATTACAGGAGAATGCTGACCAAGCTGATTGTTCAAAGTGTTTGCTGTACTTGTCAACGTTGCACCCACAAACATTGTGTGTACCCAATTGTTCATCTGCCTTGATAGGGGCTTGTGGTGTGACCATATTTTGTGTGTGCCTAATTTATTAAAAATATGTGTGACGTGATTTATGAATGATGGAGGTGAAAGGAATGATGGATGAAAAGTTTGCATTGAAGGCCATTACTCAGAACAGGAGAGAAAGAGGAAAGACAATGCGGTTTTACATTGGACTATGAGTTGTTTTTTTTAGTCATATCTGGATTGAACTATTGTGAATCTATCTACATTAATTGCATGTCACATTTGTCGCACCTTCTGACTCAGGGAAATTAAATTGAGAAGGGTTCGAGACCGGTTCAAGACAACCGCGACGATCTGTGACTATTTTGAGATAAATTTGTCGCACGAATTTTTTGAACATGTTCAAAATTCAAGCGACACCAGAGTGACGTCCTGCGCGACTCACGCGAGGAAATTGAGAACCACGCGAACGTTTCCAGACATTTTGGAGAATCCCGTTCGCATTTTGTCGCGAGCTGTCCAGCCCAGTGAGATACAGGCTTAAACGACGACTGGATTGGGGCATTGTGTTTAAGAAAATCGAGAAAAGTACAGAAATCGAGAAAGAAAAGAATACAGTAAGTCGTCACTATCGGAAGTCCGGAAGTTAAGTCTCACTGTCCGAAGTTCGCATACGCAGTTACGATTATTCGCAATTTAGTTTTAATGGCCAATTATTCAATTAGCGCAACGTATTTTGCCTTTCCGCAATGTCATCCAAGGAAAAACACAAAGAGAAGAGAAGAGAAAAAAAACAAAAAAAAAAACGTTCTGCAAAAAAAAAATAAAAAAACTTTCAAACTGCGAGCCAGAAACGACAACCAACACAGGTCGTTCCTTTGCTCTGGCGTTCTCGCGACAACCACACACAGAGTTAATTAAAATCCAAATTAAAATCAGTTTACCTCCCTGTCTTTGCTTGCATGACATTCACTGCCATGTAACCAGCACGGCCGTGATGTCATCATCGCCAGCCGCCGAGCACCGGCCTAACACAGCAACGTGTCATGTCATTGGTTGGTAAATAAATGGCCGCAGCAACGTGTCATGTCATTGGTTGGTAAATAAATGGCCGCGGCAACGTGTCATGTCATTGGTTGGTAAATAATGGCCATAACTTGGGAAGCACTTGTCCGATTATATCAAACCTTGAAAAGGCCACATCCACAGGGCCCCAGCAATATACCTGGCAAGTTTCAATTAGATCGGACCAGTGGTTTGTCGAGAAACAGCGTCACACACACATACACACACACACACAAACGCACATTGCTGGAATTATAGATAGATTGTCATTGTACATGTTTGATTTCTGTCATTAAATTATCCATTTAATTTAATTTCATTTGTGTAGCCTGTTTGTGTTGGCTTCGAGTACGGCCCCTGTACCTCCACCCCTTTCCCACCTCTTCTTCCCCGCGCACGCCATGAATCTCCAAAAAGGGTTAACTGTGAGCCTCCAAGGGAGAAATGTTTGGCCATCCGTCCAGGTAGGGGCTAACCCTCTGGAAACGACAATATCGTTTTTGGCCCTTTCTCAATGGTGAAGAATCACTTGAAAAATTCTAGTTGCTGGATCCGGATCCGGATCTTCACCAAAATCTAACTAGTTAATCATTGTCACACACCGAAACTGTCCACCTAATTCCATCCGAATCCGTCCACATCTTTTTGAGATATCCTACACACAAACAAACAAACAAACAAACAGAGAGGGGTGAAAACATAACCTCCTTCCACCTTCGGTGGTGGAGGTAAAATAGTGGCAATGCTTCTGCGCTCACCTGGTACGCTCGGGAAGCCGAATGTATGAAGGAGGAAATGCTAATGAAGATGGAATTAGCCAGAATACAGTTGGAGATTGAAGCAGCTGCACATTCTCACACCGCACCTGACACTGGTGATGTAAGAGTAATGGCAAACAAGCCGAAGCTCTCCACATTTGATGAGAAACTCGATGAGCTGGACGCGTACCTTGAGAGATTTGAGCCCTTCACTGCGACTCAACATTGGAACAGAGTAGACTGGACCATCAGTCTCAGCCCCCTTCTGACGGGCAACGCACTCCAGGTGGACACCAGTATGCCCTCGGAGAATGCTCACGACTATAATCGTTGAAAGTGGCCTTGTTGAAGAGATATGAACTTACAGAGGAGGGATATCGCCGGAGATTCGGAGAAATAAAACCTGACGAAGGTGAAACTGCGTTTCAGTTTGTCACACGTTTGAGACAGTGCTTTATACAATGGACTTTGATGACAATGTGGGGACGCAGATTTGTAGCATTAACCGACTTGTTGGTTAGTGAAGAGTTCCTTCGTGTGTGTTCTTCGGAGATGACCCTGTTCATACGTGAGAGAGTGCCTCAGAACACGGAAGCAATGACAACCTTGGCTGAGCAGTATATTGAAGCACATGGAGGGTGTATTACTGGGAGGTCAGTCAAGAAGAAGGACGTCACAATGAAACCAATGTCAGACCTTTTGCTGCACAAGACTGACCCATCTCAGCCGACAAAGCCACAATTCAATGGAAGCGAGAGGGAATGCTTCTATTTTCACAATAAAGGTCACACATGCTGGACAAATGTCGATTGAGGAAAACAGCTCAGATGAGGTCACAACAGAAGGCAGCCAGTGCAGTGCGTGACTTCCAGAGGAAAGATGTTATGTGCAGAGCAGAGCCGAAAGAGCAGTCTGCGTCAGCTGTGCAAAAGTGTCCTGAAGGGATCCGGGTGAACAAATGAGGATTTCAGTCAACACCTATGGTCTTCAGCACTCAGCAGTTGGGAGGAAAGCACCACGAGCAACGACAACGGCAACATCACCGTGGATGAAGGCGATGTGAGTTCACAGAAAGTGTCAATATTGTGAGACTCAGGATGTACGAGTGCAGCTGTGAAGAAAGACCTGGTGACTACAAGGCAAATGACTGACGAGGTCTCCTCCTGCAAGCTGATTAATAGGACGTACATTGCGTCACTGTCCATTTGCAAAGATCCATGTGGACATACCATACAATATGGGAGAGGTGGAAGTCATGTGCATGAATGAACCCATTTGTGATCTTGTGATTGGTATAATACCAGGAGCAGGAGAGGTCAAGGAACCAGACCCAAACTGGATTCCACAGCTCGCACAAGCAGGAGTGACCAGGGCACAGACCACGTGGCAACAGGATGACACAAACCATTTATTGTGTCACAATCTGACATCCCTTAGGTAACTGTGCAAGAGCTCGAGCAAGTCAGAAGAAGATGTCTCACTTCAAAGGTTGTGGAAGGAGGTGCAGGATAACAGAGATCATCAGGCATGGGGCAGAGAGCAAGTACAGGCTCAAAGTCCATAAAGGTTTTTTACACTGTATCCGCGCAACTGACAGGACGAGGAAAGTGAAGCAAATCATCGTTCCGTCCAAATATCAGGAGGCCGTGATGAAAGTTTTCGCATCATGGGTGATGAAGGTTGTGGTCAAGTTTCATCCAAATTGTGTGTTTAGTGTTTTGGAGAAGAAAGGAATACCTTATTTGGTTGGGGGTCAAACCGGGACAAACATTGACCACCCTTACACCCTGATTTTGAGCTCACTTGGAACATCGTTCCGGAGAGTTTATGGGATGGCGCGTAGTCCGTCAGTCTGTCCGTCCACAAACACTTGCAGCTTCTTCTCTGAAACAACACACACAATTTCAATGAAAATTCACCACAACCTTCATCACCCGGTAAGTACGAAAGTTTGTTCACGGCATTAACAAAAACAAAAAAAAAATCAATTGGCAGTGCTGAGAGAGTTTATGAGATGGGGGGGGGGTTGGCTACAACATATGCATTTCCTTTTCTCCAAACTTTAATTTCCTTCACAGACAATTTCGATGAAACTTGAACCAACTTTATCCACCGTGATGTAAGTTTGTTCACAGAGGACATTAAAAATAAAAAAAACACATGGATTTACTTCTTCTTCGTGATTGTATTTTGTGGGATAAGTGGCCGCGTTGGCTCGTGTAGGGTGCGCTCTTGGGCGGTCCTGAGTTTGAGGCTCCCGGGCCCACTGAATTACATTAGGGTTGACTCGCCTTGTATCCTTGCACTGGGGGGAGGGGGTCGTGAAATGAAGCATGATCAGTATACTGGTAATGTATCCCTGTGTGGAAGGCGATGAATAGGGTGGCGTCAGGAAGGGCATCCAGGCTAAAAAAACATTGCCACAAAAGGGGACATGATTGGACGCCGAAAAAGCTTGACCCTGCTCAGGGAAAAAAGGCTTTAAAACCGTGTGATGAGTGATGTATTTTGATTGGGTCATCCATATTCTGTTAGTGATTCCCTGGTTATCTTATCCAGCCGCTAACAGGTGAGCACCCAGGGGTATTGGCCCTATGTTTAAAAAATATCATCGTGTTTAACACCTAACTCATCCTTTACCATTGTGATGTGGTTAGCGCGAGATTTAACAATATATAATAAGTACATGTAACATATGGAGTCACACATTTCATATTATATTTCTAGCAAGTACCATCCATCGCTTCGCTGACAGGAATACGAAGTGGGGTGGGGGGGAGAGAGAGAGAGAGAGA
>CM068959.1:125189057-125204117 GCA_035128595.1 Eptatretus atami | reverse complement strand
AGATTTGGATTGAAAAGATGATAGATATAATTATTTAATGTGGATTTGGATTGAAAAGAGGACAGATATAATTATTTAATGTGGATTTGGATTGAAAAGAGGACAGATATAATGGAACATGTTTGTTTATTTTTACAAAAACCATTATTCAACACCTTACAGGGTATGAATACTTCATTTTACCTTGAACTGAGAATGTTTGTTTCTCTTGCAGTGTGAAATGTGGATGTAAAATCAAAAGGAGACAACAACTGAAAGAGAGCCACCATTGGTAAATGATGTTCAGGAAACAAAACTCCTTGAAATGCAGAAAGTGGAGGAACTGAGGTATGACATGAAGGAAAAAATGGAGTTCACAGTGAAACAGAACTTCGGAATGAAGAACAAGAGGAAGAACATTATCAAGAGGAAGCAAAATAAAGTTTTACAAGCACAGGAGAACAACTTCAGGAAAGAAAAGATGTTGCTCCAAAAAAAAGGAATCTCATCCAACAAGAGAGAAGTTTGTTCAGACAGAGAACGTGAGTTAATGGAAATGGATGCGCAAACGGAAATTGAACAAAGACTGTGGTTAAAGGAGAAGATGAACGGAGGAAACGAGAGGAGGAACAGCAGAAAGAGAAAAAGGAAGCAGAGCAGAAGAAAATAAATGAACAGGAAGAGGAAGAAAGCAAGAAGTTGAAAGATAAGGGAGAAGAAGAATCCAGACGTTCAAACTGGAAAAGGATTTGAGGATGAGAAATTTGAAGGTTTGGATCTGGGGAAAAGCGTAAAACACAGAACGTAAGAAGAAAAGTGTTGATGATAGAAAGAGAATGTTAGAAGTTTAAAACAGAAGCAAGATGTTCATCAACGGGAGAAAGAATTGCGGATATGTCAGGAACAGGAGCTGAGCAGCGCCAGGGGGTTTATGCCTCATGAACGGAAAGATGAAGAGCTAAAGAAACGCAAGCTCCATATCCACCAAAGGAGAGAAGCTTAATAATCGGACAATGTAATCTGAATAAATCGAGGTAGAGTCTCGTCTGAGAGAGAAAAAGGAACGAGAACACAGAGAGAATGTGAGTTGCATGGAAAACAGAGAGTTGATCTCATGGAAAGAGAAACAACAGATAAGAGAGAAGAATCATGTGGAGGTTGAGAACAAGAGTCTTGGAGAGAGAAACAAATTGCAAAAAAGCAGGAAAACTTGCTGAGGAAGAGTTGAGGAAGAAGTGCTTCCTAAAAATGAGATGGGCTACAGAAGCAACAACTGAAACAACAGGATGTTGATTTGCTCCCACCTGAACCAAAGCCTCAAGTGAGAAGGCTGCAGCAGCGACAAACAGTACAGTGTTGTTCTTCAACGCCAACCGAAGCCTCTCTGTGAAGGCAGGAAACAACAAGTGAAACGCCACTGATGTTATCAGCTCGCGCCGAACGTAACCTCACCATTCGTCTCAGTCCAAAGCTTGTCAATGATAATTCCAGCGGAGAAGAAATGCGTAAAATAACCTCATGTTCCGGTGGAGTGAAGGAGGAGAAGGGGAACACGACAAGGAGGTTGCGACAAATTAATAAAGCCATGAACCTGAACATAGACCGTCGCACTTTCCGCGTTGGAACGGTACATTGAGAACAGATTCAGACCAATGAAAGTTGTGTTCAGTTGTGAGATCGGATCGGAATCTTGTTCTTACCAATAACAAGAAGGTTCGCAATTTAACTGATCCTCTCTCTGACAAAAAAACATTTTATCACTCCAGATTACACTCAGCTCCAAAGAGAAAAACAAGAGATGCTGCTGAGTGATCTGATAAAAAGAGGGAAAGTGACCCAAACACGATATACCATCAAGGAGACAAAGTAGTCCCTGAGGTCCCAAGGGCAAGCCTCATCTCCATAGATAACGACCTTCCCTCCTCATCTCCCATCTCCTATAAAGACTCCTCATGTGAACACATTTAAGGAGGGAAAAAACACCATTAAGGGGGAAAAAAACAAACACTTAGAAAAAAAAAAACAAAAAAACATTAGGAGAATATTCGTATGAAACAAATTCACTTTGACGCGGTCTCTTTCAAACAAGTGAATGGACCTGAGATCAATTGGAGCAATTTACTGAAACATCTTTTGATCGTACAGTCATGGACAGGGATTCACTCCTGATAGACATCTTGCATTTCATGAGGACAGGAACCTGAACTTCATCGTGAAGAGAACGAAAGCTGAGGAAAACATGGTGGTCTTGTTGTTGGTGAAAATCAATCTATCCACCATCTTACATTGTTCATTGGCTGCCTCGCGAATGAAGCCTCACCCTGATGATGGGCAGCAACAGCAGAAGCCATATTGTATGCAGATGCTTCAACATGAAGCACTCTTCAATACTTTGGGGCAGGTGGGGTGAACACACAATGGGTGCAACACAGCCAACCACAAGATCAAAACATCAGAAAAATAAGTTTTGAGACTTCGTTTTACAGACATTGATGTTAATACTTCTTTCCATAGAGAGTGTCCTTATTGTGGTGAGATAATTGTAGTTATTTTTGTGGGAAGGTAACTTTCTTGGTGGTCATCCCCATGCAGAATAAAAACAAACAACTTTAACTCCCTCGATTGGATGAGATCACTGATTCACCTTGTCATCTGTTGCCTGTTCCATCCAGCCTTTCCTTTTGTTGTTCTTTTTTGAACAAGTTATCAAACTGATTGAAGATATCAATGTATCTAATCTTTCATATTTCTATTTGTTTTTCCAAGTCCCTCAGAAGAGGTGCTCGTTCCCCCCCAAACCCTCACCTGAAACCATCCTTCCGGTGAACGTAAGTTGACAAAGATTCTTGCTTTACATTACAAATTACAATTTAAAAACTTTGTCTAAAACTACCTGTTCTTTCACCTGCATTCAGTCCATTTTGTCTGTGCCTCAGAAGTGTTGGGACAAACACATATTTTGCTGAATTCTAAAACTTACAAGCACCAAGCAAATCTTCCCTTGTAGAAGTCTCGCAGAGTGTTAATGTATCTGTTAAAAAGTCATTCTGCACACCTGGATGATCATTGAATTAATTGTTTGAAAAACTTCAGTGCAAATCCAGTGGGAGTTTGTGATGTGAAAGAAAATAAAAGAGTTGAAATTGAAGGCAAACACAAAGGCAAAATTGGAATTGGAGATGCAGAAAGCAATTGAGAGGATACAGTGTTTCCAGATTGTGTTGGAAGGAATGATAATGATGAGGTTATATGACGTCGCTGTCCTAGTTGTTTTGACTTCCTTTTGTTGATGTGTGTGCAAACGGAAGGAGTTGTAGTAATGGCCGCTGGAGAAGTGTATGTTTGGCAGTGGATCCATCATCACCATCGTCTAGCGCTCACAGCAAGGTAAGATGAAACATTAGACTCTTACAGATGGTCGATCAAGATGTTTTTTTTTTAAAAACATGAGTCTCCAACGACAGGACTTAACCTTCCATACACCTTATTTAATCACTTCCACCATTTTTATGCCATTTTTCAATTTGTCATTTCCTTGCTTTGTCTGTCTATTTATAAGTGTGTGGTGTGTGTGTGTTGTGTGTGTGTGTTGGTGTGTGTGTGTGTGTGTTGTGGCATGTGTCCCGCCATAACTCAAGACCGATGAAACTCGCAGCCTGAAACTTTGCAAGGATGCTGAGGGAACTCCAAGGAGTGCTGAATTGAAAACCGTTGTTTGCTTCATCAAACTCCCTTTTGAAGATAATTAACGGCATTATTTAATTATCCTTATCAAGGCTCATCCTTCCTCACTTTGCTGTCCTCGCTGTTCGTGTTTTTGGGGGTATTAATAATTTTTTTTGTTTTTGCCTGCTCAACAGTGCCTTGACTGGAATAGGCCCAACAATTTCTTAAAGATAAGGGGGTGAGAAATTTTTTCACTTTCCTCAATCTTATCATCGAATGCCTCATCTTCATTATTCATACTTCAAATCGCTTATAAACACCTGGAGATGCCAGTGTCCATGGCTTTTATTTCATTTCTGCACATAGATAACCTCTAGAATCTGTTATTAATGTTAACATTTTTGTGTGATCTACTTTCATTATCCACTCGTCACTTCCACGTAGAACATATAAAAAATAACGTTCACATCTCACATCAACAGTCTGTGTTGGCCCTGCCAGTCCCTCTGGTGTTGCCTCACCCACTGATAATGTTGTGCAATTTTCTTGAAAGGCAGAAGGACAGGAAGATAGAAGTACACAAAGATAAACAAAATACCAGAGCGGCAGGAACTCCGTGACATCAAAAGCAAACACAGCAACAATGACTGCATTCTGCCCTCCCGTATCCAGCATCTCCAGTTAAGCCAATGAAACCTTTGTTGCCCCTGTGTGAAGCGGCCATCGCCGTTAAAATACAAAACACACAGGAAATGGCACTCTGGTGAGGCGCTGGCGTGTGAGGTCATGTTTACCCTGACCTGTCAAAGATCCCCGGGGGTTAAATATCACGGAAAGGTAAGCATTGTCTTATTTGCTCTCTCCCACTGCCCCTCTCTCTCCAACTGATCTCTCTCTCCCTCTTCCTCTCCCTTTCTCTTCCCTCCCTCTCTCTCTTCCCCCCACCACCACCCGCTTCGTATTCCTGTCAGCGAAGCGAGGATGTACTTGCTCGTAATATAATATGAAATGTGGAATGCCATATGAAACATATACATATTATATATGTTAAATCTCGCTCGCCACATCACAATGGTAAAGGATGAGTTAGGCGTTAAAACGATGATATTTTTTAAACATCGGCAAATACCCTGGGCGCTCACCTGTTCCGGCTGGATAAGATAACCAGGGAATCACTAACAATATGGATGACCCACAAAATACATCACATCACACCGTTTTAAAGCCTTTTTCCCTGAGCAGGGGTCAGCATTTTGCGGGCTCCAATCATGGTCCCCTTTCTGTGCAATTGTTTTTTTTACGCTGGATGCCCTTCCTGACGCAAACCCTTTTAGTCGCCTTCACACAGGATAATTACCAGTATACTGATGCTCATTTCACCGACCTCGGAAGGATGACAAGCTGAGTCAACCCCCGATGTTTATTCAGTGGAAAGCGGGGCTCGAACTCAGACCCCGAGGAGTCCCAAGCCGCCACCCAAGCACTAAAGCAACACCAGGCCACCACCACAAAATACATCACGAGAGAAGGTAAATACCCATGTGGTTATTTTTTTTTAATGTCCTTGGAACAAACTTTGTTACATCACGGTGATAAAGGTTGTGTCAAGTTTCATCGAAAATTGTTGTGAAAGGAAATTAAGTCTGGAGAAAAAGATGCATTATGTGCAGCCAACCCCCCCCCCCCCCCCCCCTCATAAACTCTCTCAGACGCCATTTGATGTTTTTTGTTAATCTCGTGAACAAACTTTGGTACTTACTCGGTGATGAAGGTTTGGTGTGAATTTTCATTGACATTGTGTGTGTTGTTTTCAGAAGAAAGCTGCAAGTGTTGGTGGATGGACAGACTGACGGACTACGCGCATCCCATAAGCTCTCCGGAACGATGTTCCAAGTGAGCTCAAAATCAGGGTGTAAGGGTGGTCAATGTTTGTCCCGGTTTGACCCCCCAACCAAATAAGGTATTTCCTTCTTCTCCAAAAACTACATAAAAACACAATTTGATGAAACTGACACAACCTTCATCACCCATGATGCGAAAACTTTCATTCACGCCTCCTGATGATTTGAGGGAAACGAGATGATTTGCTTCACTTCCTCTGTCCTGTCAGTTGCGTCGGATACAGTGTAAAAAACCTTTATGGACTTTGAGCTTACATTGCTCTTGCCCCATGCCTGATTGCATCTCTGTTATCCTTGCACCTCCTTCCACAACACTTTATGAAGTGAGACATCTCTTTCTGAGCTTGCTCAAGCTTCTTGCACAGTTACCTTAAGGGATGTCAGATTGTGACACTAAAATGGTTTGGTTGTCATCCTTGTGCAACGTGGTCTGTGCCCTGCGTCACTCCGGCTTTGTGCCGAGCTGTGGAATGCCAGTTTGGGTCTGAGATCCTTGACTCTCGTGCTGCCTGGTATTATACCAAATCACAGATCACAAATGGTTCATCCATGCACAGACTTCCACCTCTCCCAATTGTATGGTGTTGTCCACATTGGATCTTTGCAACCTGACAGTGAACAATGTGTTATCAGCTTGCAGGAAGACCTTAGTCATTGTTGCGTCCAGTTCTTTCACAGCCGATCTACACCATCCTACGTTTCTGGGATGCACAGTTAAAAGTTATGGCGTGAAAACAGGTGATACTTGGTCAGTCATCCCTCAGCACGTAGTAAACCTGTTTACTGCGAGCCACGGTCATTCATTTCATTAACTCGGAAAACTTTGGTCAGACTTGCATCCTTCCCTCCCCGCTCCCCCCCCTTACGTTCTGCAGCTTCTGCCCTCTGCCTTTCCTGTACTCCATGAGCTTGTCTCTGCCTCCCCGGACAGAACCAGGGATTCCTTGGTTCAGGTTCCCCCTTCCTCCATCCCCCGCCGGTGCACGTACTCTCCCTGCCCCGCCGAGCCGTCCACCGTCAGCCAGATACAAGAAGCGTTCGCGATAAACTTGAAAAACGTTGCTTATGACTTTTATCGCTCATACGGTTTAAACGATCATTTTGTCGCCTTGTGGGCCTCCATTTTTCCCCGTTTCCATCGCGTTTATGGTGGCAGGACATTTGCCCCACACCGAACTCCCTGCATACTGCCGAATCTTCGATTTGACAAGTAACAAACAAACAGATTAAATAGAATAAAACATCACTCGTTCACCTTCGGGATGGAGGAATGTTTGAGAAACGCTGATGGTGGATGGGAATCTATTGAAGTCGAGGTCTAATTATTGTTTATTACGTTCCATTTTTACACGGATATCACACAAATTTGAATGTTCAACCAAGTACCAGAGAGATATAAACGAGAGCAAGGAAACCATTAGCACTGTCACACTCCTTATCACAGGTTTATCATTAAAACTCATCACATGAATTAACACAATTTGGTGTCTATCTCTCTGTCTTCTGTGTGTTTTTGACCGCGATACATTCGTTATTATATATTTATCCAATCTCAATCAAATTTGACTGAGGAATAAGGTTCAAACGATGGAGCTTGTGGCGGATTTCATTTGATCCCCTCCACTTGGGGCGAGTCCGTTTTAAGGTGTATATCCGTGGGAAAATAAGTAATTTGTGACGTTTCTCCAATGCCGTTTCTCATAACAATCCGAATGTTCAATAGGATAATATTAATGTTATTACAAGGAAATATTAATACGAATAATACCTCCTCCCGAGGGGTTTCTTCTGGACAAATGCGTGTTGACGTGTATATAAATAGCTTATCATGGCGTTTCGTGTCTGGTAAAACACCAGAGCAGAAATATAAATAATATTATATAAACACAAACACCTATTGATTACATTTTTAAACAGTCAGTACTGCTGTTAAACAGGGAAAATGAGAGAAATTTGTTGAGGAATCCCGACATCCTTTCGGATTCCATGCTGATCGGTCTCCACCAAGAATCACAGACTTGGAAACCGAGATCTACTGTGACTATATTACCTGACAGGACATTCGTAATAAGATCCTGCACTGCACTTCTCAAGGGAGGCAGGTGCACGAGTAAATTAAAATAAACACCACATCTGTTGTTCTCAGTGTCAATAATCAGTGTCCCAACTTATCAATAATGAAGTTTTAACCTGTTCTCAAATGGTGTAAAAGATTTGAAAAGACAAGAAGTCCGTGTTATTCCATCAACGTTGGTCACGTTGGTTTCACTGTGAAAGATTAATTTGAACAATTGTATACTAAAATATATATGATATATATGAGATTTCAAACGAAATGATAAAACGGCGTTCACAGCCTATTACTCACAGGTTGTCGTGGTTACTATAACTTCGCAACAACAGGAAAATCTTAACACAGAGGTGTGGTCGTTAAGTCGTCAGTTCGTGGACAGCCGTACACCAGACAATTCGTGGTTTTCATCGCGGGTGTTCGTGTCACCGTCCTCGGAAGTGAGCGTCCCGTCCACCGCAGGAGGTGTAGAGTAGAAATGATGACTTAGTTGTACTTGGGAAGTGTTACACACATTGGGAAATCAGGGAAATTTAGTTTCTTTGTAGCATTTCACCGCCCGCTCTACGCCTTTCTCTCAGGTGGTCGAAGGGGTCTTCAACTTGGTATCCCCCCCCGGGCCCATTCTGGCTCTCGGCGGTCCTGAGTACTCCACCACCGAACTCCACGAAACTCACGAATCCTCGATTTTCCGCAAGGAAACCACCAACAACAGCATGGATAGGGGTGAAAGACTTCAACCTTCGTTCCACTTTCGGTGGAGGATGTGTTTGGAAAATGGTTTGGGAATCCATTCAAGGATATCTATTTATTACGTACGCACGATCACACACACACACAATGAATGTTCACAGGGAGACAAGAGAGGTAGATGAATCAGGACGTGCACCATTACTCACTGAGTGAACTCCTTGGTTTTTTTAACATTTCACCATGGAGAAAAACACAGTCCGTTGTACAATATCAGTATTATCAATATCCCAACTTATCAAACTGAACGTTTTTAAATCCCTCTTCTCATTGGTGTAAAAATGATTGAAATACAAAAACGAGAATGTTTAATCAACCTTGGGTCACGTGGTTTTCACCGGAAGAGCTTAATCAGACAAAAAAAATATATAAATAATTATATCGATATGTGACAGAAGGAGAGTAGAGGGGCGTTACCACACTGTGACGTCACAGTGTTGTTCTGGTTACAATGAGAATTCAACAACAGGGAGATCTTAACACAGAGCTGTATCGTTAAATCGTCAGTCCGTGGATTAGTGAACACCAGACATGTCGTTGGTTTCTCATCCGGGTGTTCGTGATCACCGTCCTCGGAAGTGGAGCTCCCGCCCCACCCCCAGCAGGTAAGTAGGGATTGTGGGGGAATAACGTACTGAACTCGGGAAGGTACACAGAACGTGGGGAGTTGTTTTTATTGTAGTTTGGGACATCAGTGGGGGTGGGGTGGGGTGTGGGGAGAGGGTGTGGGGAGGAGTGTGGGAGAGGGTGGTGGGGGGAGAGGTGGGTGTTGGGGAGAGGGTGTGTGGGGAGAGGGTGGGTGTGGGGCATGAGGTGGGGTGTGGGGGAGGAGGTGGAGCTTCAACAAGTTGGACCTCTGAGATTGAGCTTGAAGACACCGAACCACATGTTTCATATGGCGCACCAAACACACCACACACCCAACACACCCAACGCACCCAACACACCAACACACCAAACACACTCAAACACACCAACGCACCCACGCACCAACGCACCCAACACACCCAACACCCCAACGCACCCACACCCAACACACCACACACCCAACACACCAACACACCAAACACACCCAACCACCCAACACCCACACACCCAACACACCAACACATCCACACACCCAACCAACCCCAACACACCAACACACCCAACACACCAAAAACCAAACACACCCAACACACCAAACCACACCAAAACACCACACACCACACACCACCACACCCACACACAAACACACAACACACCGACACACCAAACACACAACAGCACCAAACACACCACACCACCAACCACCCAACACACAAACACACCAAACACACCAACACCACCCAACTACAACCAAACACACCAAACACACCCAAAACACACCCAACCACAACAACACTCCCTGATATAGAGACTTTGTACTCAAACCGTGTTTTTAAAATGTGTGTATAAAATCAATGTTAAATGATGACAGAGGGGTCATCATACAGTTTCTCATTCAGGAAACCTTAAATGACAGAACCATTAAGAAAACATTCCATGTTCCCAACTTCAAGGTTCATCTAAAACATCTACATCTGTGGAGAGTGGAATATAAATAATGATCCCAGAATGTTTCACCTCCATGTCCTTGGAATGTCCTCTCTCATCATAACCCAGTTCAATGTTTATTGAACACTGAACCCATATTCACCAAGGCAGGTCCATCCTTACAATGGTATTCCATCAAGGTCACTGCTTCGCCATTTTTCATTCCTCTTAAGTCGGCTGTCTTGTCTGACGACACTATTTTGTGGAAATCAAAGATTCCAGAGTGCCTGAACAAGGATAGGTCAGTGAGTGTTGGTTCACAGTTGAAATCCCATATTTAATCTTCCTTGTTGTCTTTAATTGTGTGATCCATCTTTACCGTGACGATGTGATGAGGAACATGAAGAGAGTTTATCTTTGGTTGGAAACTGCAGTGAACTTTCCCCACCAAGTAAACTTGGAATTTGTCCTTCAAGTAAAATCTCCTCATGTTCGTGTCGATGGAGGATCTTCACGGTTTATCCTTGAGTGTATCTGGTACCACACATTTGCACTCCGTGTGTGTGGAAATTGATCCCCTAGAAGATCCATCTCAGGGCTGGTGGAGTTTCACAGTTTACACATTCACCTCTGAGCCCTGGGTTCAAATCTCGTCATCCTCCATAAACTGCCACCCTGGTGTTCACGTGTGTAATGTGTGTTACAACATTGGAGGAACATTAAACATGAAGGATTCATCTACCAACACTCATTTATATTGGATGTTAAGATCCCACGGTGTTTTTGTAAATGGTCGGCGAGCTATCGCCAGCATTCTGAGAACAAATCACAATTACTTCCCAAACCCTTTCACAAACCTGTCCTTAACAAGTGGTACAAAAATAAACTCTCGAACATTCCATGAACCATTGTGTTTTGTTCTCTAAAATTGTCAAGAACATGTTATTTGTCAACGAACTTTTTGATTTTGTAAAGTAATTGTAAAAAACAATGGTTAGTTTAATTATAAATGAAATAAACATGTTTCCTACCCTGGCCTTGTCTATTTCCACAGCTTTTAGAACGATGCTGTTGAGGATGGAGGGGATGTCCCTGGGTCGTGATGTCGTGTTCGTCTGATGCCTCCCTTTTGTTTGTCGGTTGTGGATTATGTTTAATCCATCTCGTTGGTTCAACAAAGACGGTTCAGGAGAAAGCGCTGCATTCACATGGTAAAAAACACAAATGACTTTTCATCAATATTATACTTCATCAAAGGGACACGAGACTCAGGACTGTGATGTCGTATGAAGTCCATTTTGGTGGCGAACCACCCACACTTGTTACGCCTAAAGAGTTTTACAAAATAAACGATCAAATTTCTAATTTGTATGTAAGGTGTGTGATGGTGACTCATCTTCAAGTGTTCAAAATGTGAGCCTACCATGAAGTAAGACCCACTGATGCTGTATAAAATCAAAGTTATTTGTGGTAATCCAACATTTTGTATCATGATCGAGGTTCAAAAACAAATGTAGATTTACTTTGCAAGTAAAGATTTTGTAATTCACCTTCGACTTCAAAATGGACTGATCCTCGTTGAAACGTGTGAACAAAGTATTTAAAGGTTGAGGACACCTCGTACTGTCACGTTGGTGACTGTTTTTCAATTATTCCTTGTGTATAATAACCTGTGTATAAAAAAACTGTGAAAGTCGTCTGGTAAATTCATGAAAACACAGTTGAAGGCAAACAAATATTATAACTAGGACACTCGGATAGAGCCATCCCTCCAACGTGATGGAATCAACATACATTGGTCCCCAGCAGTTATTTCATTAATATACGTTCAGATAGTCCCTTCCTTCTTGTCTAATGGGTCAAACGGGGCAGTGCGTTGTGTGAATCTCTGGTAGTCTCGATTAAATCTCGAACTCATTCTTATTCTTTTTCACCATTCCTGGGTAAATCCAAGCAAGGGGTCCTCACGGGGCAGCGGCATTACCCTCGGACACCCACCTGTAGAAAACCTGAGCGGCCGACTTTCACTGTGAGAATGGGTCCTCACGAGGCCAATCAGGGAAAAAACAACACACAAAATGATAACAACTTCAGCACGCACGTGGCGCACTCTTTTCAACCCATTTCTGAGTTAATAATATACCTCCTCTTTCATCAATCTCATTAATAATTATATTGTCCTCTTTTCAATCCAAATCTCATTAATAATTATATCTTCCCTTTCAATCCAAATTACATAATAATTATATCTGTCCTCTTTTTCAATCCAAATCTACATTAAATAATTATATCTTTCCTCTTTTCAATCCAAATTCTACATCTAAATAATTATATTAATCCTCTTTTCAATCCAAATCTACATTATAATTATTGTCCTCTTTTCATCCAAATCTACATAAAATTATATCTATCCTCTTTTCAATCCAAATCTACATTAAATAATTATATCTCCTCTTTTCAATCCAAATCTCCATCTAATAATTATATCTGTCCTCTTTTCAATCCAATCTACTTTAATAATATATTCTAATCCTCTTTTTCAATCCAAATCTCATTAAATAATTATATCTATCTCTTTTCAATCCAAATCTCCATCTAATAATTATATCTGTCCTCTTTCAATCAAATCTCCATCTAATAATTATATCTTCTCTTTTCAATCCAAATCTACATTAAATAATTATATCTTTCCTCTTTTCAATCCAAATCCACAATAATAATTATATCTTCTCTTTTCAATCAATCTCCATCTAATAATATATCTGTCCTCTTTTCAATCCAAATCTCCATTTAATAATTATATTTGTCCTTTTCAATCCAAATCTACATTAATATAATTATATCTTCCTCTTTTCAATCCAAATCTCCATCTAATAATATATCTGTCCTCTTTCATCCAAATCTCACATCTAATAATTCTGTCTCTTTTCAATCCAATCTCCATCTAATAATTATATCTTCCTCTTTTCAATCCAAATCTCCATCTAATAATTATATCTTCCTCTTTCATCCAATCTACATTATAATAATTATATCTGTCCTCTTTCAATCCAAATCTACATTAAATAATTATATCTTCCCTTTTCAATCCAATCTACATTTAATAATTATATCTGTCCTCTTTTCAATCCAAACTCCATCTAATAATTATATTCTAATCCACTTTTCAATCCAAATCTCATCTAAATAATTATATCTGTTCCTCTTTTCAATCCAAATCTACATAAATAATTATATCTATCCTCTTCAATCCAAATCTCATTAATAATTATATCTGTCCTCTTTTCAATCCAAATCTCCATCTAATAATTATATCTATCCCTTTCAATCCAAATCTACATAAATAATTATCTATCCTCTTTTCAATCCAAATCTCATTTAATAATTATATCTTCCTCTTTTCAATCCAAATCTCATTAAATAATTATATCTTCCTCTTTTCAATCCAATCTCATCTAATAATTATTACTGTCCTCTTTTCAATCCAAATCTACATTAAATAATTATATCTTCTCTTTTCAATCCATATCCATTAATAATTTATTATCATCCTCTTTTCAATCCAAATCCAACATTAATAATTATATCTGTCCTCTTTTCAATCCAAATCTACATTAAATAATATATCTCTCCTCTTTTCAATCCAAATCTCCATCTAATAATTATATCTGTCCTCTTTCAATCCAAATCTCCATCTTATTATTATATCTGTCCTCTTTTCAATCCAAATCTCACATCTAAATAATTATATCTTCCTCTTTTTCAATCCAAATCTCCATTCAATAATTATATCTGTCCTCTTTTTCATCAAATCTACATTAAATAATTATATCTATCCTCTTTCAATCCAAATCCCATCTAATAATTATATCTGCTCCTCTTTCAATCCAAATTCACATCTAAATAATTATATCTTCCTCTTTCAATCCAAATCTCACAAATAATTATATCTTTCCTCTTTTCAATACCAATCTCCATTAAATAATTATATCTTCCTCTTTTTCAATCCAAATCTCCATCTAATAATTATATCTGTCCTCTTTTCAATCCAAATCTCATAAATAATATATCTTCCTCTTTTCAATCCAAATCCACATTAAATAATATATCTATCCTCTTTTCAATCCAAATCTCCATCTAATAATTATATTCTTCCTCTTTTCAATCCAAATCCCAATTTTAAATAATTATATCTGTCCTCTTTTCAATCCAATCTCATTAAATAATTATATCTTCCTCTTTTCAATCCAAATCTCCATTAATATTATATCTGTCCTCTTTCATTCCAAATCTCCATCTTATAATTATATCTTCCTCTTTTTCAATCCAAATCTACATTAAATAATTATATATCTATCCTCTTTTCAATCCAAATCTCCATCTAATAATTATATCTGTCCTCTTTTCAATCCAAATCTACATTAAAAATTATATCTTCTCTTTTCAATCCAAATCACATTATAATAATTATATCTTCCTCTTTTCAATCCAAATCTCCATTTAATAATTATATCTTCCTCTTTTCAATCCAAATCTCACATTAATAATTATATCTGTCCTCTTTTCAATCCAAATTTCATTAAATAATATATCTTCCTCTTTTCAATCCAAATCTCCATCTTAATAAATTATATCTGTCCTCTTTTCAATCCAAATCTCCATCTTATAATTATATCTTCCTCTTTTCAATCCAAATCTCATTAATAATTATATCTCTCCTCTTTCAATCCAAATCTACATTAATAATTATATCTGTCCTCTTTTCATCAAAATCTACATTAATAATTATATCTATCCTCTTTTCAATCCAAATCCCATTAATAATTATATCTACTCTTTTCAATCCAAATCTCCATTAATAATTATATCTATCCTCTTTTCAATCAAATCTCCATCTTAATAATATATCTATCCTCTTTTCAATCCAATTCTCATAAATAATTATATCTTCCTCTTTTCAATCCAAATCTCCATCTAATAATTATATCTGTCCTCTTTCATCCAAATCTCCATCTAATAATTATATCTGTCCTCTTTTCAATTCCAAATCCACATTAAATAATTATATCTTCTCTTTTCAATCCAATCCACTTAATTATATGTCTCCTTTTCAATCCAAATCTACATTAAAATAATTATATCTGTCTCTTTTCAGATCCAAATCTACATTTTAAATAA